>JASDDO010000022.1:270457682-271057682 GCA_030015575.1 Agapanthus africanus | reverse complement strand
ATATGTGACATATCAGACGAAGAGACCGGACTGTACGGGAGTGTTACTGATTGGATTCACAGGAGTATATACAGGCTTGCTTGTTGATCTTCTGATCGCTCAATACCCGGGTGGCTGTTACGTTTAGCTGACCTTTTGCGGCTTGTGGGTGTTTGATACGATCATCGCCTACTGCCGGTGTATTGACGAGTCTTTAGAGTCCTACACAGAAGATTCCTGGCTCACGCGAAACGGAATAGGAGCACATATGTGATATATGAGGGACCGAGATTAATACGATATGTGATACCGTATTCTATTCTCGCGATATATGATATCGGCCGGTTATATGTGATATAGCCGGGTTATCGGATCAAGTGTTGATTCGATAAAATGATACATTTAAATATTAGTCGGTTATATGTAATATAGCCGGGTTATAAAATCAAGTGTTGATTTAATAATTTAATGTAGAATTATATATTAGATATATTTTATTACATTAACTAATATATTGCACACTTAAGTATTTCATTTTCTCACTTTGGATACATTTAACATATATGTGATATATGTTTATTGTATTATTTTTTTTGTTACATTAAATATTATATATGTTAACATGCTAGGTTATAAATGCAACTAAGGTTTATGAGATTAATACCATGGCTAGGTTTATGGTTAGGTTTTTAACTATCTTACCTAATTTTAATTGAGTGGATTAGTCTTGAGATATTTTCTTGTGTTGACTTAGTCCACCCTTCTTAATATTTCTAAGATATTTATTAACCTAAACTTTAAACCTAGCCCATAGTTTTTTTCTCTACATGAGTTATGCATGGAAAATTTAACCCATGTTTGCATTTCTAACCTAAAAAAAACAATAATTCATTCATCAATTGTTCTTGTTCTTCTTCTTCAACAAAAAAGCTTGCTTGATTTTTTCCAAGTGATGAAAGATTGTGAGAAATAGAAAACTAAAGAAAGAAAAATTCTTACTTCATCATCCTCTTCTATACTAGCCATATAGATTAGTGTGTTAACTTGGGTTTGTGATTCCTCATGGTAGATCACCTTGGATTATGATGACTTCAAGCTAGCATGGATCATTCACCTCATGGAGCCTCTCTAGAGTCTGGGAGCTTGATGATCGCAGCGAAGGGACCACTACTCGTAGCTTATGAAGCGAAGGAAAGGACTAAAAAGGTTTTAATCCTTATCACATAGTAGTAAAGTAGTTTTCTTTAAGTTAACTAACCCTAATTCTCTAGTAAAGATCCTTGCTTAGGTTTTTTTGCACTTGAAAATTCAAAATACAGCATGTTTGATGCCTTGCAGAACCTTGTTCTAGTGCTTAAGAACCTTATAGTTTTTAAGAAAACCATGAGCGTAATGAACTTGATATCGTCGTAGAATCGAGTGATTTAAAAAAAAAAGAGTGTTTTGTGGCTTTTACTAGTTTTGCTAAATAGGTCACTCCCGGTGAAGGGATCTCGGCTCTTTCCTTATCGAATAAGGTGCAAGATATTTCACAAATACCACTATGCAAAGCAAAAACTATAGAAGAAATCAAAAGACAAACCGAGTGGGTTGTAGCATCTGCTAGTTTCGCTAAAGAGGTCACTTCCGGTGAAGGGATCTCGGCTCTCTCCTTATCGAATAATGTGCTGGTTATTCTACAAGGAATACCGCTATGAAAAGAAAGAACTAGAGCTACCAGTTTTTAAAACATGTTTCTACAACATCTTTTAGCTTTCTTTTATTTCATTAATCTCATTAATGAATTCCCAACTCTTATACTTCCCAAGCATCACATAAGAAACGAAATCAACAATATTAATTATATCTCATATATATAATATAGGCATTCGTCTCAGAACATATCAAGTGACCACATCACAAAATATCAGCAGCAGAAGAATCACATATGAAATATTAGATATACTAGGAATTCCGTGTTTTATTTAAGCCAGTAAAAACGCGGATTCCACGATCGTGATGAATATCCAAACCCACATCCCTAGACCCTTACGAGAGTGGCAAGCAACTCTACCAATTCTAGAGTTAGGAGACCCGGTCTCGACTCCTCGAGATGGTCTCTCACTGGACCATTGAACCCGGTTACTTGTGCTCCCCGCCTTGGGTCTATCCTAATGCGGAAAAGTAAATAATATACATCAATGGTGAAATCAACCTCAACTCGGAAGTGCCCTAATAAAAGAATATTACATACAAGCTTTTACATGAATGAAAATGAAAAACTCTCATCTCACATAAAAAAACCCGGCTATTCAAAACACGACGATCCAATATAACATATCACAGCACCACATAACTTCTCATGTCATCAACGTAAGTAAATATGCGTATCCCAGTTGTCGTTGACATATAACACCGAAACCGGCGATACACCACATATTACACTTACGGTCGCAGAAAACAAAGTGAAAAACTACAATAATTGTAATCCGCAACCACCTTAGATATCATAAACCCAATGTATCACGTACTTTGGATTTCGTGCTTAACAAAATGAATTCCTTAGACATCACATGCCTAACAATTATAAACCCCGCATTTTAGTCTCGATATTGAAAACACTTTCTAATAACCTGTCAGGTAATTCAACAAGATTCCCGATAACCTGATCGAATGCTCGTCGAAAACTTTAGTAGACGGCCGCATCCCCCGATGCCATCGACGAAGTGCACTAAGGCGGGACACCGCGGCAGCGAGCACCCGAACGGATGCTTTTTGGCGATGGGGTTCTCCTACAGTCACTTTGTCGGGGCTATGGGGCGTGGGTATCTATTAAGGTTGCCCAGCGAGTATCCGCGTATGCTACGTAATTGCGACGGACTTTTGATCAACATCAAAATTCCGTGGCAACCGATCAATTGAGACTAAACCGTTAGATTTACAAAATTCAAACTAGTTATCTCATAACTTAATTATAGTGGATTCCAAATATTGTATCACAATCACAGAAAGCTAGGCGATGTTAAATATTTCGTTCGAATCAACGAATTCCCAAAATTCCCAGAAATCTCAACACTTGAGCACTTTTAAAGTTAACCAGAGACATACCACAGTACCTACGGACCTACAGCTGAAGGGCCCGACCCAAGCCTCTTAAGTGGCGCCGCGGATCTGCCGCCAAAACCATGTTTTAGCCGCGGATCCGCGGTCACTTAGATGAGTTTGGGTTTCTTTCTTCAGGTGTGTCCATAGAATTACATACATGATTTTCTGAATATTTTTAACATGGAAAAATCCAACTTTTGGAAAAATTTCCAGAAAGTGGGAAAATTAGGGTTTTCGTAGTTCGATCGGACTTTTAATTTCGCCTACGCAACGCCTAATGATCTAGTTTGGCTCTGATACCACTGTAGGGTTCCTTAGCACCCTCATGGTGTTTACTAGGGTATCGAACATGCCATTTAAAAATTTCTAGAGAGCTAAAGAACCCGAACGAGGATCGAACTAGAGACTTAGGGTTTTCTAGATTGTAAACACTTTACAAATTAAAGAGAAGAAGGAATACAACCTTTGTTGACCAGTCCTTCACTTCAAATACTCTGTGTAGTAGTCCCATCGCTCCAAGTAGTGAAATCCTCGGACTCTAGAAAGGGTCCACGAGATGTACGGAACAAGCTTGCTTGATGTCGTCGAGGCCGAAGATGACCTACGTCGAGGAGACTCAAGCTCATGCTTTCTCTTCACTAATGATGAGATTATTGAAGCAAACACCCTAAACTAAATGGCTAATAGTAGAGGATGATAAAGTAGGAAGTGGACTCACTTTAGTTTTATTTTTCTCACATTATTTTCTCACTTGAAGAAAAGGTAGCAAGCTTTTTTAATGAAGAAGAAGATGAAGAAAAAATCAAGAGAGAATGAAGTCATGAGGTGAGAATGTGAACCATGGGTGAGTTAGTGTCATACACTAACTCATGTAGAGACTTGACAATGGTTAGTATAATGGTTGGGTTAATAAATATCTACAAGTGTAACAAAAAGAGTGGACTTGATCAATGTTTTCCACAAGCTTCTACAAGATTGTAGCCATGCCAAATATTCACCATTTTTGAATTACCTTGATAAATAAAAACCCTAGGATTATGCTAACTATAGTGTAAGATTCATACACCCATGTTTCATGTATCATCAAGCATGACACAATAAAATGTACATTAATATTTATCACCTATATACTATAGGCACACTTGTGAGAAAAGAAATACTTAGTGAGCAAATATTAGTTAATGCAAATTAATATATCAAATATATAATTATACATTAAATTATCAAATCAATACTTGATTTAATAATTCGGCTATATCAAATACAACCGACTAATATCAAATGTAACAGCTTATCGAATCAACACTTGATCCGATAGCCCGGCTATACCATATATAACCGACCAATGTCATAAGTCGCAAGAATAGAATGAGGTATCTCATACGCGCATTAATCTCGGTCTCGCACATATCACATATGTGCTCCTACTCCGTTTCGCATGAACTAGGAAACCTCTGTGTAGGACTCTAAAGAATCGTCAATACGCCGGCAGTAGTTGATGATCATATCAAACACCCATAAGCCGCAAGCGGTCTGCTAAACGTAACGGCCTCCCGGGTATTGAGCGATCAGAAGATCAACAAGCAAGCCTGCGAATCCTATCAATAACACTACCATAAAGTCCGGTCTCTTCGTCTGATATGTCGAATATCAAAGCCTGAGGGTGGTATAACGTCTGACCCCAAAAGCCTAATAAGTCATGCCGATGTAAGGTCTATAACAGTTCGAGAAACTACTAATAACACTTACCAGTAAATCTCAGCAACCCTAGTCAGGGATTTCCTGTTATGGCCAATCGAGCATAGCGCAACATCAACTCCCAATACCGGGATCGACGAAACCCCTCCTATCACTCATTGCCTCCGTGTGACTCGGGACTGTACTAAAAAACCTCATTTTTGCACGATCTCTTGATCGTGGTATGCTGGAAATCAAAGCATCACACAAGACTCTATGACGATCTCGGGCCTACAGGCTAACCTATACTAGTGTCACCAAAGAACTGCTATCCGACGATAGGTATACCAAGTCTACTCGGTGAGTCCGTTCAGTGTACCAAGTCTCCACTGAGCACCCGTATACCTTCTCTGATGTCAAACACCAATGAATGTGGGATCATCCATCGCCCGTCATATGGGTCGAGAAGCGTATACTCTAGTCTACTCTTGAGTATCGATGCCCTATCTCGATACTCCCACGACTACAAACATTTGAAGGATGTACTTGCCTACTACCCATGTCCGCACTAGTATGATTTGCATCATAGTCATGGTAGTCAAGTACTCATCCTAAGGGCTTTATCAACATGTAATAGAGAGACAATAAGTGTACATGTTAAGATAAAGAGAAACGAGATAACATACTATCATATCGAGCAAGAAAGTACTCTCTATATATGTCCAAGCGTCCACTACAATATACATCACATGAACAATAATGGCCTCTAGGGCATACATATAACTAATAGGTTCTTCCAGTTATAGCCAATCGAACACAGCGCAACATCAACCCCCAATACCGAGAGAGTTGAAACCCCTTCTATCGCTTATTGCCTCCACGTGATTCGGGACTGTACCCAAAAGCCACCGTTTTGCACGTTCTCATGAACGTGGTAAGGTGGAAATCAAAGCACAGTGGGGATCACACAAGACTCTATGACGATCTCGGGTCTACAAACTAATCTGTACCAGTGTCACCAGAGAACTGCTTTCTGACGATAGGTATAATACCATGTAGGAATTCTCGGCGAGTCCGTTCAGTGTACCCAGTCTCTACTAAGCACCCGTACACCATCTTTGATGTCAAACACCAATGGATGTAGGATCATCCATCGCCCATCATATGGGTCAAAATGCGTATACGCTACTCTACTATGGAGTATCGATGCCCTGTCTCGATACATCCTCGACTAGGAACAATTATAGGATGTACTCGTGGACTACCCTGGCCCCACTAGTATGATCTGCATCATAGTCCTAGTAGTCAAGTACATATCCTAAGATCTTTATCAACGTGTGAGAGCAAAACAGTAACACAATACAAGTCAACAAGTTAAGACAAAGAGCAACCAGATAGTATACTATCATATCGAGCAAGAAAGTCCTCTCTATATATATCCAAGCATCCACTATAATATACATCATGTGTACAATAATGGCCTCCTTGGCATATACATATCTAACGATCTCCCACTTGCATTAAGGCCAACTGCTGTAGTATCTCATACCCAACATCCCGAAGAGTCTCTCAAATTATATCTTGGGTATGGCCTTCTTGAGTGGATCCGCAATGTTGTCCTTCATGTCAACTCTCCTGACCTCGATCTCGCGGCGATCAACTATCTCCCGGATCAGGTGATACCGCTTCAGAATATGCCTGGATCTCTGATGGGACCTGGGTTCCTTGGCCAAAGCCAAAGTTACATTGTTATCACAATACAAAGGTATTGGATGCTCAATTGATGGAACCACTCCAAGTTCAGTTATGAACTTCTTTAAACAGACAGCCTCTTTGGGAGCATCGTTGGCAGCGATGCATTCAACCTCCATTATCGAGTCTGCCACGGTTTCCTGCTTGGAACATATCCAACAAACCGCCCCTCCATTGAGGGTAAAGACAAATCCCGAGTGCGACTTAGAGTCGTCCTTATCACTTTGGAAGCTCGAATCGGTAAAAGTCTCTACTTGCAATTCACCGTTACCATACACCAAGAACAACTCTTTAGTTCTTCTCAAGTACATGAGAATATTCTTCACAGCTGTCCAGTGACTCTCTCCTGAATCTGCTTGATACCTACTCACTACACTTAGTGAGTATGCTATATCGGGACAGGTACATAGCATCGCGTACATGATAGAGCCTACTGCCGAAGCATAGGGTATCTCTTGCATACGAGCTCTCTCTAAATTAGTCTTAGGAGACATCACTTTGGAGAGAGTGAGTCCAGAGATCGTGGGTAAATTCCCACGCTTGGATTCTTCCATACTAAACCTCTTTAGTATGGTGTCAATGTACCTGGATTGGGACAATCCCAGTATCCGTTTAGATCTATCTCTATATATCTTAATCCCCAAAATGCAGGAGGCATCACCTAGATATTTCATTGAGAATCTTTGTGATAAGAAGAGCTTGACCGAGTGCAGCATAGGAACAACATTTCCTATCAAGAGTATGTCAGCCACGTACAATACGAGGAAGACAACCTTACTCTCTGCTACCTTATTGTATATACAAGGTTCATCTACGTTCTTGATGAAGTCAAACTCTTTGACTATTACATCAAAATAGATGTTCCAACTCCGCGATGCCTGCTTTAACCCGTAGATGGATTTAAGCAGCTTTCACACCTTTCCGCTGCTCCCACTGTCTACGAAGTCCTCTTGCTGAGTCATGTACACGCACACTTCTAAATCACCATTTAGAAAGCCGGTCTTAACATCCATCTGCCAGATTTCGTATTCATGGTATGCAACAATGGCAAGTAGGATCCGGATGGACTTAAGCATAGCCACTGGAGAAAAGGTTTCATCATAATCCACACCTGGTCGTTGACGAAAACCTTTTGGAACAAGTCTATCTTTGAATGTCTCAACTTTTCCATCTGCGCCAAGTTTCTTCTTAAAGATCCATTTGCTCCCAATGGGTTTTACTCCTTCAGCAGCAACTTCCAAAGTCCATACTTTGTTGGTGTATATGGATTCCTTCTCAGATCGCATTGCATCCAGCCACTTCACAGAGTCCCCACTCGTGATGGCCTTCTCGAAGCTAGTTGGGTCGTCATCTTCCATGATGCAATCCTTGCTCCCACCATCAATGTGAAAACCGTAATATCTCTCAGGTGGATGGGGAACCTTACTAGATCAGCGGAGCGGATGAGGTTCGTCGGGTACTATTGAATTCTCTGGTTCCACTAAATCTTCAGTTGAAGTTTGTACTGCTGGAACTTCTTCCAGCTCTACCTCTTCACCACTAATTTCTTTTACAAGAAATTCCTTTTCTGAAAAGGTGGCATATTGAGAAACAAACACCTTTTGTCCTTCAGCGTGGTAGAAAATATATCCTTGTGAATTCTTCGGATATCCCACAAATTTGCATAGAACCGATCGTGCCTCGAGTTTGTCTGGATTTTGCCTTTTGGCATAGGCCGGACAACCCCAAATCTTAACACATTTAAGATATGGTATCTTCCCACTCCATATATCATATGGTGTGGTAGGTACAGATTTAGATGGAACTTTATTCAATAGGTATGCTGCTGTCTCAAGCGCATAGCCCCAAAAAGAAATAGGCAACTCAGTAGTGCTCATCATAGAGCGCACCATATCTAATAGGGTATGATTCTCCGTTCTGATACACCGTTGTGCTGTGGTGTATGCGGAGGATTCAGATGAGAGAGAATCCCATTGTCTTTTAGATAGTCCAGGAACTCATTGCTCAAGTATTCTCCTCCTCGATCAGATCGAAGGATCGTAATACCTTTACTCGTTTGGTTCTCGACTTCGTGCTTATATTCTTTGAAATTCTCAAAAGCTTCAGACTTGTGTTTCACTAGGAACACATGTCCGTATCTTGAGAGATCATCAGTGAATGTAATGAAGTATGAGGAACCATTCCTGGCATTTGTAGACATGGGACCTCATACATCACTATGTATCAGTCCCAAGAGTTCCGTAACTCTTTCTCCGTGTCCACAAAATGGAGTTTTGGTCATTTTGCCTTTGAGACATGACTGGCAAGTGTCATAAGATGAAAATTCGAATGGGTTCAAATATCCATTCTTATGTAACTTAACTAGTCGTGTCGCATTGATATGACCTAGTCTACAATGCCACAAGAATGATTCGTTCATTTCTGAACTCTTCCTCTTGTGTGTGTTTGTACATTAATAAATGTAGTTTGATTTAGAAGGTATATGCCATTATTTAACGAGCCTGATCGAATCAACTTTTGATTCAGGAAGATATTCATAACATTATCCTGTACTACAAAATTATGTCCTTCTTTACTCAATAAAGAAACTCATATAAAATTGCATATCAGGGTCGAAATGTAATAGCATTCGTTCATAATCAATGTATTACCATTTGGCAATACATTATGATATTCGCCAACTGCTTTGGCTGCAACATTTGCACCATTCCCTACTCTTATGGAATAATCACCCATTCCTAGTTCCTTACCTTTTCGTAGCCCATGTAACGTATTACATATGTGGGATCCCGATCCGGTAACTAATATCCAGGACGTAGAGTGAACTGAGAAACGATTCTCAATAACTAACACACCCGAATAAGATACGTCAACATGCTTATTCTTCGTTTGGGTGGTGTGAGAATCTGGATATTCCCCTATTTCCTGCTCAGTCTTATAACAATTATAAGAAAGAACGGAACCAACGTTCCCCTGTTCAGTATAACAAGCGGGTTCAGTCAATACATCCATATTATTATCTTGATTAAGGCCTGGCATGGTCGCTACCTGGAGAGAGAGAGAGAAGAAACACTTTAGCATATGCTCTTGCAAGATTGGATTGGTTATTATTTTATCTAATCAGGATGGCTCCCACTGTTTTCATCAAATCTTCCTCCAAACCCTAAAAGGTAAGACTAGCCGGGATTAATTACACTTTACAAGTTTGCCAATCTTTCAGCCAGGCCAGTGTTGGTACTTTGAGGGAGGTTCCACGTGCTTTCGCATGGACCTAATTAAAATAAACCTCATTTTCCCTGAGGCATAACCCCATTAACACCTTTCTATACACCTACTTGATCAGCTAATTGTCATGTGTAAAACTCTTCCAGGAATAACTCTTACTTGCAGTGGGTATCAGGATCCAACTATCTCATAGAAGGTAAGCAATCTCATTGCAAATTTCAACACTTGAATTTCCCGATATTACTTTTGCCCTTAGTAACTTATGACCTTAACATAGTCAACAAATCATTATCGCTAGACAAGTTCAACCCGTCATTTCCTGATTGAATTAAACCCACCCGCACGACCCTTAACATAGTCAACAAAGTCGTACGACTACCCTAATCCAATCGCATCTCATGCTTTAGCATATAAACACTAATTAGCTACCGCACACTACGCCTTAACATAGTCAACAAACGTAGCACGAATACTAAGTAGTACTTATCTGAAATGATGGAGGGCTACGTCAGGTTTTTATGAAAACCTTTTGCGTAATGAACTTGATATCGTTGTAGAAACAAGTGATTTTTTAAAAGGAGTGTTTTTGATGCGTTTACTAGTTTCGCTAAAGAGGTCACTCCCGGTGAAAGGATCTCGGCTCTTTCCTTATCGAATAAGGTGCAGGATATTTCTCAAATACCGCTATGCAAAGCAAGAACTATAGAAGCAATCTAAAACAAAACCGAGTGAGTTGTAGCATTTGCTAGTTTCGTTAAAGAGGTCACTCCCGGTGAAGAGATCTCGGCTCTTTCCTTATCGAATAAGGTGCTGGATATTCTCCAAGGAATACCGCTATGCAAAGCAAAAAACTAGAGCTACCCATTTTGAAAATTTGATTCTACAACATCTTTTAGGTTTCTTTTCTTTCATTAATCTCATTAATGACGTTCCATCATTTATGCTTCCTAAGCATCACAGAAGAAACGAAAATACAACGTACGCTTATGCCATCCGTATTCGCCACAGTGTCCCGTTATGCACCGTTAGGTTACTTAACTAACGGCATACCGGGGCGGGACTAGTACGGGTAAAAAATATAAGCAACGTTTATTATATATCATATATACAATAATAAACCATTCGTCTCACGCATATAAAATGATCACATCACAGAATATCAGCAGCAGAAGATAACATATGAAATATTGGATATAGTAGGAGGTCCGTGTTTTATTTTGAGCCTGTATAAAAGATGGATTCCACGATCGCGATGAATAGCCAAATCCACATCCTTAGACCCCAACAAGATCGGAAAGTAACCCTCCCAATTCTAGGGTTTGGTGACCCGGACTCGACTCCTCGAGTTGGTCTCCCACTGGACCCTAGAACCCGGTTGCTTGTGCTCTCCTCCTTGGGTCTATCCTAATGCGGAAAAGTAAATAATATACAATGGTGACATAATCCTCAACCCGGCTATTCAAATCATATACAATGGTGCCCTAATAAAAAAAATTACATACAATTGAATTTTACATGAATGAAATGAAAAACTCTCATCTCACATAAAAGCCCCGGCTATTCAAATCATGACGATCCAATATAACATATCATAGCAACACATAACATCACATGTAATCAACGTAAGTAAATATGCGTATCCCAATTGTCGTTGATGTATAGCAACGAAACCGGCTATACACCACATATTACACTTACGGTCGCAGAAAAGAAAATGTCAAACTACAACATTTAGAATCCACAATCACCTTAGACATCATAAACCCGAAATATCACATACTTCGCATTTCATGCCTAACTATATGAATTCCACATATTGTATCACATTTCAAAAAAAGCAAGACGACGTTAAACATTCCGATCGAATCAACAAACACACAAAATTTGCCAAAAGCTCAACACTTGAGCGTAGTTTAAAAATACTCAGTAGATGCCACGGTACCAATGAACCAGCCGTAGAAGGGTCAACCAATGCCTCACCTGTGGCGCCGTGGAACTACCACATGTAGGGTTACTAGGCACTCTAATAAGGTTCTACAATGCATCAACCATGCCCGTTTAAAATTTTAGCCGTGCCGAATAACCCTAAACAAGATCGTTGCTAGAAAATTAGGGTTTCACATGCAAGTTAATAGAATCTATAACTAAGTGAATACGAAATACACCCTTTGTAGATCGGTCCTTCACTTCTTTAGCTCCATGTTGAAGTCCCTTCGCCGCGATCGTGGTTCTCCCGGACTCTTGCATGGCTTCACGAGGCAAAAGGAGCGTCCTTGCTTGAAGTCTTCGAGGCCGAAGAAGATCTACGTCGAGGGAATATCAACTCAAGCTTCTACTTCACTAACTAGAGAACTAGTGAAGCAAACACCCTAAACTAAAGTGCTAGTCTAGTAGAGGATGGAGAAATAGGAAGTGGGTTCTCTTTAGAATTTTATTTCTCACAATCTATCACTCTCTTTTCAAAACCCTAGCTTGTTTTTCTTTTGCTCAAAGAAGAAGAAGATGAACAAAAGAAAATGAGAAAGATAATGATCAAGTGAGAGAGCTAACCATGGTGAGTGAGTATCATATACTAACTCATGTAGAGACATAACCATAGCTAATCCTTATGGTTGGGTTAACAAATATCCATAGTAAAAACAAAGTTAATGGAATTAGTCAATGCATCCACAAACTTCCACAAGCTTCTTGCATTTATCTAATCCTCCACTAATTTTGTAATTACTTTAAATATTAAAACCCAACATAATAAATAGCATGGTGTATGTCTTGTACACCCATGTCAAGTGTATCATCAACCATGATACAAAAAGAACACACTTTTTAATATATATCACATATATATATCTTGAAGTGTGCACATGTGAGAAAAATCCGTAAGTGAACAAGTGTTAGTTAATGTAAACTAGTATATCTAATATACAATTATACACTAAATTATTAAATCAACACTTGACTTAATAATCCGGTCATATCTCATATAACCGACTAACATCCATTGTATCGACATATCGAATCAACACTTGATTCGATAACCCGGCTATATCATATATAACCGACCGATAAAAAAAGTCATGAGAATAGAATACGGTATCACATACACACATTATTCTCGGTCCCGCGCATACGTGCTCCTATTTCGTTTTGCCTGAGCCAGTAAAACCTCTATGTAGGACTCCAAAGACTCGTCAATACGCCGGCAGTAGGTGATGATCACATCAAGCACCCACAAGCCGTCAGCGGTACTAGCTTGACGTAACGGCTACCCGGGTATTGAGCGATCAGAAGATCAGCAAGCAAGCCCGCTCCAACTCCTGTAAAAGCCTACCGGTAACACTTCCCGTACAGTCCGGTCTCCTCGTCTGATATGTCGCATATCATGTCTAAGGGTGGTAAACGTCAGACCCCAATAACTGATAAGTCGTGCCGATGTGAGGATCATAAGGGGTCGAGAAACTACTGGTAACACTTACCAGTAAATCTCTAAATCAGCCCTGGCCACGGACTTCCCTCTTACGGCCAATCGAGCACAACGCAACATCAACCCCCAATACCGGGAGAGACGAAACCCCTCCTATCGCTCATTGCCTCCATGTGACTCGGGACTGTACCCAAAAACCACCGTTTTGCATGCCCTCTTGGACGTGGTAAGGTGGAAATCAAAGCACAGTGGGAATCACATAAGACTCTATGACGATCTCGGGTCTACAGACTAACCTGCACAAGTGTCACCAGAGAACTGCCATCTGACGTGAGGTATAATACCATCTGGGAGATCTCGGCGAGTCCGTCCAGTGTACCCTGTCTCCACTGAGCACCTGTATACTATCTCTGATGTCAAACACCAATGGATATGGGATCTTCCATCGTCCATCTCATCGGTCGAGAAGCGAATACGCTAGTCTACTCTGGTATATCGATGCCCTGTCTCGATACACTTACGACCAGGAACATTGAAGGATGTACTTATGGACTACCATGACCCCACTAGTATGATCTGCATCATAGTCCAGGTAGTCAAGTACACATCCTAAGGGCTTTACCAACATGTAACTTCTATACAGTATCAAGAGACAAGTATACATGTTAAGATAAAGAGCAACCAGATAGCATACTATCATATCGAGCAAGAAATTCCTCTCTATATATGTCCAAGCATCCAATATAATATACATCATATGTACAATACTGGCCTCTAGGGCATACATACAACTAACAATCTCCCACTTGCACTAGGGCCAGCTGCTATAGTATCGCATACCAAGCATCCCGAAGAGTCTCTCAAACTGTATCTGGGGAATGGCCTTCGTGAGTGGATCCGCTGTGTTGTTCTTCGTGTAAACCTTCCTGACCTCGATCTCCCGGCGATCAACTATCTCCCGGATCAGGTGATACCGCCTCAGAATATGCCTGGATCGCTGATGGGACCTGGGTTCCTTGGCCAAAGCCACCGCTCCATTGTTATCACAATACAAAGGTATTGGATGCTCAATGGATGGAACCACTCCAAGTTCAGTAATGAACTTCTTGATCCAGAAAGCCTCTTTGGCAGCATCGTTGGCAGCAATATATTCAGCCTCCATCGTCGAGTCTGCTACGGTTTCCTGCTTGGAACTCTTTCAGCTAACCGCCCCTCCGTAAAGGGTAAAGACAAATCCCGAGTGCGACTTAGAGTCGTCCTTATCACTCTGGAAGCTCGAATCGGTAAAGGACTCCACTTGGAGTTCTCCGTTACCATACACCAAGAGCATCTCTTTAGTCCTTCGCAAGTACTTGAGAATGATCTTCACAGCTGTCCAGTGACTCTCTCCAGGATCAGCTTGATACCTACTCACTACACTTAGTGAGTGTGCTACATCGGGTCTGGTACATAGTATCGCGTACATGATAGAACGTACAGCCGAAGCATAGGGTATCCCTTGCATGCGAGCTCTCTCCAAATCAGTCTTAGGAGACATCTCTTTGGATAGAGTGAGTCCAGAGATCGTGGGTAAGTTCCCACGCTTGGATTCTTCCATACTAAACCTTTTTAGTATGGTTTCAATGTACCTGGATTGGGACAATCCCAATATCCGTTTGGATCTATCTCTATAGATCATAATCCCCAGTATGCAGGAGGCATCACCTAGATCTTTCATTGAGAATCTTTGTGATAAGAAGAGCTTGACCGATTGCAGCATAGGAATGTCATTTCCTATCAAGAATATGTCGTCCACGTACAATACGAGGAAGACAACCTTACTCTCTGCCACCTTCTTGTAGATAAAAGGTTCATCTACATTTTTGACGAAATCAAACTCTTTGATAACGACGTCAGAGCAGATGTTCCAACTCCGTGATGCTTGCTTTAATCCATAAATGGATTTAAGCAGCTTGCACACCTTCCCGCTGCTCCCACTATCTACGAAGCCCTTTGGATGAGTCATGTACACGCACTCTTCTAAATCACCGTTTAGAAAGGAGGTCTTAACATCCATTTTCCAGATTTCGTAGTCATGATATGCAGTGATGGCAAGCATGATCCGGATGGATTTAATCATAGCCACTGGAGAAAAGGTTTCGTCATAGTCCACAAGTGGTCTTTGACGAAAACCCTTTGCAACAAGTCTAGCTTTGAAAGTCTCCACTTTCCCATCCACACCAAGTTTTTTCTTGAAGATCCACTTGCTCCCAATGGGTTTTAACCCTTCAGGAGCAATTTCCAAAGTCCATACTTTGTTGGTGTACATGGATTCCATCTCGGACCGCATTGCATCCAGCCATTTCACTAAGTCCCCACTCGTGATGGCCTGCTCGAAGCTAGTTGGGTCATCATCAACCATGATGCAATCCTCTCTCCCACCATCAATGAGAAAACCGTAGTATCTCTCAGGTGGATGAGAAACCCTACTAGATCGGCAGAGAGGCTGGGGTTCGTCGGGTACTACTGAATCTTCTGGTTCTACCAAGTCTTCTGTTATAGTTTATGTCGCTGGAACCTCTTCCAGTTCTACCTCAATGCCACTGATCTGTTTCATAAGAAAACCTTTTTCTAAGAAAGTGGCATGTCCAGAAACAAACACCTTTTGTTCCTCGGGGTGGTAGAAGATATACCCTTGTGAATTTTTGGGATATCCTAAAAACTTACATAAGACAGATCTTGCCTCGAGTTTGTCCGGATTTTGTCTTTTGACATAGACCGGACAACCCCATATATTAACATACTTAAGAGATGGTCTCTTCCCTTTCCATATCTCATATGGAGTAGTAGGCACTGATTTGGTAGGGACCATATTCAATAGGTGTATGGCTGTCTTAAGCGCATACCCTCAGAAGGAAATAGGCAACTCAGCAGTGCTCATCATAGAGCGCACCATATCTAATAGCGTGCGATTCCTCCGTTCCGATACACCGTTGTGCTGTCGTTTATAAGGAGGAGTGAGCTGAGAGAGAATCCCATTCTCTTTTAAATAATCCAGAAAATCATTGCTCAAGTATTCTTCTCCTCGATCAGATCGAAGGATCTTAATACTTTTTCCCGTTTGGTTTCTCTACTTCGTGCTTATATTCCCTGAATTTCTCAAAAGCTTCAGACTTGTGTTTTATCAGGAACACATGTCCGTATCTAGAGAGATCGTCAGTGAATGTAATGAATTAGGAAGAACCGTTCCTGGCGTGTGTAGACATGGGACCGCATACATCACTATGTATCAGCCCAAAGAGTTCCGTAACTCTTTCTCCGTGTCCACTAAAAGGAGCTTTGGTCATTTTTCCTTTGAGACATGAATGACAAGTATTATAAGATGATAATTCGAACGGATTCAAATATCCATCTTTATGTAACTTAGCCAGTCGTGTCGCATTGATATGACCAAGTCTACAATGCCACAAGAAGGATTCGTTCATTTCTGAACTCTTCCTCTTGTGTGTGTTTTGTATATTGAGGACTGTATTTTATTGAGAATGAATATGCCATTATGTAACGAGCCTGATGCAATCAACTTTTGATCTAGGAAGATGTTCATAACATTATCCTGTACTACAAATTATATCCTTCTTTACTCAATAAAAAAACTGATATAATATTGCACATCATGTTTGGTATATAATAGCACTCATTCAGAATCAGTGTATTACGACTTGGTAATACAAGGTGATATTCACCAACTACTTTGGCTGCAATACTTGCACCATTCCCTACTTGAACGGAATGATCACCCTTTCCCAGTTCTCTACCTTTCCGTAGCCCATGTAACAGTTTATATATGTTGGATCCTGATCCGGTATCTAATACCCAGGACGTAGGGTGAACTGAGAAACAGTTTTCAATGACTAACACACCCGAAGAAGGTGCATAAACATGCATGTTCTCCGTTTGGACGACGTGAGAATCCAGATATACTCCTGTTTCCTGTTCAGTCTTATAATACTTATAAGATAAAACGGGTCCAACGTTCCCCTGCACAGTATAACATGCGGGTTCGGTCAATACATCCATATTATTATCTTTATTAAGTCATGAAATGGTCGCTACCTGGAGAGAGAGAGAAGAAAACACTTTAGCGTATGCTCTTGCAAGATCAGATTGGTTATTATTTTATCTAATCAGGATGGCTCCTACTGTTTTTATCAAATCTTTCTTCAAACCCTAAAAGGAAAGACTAGCCGGTATTAATTACACCCTACAACTTCGCCAATCTTTCAGCCAGGCCAGTGTCGGTACTTTGAGGGTGGTTCCCCGTGCTTTCGCACGGACCTAATTAGAGCAAACCTCGTTTTCCCAGAGGCGTAACCCCGTTGACACCTTTCTAGACAACTACTTTGATCGACTAATTGTCCAGTGTAAAACTCTCCCAGGAGTAACAATTACTCGCAGTGGGTATCGGGATCCAACTATCTCATAAAAGGTATGCAATCTCATTGCAAATTTCAACTCTTGAAATTCCCGATAATGCTTTTGCCCCTAACGTGCTATGACCTTGACGAATGCCAAACAACCCATAGTGCGCTAGTCAAGTTCAACCCGTACATTTCTTGATTGAATTAAACCCACCCGCACGACCCTTGACGAATGCCAAACAACGCCATACGAATACCCTAATCCAATCGCATCATATGCTACAGATAAATAGTAAATAGCTACCGTACATTACGCCTTGACGAATGCCAAACTACCGTAGCACGAATACTAAGTAATATCTATCTGAAATGTCGGAGGGCTATGCAGGTTTTTGAGAAAACCATGAGCGTAATGAACTTGATATCGTTGTAGAATCGAGTAAATTTTGAAATGGAGTGATTTTGAGGCTTTCATTTGTTTTGCTAAAGAGGTCACTCCCGGTGAAGGGATCTCGGCTCTTTCCTTATGGAATAAGATGCAGGATATATCATATACATCACTATGCAAAGCAAAACCCTAAAAGCAATCAAAAACAAACCGAGTGTTGTAGCATCTGCCAGTTTTGCTTAAGAGGTCACTCCCGGTGAAAGGATCTCGGCTCTTTCCTCATCGAATAAGGTGCGGGATATATCATATATATCTCTATGCAAACCAAAAACTGTAGCTACCCTTTTTGAAAATTTGATTCTACAACATCTTTTAGGTTTCTTTTCTTTCATTAATCACATTAATGAAGTCCCATCAGTTAAGTCACCTAAACATCACAGATAAATACGACGTACACGTATGCCATCCGCATTCGCCTCGATGTCCCATCGTGCACCGTTAGGTTAGGTAACTAACGGCAGAGCGGGGCAGGGCTAGCGCGGGTGTAAAACATAAGTAACGTCTATATAATATATCATATATACTATATACTGTATCTATCATCACATATCAAATGATCACATCACAGATATCGCATCAGAAGAAACATATGAAACATTGGATATACTAGGACGTCCGTGTTTTATTTTGAGCCTCTATAAAACATGGATTCCACGGTCGCGATGAATAGCCAAACCCACACCCCTAGACCCCTACGAGAGCGGCAAGCAACCCTACCAATTCTAGAGTTAGGAGACCCGGACTCGAATCCTCGAGGTGGTCTCCCATTGGACTCTAGAACCCGGTTACTTGTGCTCTCCTCCTTGGGTCTATCCTAGTGCGGAAAAGTAAATAATATACAAATGGTGACATCAACCTCATCCCGGAAGTGCCCCAATAAAAGAATATTACATACATTTAATTTTACATGAATGAAAATAGAAAACCTCATCTCACATAAAAAAAACCCCGGCTATTCATAACACGATGATCCAATATAACATATCCAGCAACACATAACATCACATGTTATCAACGTAAGTAAATATGCGCATCCCAATTGTCGTTGACATATAGCAACGAAACCGGCGATAACACATATTACACTTACTGTCGCAGAAAATAAAGTGTAAAACTACAACATTTGGAATCCACAATCTCTTTAGACATCGTAAATCGGAAATATCACATACTTCGCATTTCATACCTAACTATATGAATTCCACATATTGTATCACATTCCAGATAAATAGACAGTATTAAACTTTCCGATCGAATAATCAAATACCCAAGATTTCCTAAATAGCTCAACACTTGAGCGGAGTTCGAAAATTCCAGAATACGTCACAGTATCAACGGTCCAGCCGTAGAAAGGTCAAGCCAACGCCTCACATGTGGCACGCCGTACTGCCCCAAACCCTAAGGTTCAAAAGGCAGTTCAAGACGGTCACATAATCGAGTTAAGGTTTGTTGTCTTCTAGAGGGTCCATCACGTTACTGTTCATACCAGAATACTGCATTTTTTACCGCCCATTCTTACGCTCGTGTGTTTATAGGTAGGTGCTTTTGATCAGTGTTTGCTACATATTTGCAGAATACAGGTTCTCGGCTCTGAACAGTGAAATCCATGAAAAGTACGACAAATTCCGGATTACTGCCAACAACAGATAAAACACAGGTCTCCGCTCTCTATCCGTGTGTTGCCACATACCAGTTTAAGGGACAAGATGGCAAATCGATTGTCATGTCATGCACAAAGCTCTATGTCAACACAAGATCTAAGAAATCTACGCGGAGCTCGAGGAAATCATGGCAAAAGATCCACATCACATCACCTTTTTGTTCTACTAAAATTCTGGAATAATTGTTAAGAGTTTATGAGAAAAGTCATATACCATATAGCAGACAACTACAAACCAGGCAAACCCACAAAACCCCAGAACACAACTCCACCATAGGGCCACGGAACCGCGGCCAAAGGGGGGTCTAGGCCGCGGTTCCGTGGCCATGTGGGTCCTCTCTCTGACGTTTTTAGGGGTAGTTTGGGTATTTCATATTGAGGCAGATTGTTGCCCTAGGTTTTCAGTTCAACTCCTATAAATACCCCAGAACTGAGCCAAGCCAAAGTGTTCATTCTTTGTTCTTCTTTTTGTTAGGATTTAGTCTTTTTCTTCTTCTTCTTCTTCATCTTTTCTACATGAAAATTATAGTGAGAGCTTTTTGAGTGGAAGATCAATGAAGATGAGGGCTTTTGTATCATTCTCTTTTATTTAACTTCCCCTTGAGATTCTTGCTTCCTCTTGATCTTTCAACCTCTTCATTGAGCTTGAAAGGTTAAGGGTTAATTATTGATCTCAAGGGTCGTATTTTCTTATGGAATTAGCACTAAATTTCACATGCGTTCTCTACCCTTCTCTTGATCTTGCAACCTCATGATTGAGCTTGCAAGTTTAAGGGTTGGCTATTGATCCCATGCTTGTCTTGAGTTCTACTTTCTAATTCTTTTTATTGCTTATTTATTACTTGCTTTTTATTACCTTGCTTTACTTTCTTGCAATTTATATTCATGCACTTAATTACTTGTAATCTTTTCTTTTCTTTGTTCTTTTCTTTTTGTTCTCTCTTTTTGGTTCTTTTTTGTGAATGAATGTAATTATCGTTGTTAAGAATAAATACGGTATTGTAAGTTAAGATTTTCTTTTCTCATTTCCTTTTCCCGTTATTTTCCATTGAACTCCTCCCAAACCATACGCAAGCGCTCCGTTAGGCACCCTACCCTAACAAGGTAACGGTGATTCCTAACCGCGACCGGTTGCGTTCGGTTTGGCCGGAGGCGAAAGCAAGAGACAAGAACGGAAGGACAAGGGTAAATAAGCCGTATTCCACGAATACCGCGCTTAAATCCCCTAATCCACGTTGTTGCCGATTGCTCTAGCTTCAATTGGTCAAGACTCGGCTCAAAGGTTTTGAGTACGGATTTCTTTAGCTTACAATTTCGTATCTTTTTCTTAACAATTTTATACTTGCAAATAATACACATAGGATAGAATCGAACAAACACATACACATTCTTTATTGACTCGTCTAAAACAAGAAAGGACATACAACCATCTCCCTGTGGATCGACCCGTGCTCAACCGGCTAGCTGCATAGCGACACCGTCCTGATCGCGGTTATACTTTAGAACTTTGAAAATCCGACACGCCAAAAGCGTGTGATCAAATGGCGCCGTTGCCGGGGAGACGGTAACGTATTTCTTTTCTTGTTATTCGGGTTAATATTCTTTTTGTATATATTTATAAATAAAAAATTAAAAAAAAAGTCTTTTTGTTTTTTTTTGATCATTTTTGTGGGCAAGTGTGCAGATTTTTGCGTATTTGCAAACTGCAATTGTGGAGAGCAAAGTGTACGTTCAAGGTAAAGGTGATTACGAAGTACAGTGCCAAAGATCCGAGTAGTTTGACCCGCGCAAGCGAACCTTTCAAGCTTACCGGATTTGATTCAACGGGGGTTTCCTAACCCAAAAACTTAACGGTACGTACTTTCCTAACACCTTCTTCTAAAATCCGACGCATCCAATATACTATTCTTTGCAGGATTCTTTGCAAGTTCGCTAGCAAACGCTAAAAATTGACTAACCCGTATTTTTTGCAGTGCCGTGCTTAAAATAAAAACCGATTGTTTGATTCTTTATAGAATTTTTATTGAATTGCGCATTGCATACATTAATACGGACTTAAGGGCAAGCGAACCCCACAATATACGGTAAAGGATTTCATCACCTTTTCCGTGGCCCACGAATCACGAACTTGAGCATAATGTTTACCCGCACAAAATTTAAAAGAAACTAGACTTTAAGCCTTAAGGACTTCGCGCTCACTAGGAGAAGTTAACTGTGTTTAGAACCTCGCTTAACGGTATATTTCTTACGGGGTGTCTAGGAAAGTGTTAACGGCGAAACCGCCAAAAGAGAAAGGGTTATTTAATTAAGGAACTTCGCGAAAGCGTTGGAAAACCTCCCCTTATCTCTGCACTTACTTGGCCCCGTGATCAGTGTATCTTGAGCCCGTTTCTCGACACAGTTTTACTTCGACAATCAAGTTCTGGAGCAGGTCTAGTTGACCTAGGTGAACCCTAGAACGATTAGGTGTGTGGTATTTTTGTGTCGTGATTGTTTTTGTCCATATTTTTTTTTGTGTATATTTCATTCTTTTAATAACTAAAAAAAAAATATCACATTCTTTTTCCCCTCCTTTTCTCTACCTTTCTTTCCTTCTCTCTTCATAATCATGGGTACTCCACCTCGCAAAACTCTTGCCGAACTTTGGTACCCACAACCAGACATTACTTCTTACGGTTCTTGCTTTGGCCGAACTTCGAACGATCCATCCATGCCAAAAATTTCATTGAGAGATCGGATAGACGCGTCTAGGACAAACAATTTGACTCCGCAATCCACTTCGTATCAACCATTTCAAACATTCACCCCTTCATACGTTGATACCCCTTCTTCGAGTCATGTTGCAACTCCAAGACCTATGTCTATTGCAGAACGTATTGAACAATCTCGTAGCCGATCTTTCACTCCTGACACCACTTCAAATTCTTGGGATCAACAATTTCATTCACCTTATTATCCAAATGTTGATCCTACCCCTGTCCAACCATTTAATTCCTACCAATCCTACCCTACTTTTGCACCTTCCCTAGACATTGCATCAGAACCGCCATTTGGGAGTTTTCAGTATCCAAACAACTTTGAATCTTTTACTGAAACCCCTTCACAACCCACGTCTAGTCTGGAACAGTCGTTGGAAGACTTTAGGGTAGCGTCAAGCCAACAGATGATGGATTTGAATGCGTTCATGGCCGCTCTCATACAACCTACTGACTCGGTAGCTAGTTTCCAGCTAGCTCCAAATTTTCCAATGTATGAAGAGGCGGTAAGACAGGCTGTGAATTTGAGTGGAGAGAGTGAGATGTACCCCCTTCCAAATCAAACCTACCCATCCCAAGTTGAATCCCAGAACTCTTGTTTTGAATGTCTATCGAGTGTCCCACATGCTTTATCAATTGAAGATAGAATGATTAATGAGTTGTGCGACTTTGTAGAGTTTGATTTACCTGATTGTGAAGGGTCCCTTCCAAGTGAAACCAATCCCAAACCTTTTGACCTCTACACCTCTATCTTAGAACCTGAATTGATTAAAATCCATGCTTTTGATGAGGTGTCTGAGAAAATTGACTTTCACTTGATTAAGGATATTGACGCTGGGACTATTTTGGATGATGAACCCATAGATTTGACTGAGTTTTTCTCTCCAATTCATCATCCCGAGTCATTAAATGTTTTTCACGAACCCCATATGCGTCTGGATTTTGAAGAAAAGTGCATGGATGTGCTAAATTTTGAGGAGAATATTGAGGATAGTTTTGAGGATGAACCAGTTTTGCTTGATGAGTCGGATTTTCCAATTCATTCTGTTCCTTCCACTGACTGTGTATACCCTCCTGAACCTTTAACCGATACCCTTCCTCAACCACTTCCCTCCATCCTGTCCATCGTTCCGACCTTGCAAGAACCCGTACCATTTCCACTTCCTGTGTCTGGTTTACCGAGTTCGGCGTACCCATGGCTTCGTACGAATCTTGAGGGATTTGACCCAATCTCTCGACGGGTTAATAGATTAGCACAATCGCTGTTTACACATCGCTAATCACAAATTGTGCTAATCTACTCACTCCATTTGCACCCTCAAGTTCGTACTCCACTTCTTTTTCCCTTCCACCATTCTTCTTCTTATCTACCGAGACCATATTCCACTTCTCTCCACATACGGTCTCACGTATTCTCCATTTCTTACCTCTTCACCTTCTTTCACCAGCCGCTGCTTTATCACGATAAAATTTTTGAATGGTTGGTGTTAACTTTTGGCCTGTGTAAGGCCTTGTATAGATGGATACTGTTCTTTCCCCCCTAATCCTGAACTTCAACGCTTAACAGTGGAAACATTGTTTTACATAAGTTTTGGGGGGGACACTCTTTTTTGTATATATTTTTTGTTTTTTTTGTTGTATATAATTTGTTTTTAGGGAGCGCCGGCAAATTTTGACCCTTTTGGTATAGCCTGACAGTGAGGGCACTGCCAAGTTTAAGTTTGGGGGTGTGCTCAGTAAGCTTTCTTCCTTCGCATTCATTTGTATATTTTGCATTTGCATACCTTATTAAAAACCCACAAAAAATCGAAAAATTTCCAAAAAAATATAAAAACATTGTCGTCAAGTTAGCTAATAGGGTAACTTAGGTTTTTATTCTGAAAGTTTAGTTGATATGATAGAAATAACTAAATTCTAGGCTTAGGATTTGAAAACCCTAAAAATAACCCTCATTCTGTCTAACTTTGGTAAGTATACGTCCTTACAGTTTTTTTGAGAAATAGGTAATCTTGAGTTCAGTTCTTGAGTTAAGTCAAGATGAAGGGAAAGTATTGAAGCTTTACTGGAGGATAAGTCTGAAAAATAGTTTCTTTTCTTGAGTTTAAATTTAGAAAGTATATACCCTACAAACTGCACTTACACGCACCTTGAAACTTGGGATAGTAGAGGATACCTAGAAATACTCTTGCCTGAAAGCCTAGTATGAAAGAAAAAACGGTATTTAAAGCTAAACACCAAGAGAGCATGTTGAAAAATATATCCGGTCTTGAAAAAGAAAAAAAAAGAAAAAGAAAAAAATAGAATAAAGTTAAGACCTGGAAACTGCTATTTACGCTTTAAAGTTCACACATTCAGTAATCGGTCGTTAGTGCCTCAAGAAGCATTAATAGTCGCATGAAAGGTGTGTGAGCAAACCCATCCATCCTTAATGAAAAGAAGTAGTATTAGGTATTAAGGCAAGGGTATTATAGCTTCAATTCTCAAGTGTAGGGGTGCAAATATACACACACGTAGGGGTATACAATCGATGTTTGAATAAAAGATAGGAATAAAGAATAAGACTTGTACTTTCTGTAAAGTTGATAAAAATCCCTGATTTGAGGCCGCGCTTTAGAAGGAAAACTCAGGAGAACCGACATCTTTCTAAACTTTTTTGGAACGTATATAGGACCTAAGGTTAAATAGATAGGAGGTGTGAAAAATAAGGGTTGGATATTTCAAACTTAGGATGATAGAGTTTCTAACGTAAATACTAAACTGTAGGAGTAGAATCGATGTTAACTTATTACACTAGCTTGACGGGATTTTGTGGGTGTAATCCACTGAAAACCCTCAGGAGACAACACTCCTCCTACTAGGGACACCTAGAGGTTTAACGGCTTGTTGCACGTGCTCAGTGCAATCGCGTTCCCTGTGAAAGTGCGGTTAGGATTTTATTTTTGTGAATAATTGGTTTTACTCCCGGACGAGCAAAAGTTAAGTTTGGGGGTATTTGTTCATACGAGAATACTGCAATTTTTACCGCCCATTCTTACGCTCGTGTGTTTATAGGTAGGTGCTTTTGATCAGTGTTTGCTACATATTTGCAGAATACAGGTTCTCGGCTCTGAACAGTGAAATCCATGAAAAGTACGACAAATTCCGGATTACTGCCAACAACAGATAAAACACGGGTCTCCGCTCTCTATCCGTGTGTTGCCACATACCAGTTTAAGGGACAAGATGGCAAATCGATTGTCATGTCATGCACAAAGCTCTATTTCAACACAAGATCCAAGAAATCTACGCGGAGCTCGAGGAAATCATGGCAAAAGATCCACATCACATCACCTTTTCGTTCTACTAAAATTCTGGAATAATTGTTAAGAGTTTATGAGAAAAGTCATATACCACATAGCAGACAACTACAAACCAGGAAAACCCACAAAACCCTAGAACACAACTCCACCATAGGGCCGCGGAACCGCGGCCAAAGGGGGGTCTAGGTCGCGGTTCCGCGGCCATGTGGGCTCCTCTCTCTGACGTTTTTAGGGGTAGTTTGGGTACTTCATATTGAGGCAGATTGTTGCCCTAGGTTTTCAGTTCACCTCCTATAAATACCCCAGAACTGAGCCAAGCCAAAGTGATCATTCTTTGTTCTTCTTTTTGTTAGAATTTAGTCTTCTTCTTCTTCATCTTTTCTCCATGAAAATTGTAGTGAGAGCTTTTTGAGTGGAAGATCAATGAAGATGAGGGCTTTTGTATCATTCTCTTTTGTTTAACTTCCCCTTGAGATTCTTGCTTCCTCTTGATCTTTCAACCTCTTCATTGAGCTTGAAAGGTTAAGGGTTAGTTATTGATCTCAAGGGTCGTATTTTCTTGTGGAATTAGCACTTCATTTCACATGCGTTCTCTACCCTTCTCTTGATCTTGCAACCTCTTGATTGAGCTTGTAAGTTTAAGGGTTGGTTATTGATCCAATGCTTGTCTTGAGTTCTAGTTTCTAATTCTTTTTATTGCTCATTTATTACTTGCTTTTTATTACCTTGCTTAACTTTCTTGCAATTTATATTCATGCACTTAATTACTTGTAATCTTTTCTTTTCTTTGTTCTTTTCTTTTCGTTCTCTCTTTTTGGTTCTTTTTTGTGAATGAATGTAATTATCGTTGTTAAGAATAAATACGGTATTGTAAATTAAGATTTTCTTTTCTCATTTCCTTTTCCCGTTATTTTCCATTGAACTCCGCCCAAACCATACGCAAGCGCTCCGTTAGGCACCCTACCCTAACAAGGTAATGGTGATTCCTAACCGCGACCGGTTGCGTTCGGTTTGGCCGGAGGCGAAAGCAAGAGACAAGAACGGAAGGACAAGGGTAAATAAGCCGTATTCCACGAATACCGCGCTTAAATCCCCTAATCCACGTTGTTGCCGATTGCTCTAGCTTCAATTGGTCAAGACTCGGCTCAAAGGTTTTGAGTACGGATTTCTTTAGCTTACAATTTCGTATCTTTTTCTTAACAAATTTATACTTGCAAATAATACACATAGGATAGAATCGAACAAAAACATACACATTCTTTTTTGACTCGTCTAAAACAAGAAAGGACATACAACCATCTCCCTGTGGATCGACCCGTGCTCAACCGGCTAGCTGCATAGCGACACCGTCCTGATCGCGGTTATACTTTAGAACTTTGAACATCCGACACGCCAAAAGCGTGCAATCAGTTACATGCACGTTTTTCCGAAAGATTTAAACTCAAGAAAAAATTCAACACTTGAAAGTTTTTCGTGCCGGGAAATAATGAGTTAATGATATCCCTTCCAACATTTTAATAGTTTCTAAATATCCGGAAAACATAACGAAATTAAATATTCCGATCGAATCAACGAATACAAAATAATCCCCAGAACACTCAACACTTGAGTCGTTTTAAAAATACCCATAAAATAGAACTAACAGTCAAGGGTATTACTGTACAAAAATTATGACCATCTCTCACTGTACGGCCGCGGATCCGCGGCACAAGAAGGGTACTGCTGCGGTTCCATGGCCATCCGTACAAGTTACAGTGTCATTTTGCACAATAATTCCTAAAATCACCTACTGAATTTTTTAGGTATTTTTAATTCAGAAAAATCACAGTTTTTGAAAAAAGTCCAGAGAGGGGGTCGTTTTGACGTTTCGGGGTTCGTTCGGAGTTTTAACATCATATACACGTCTCCTAATGCTCTAGCTAGGCTCTGATACCACTGTAGGGTTACTAGGCACTCTAATAAGGTTCTACAATGCATCAACCATGCCCGTTTAAAATTTTAGCCGTGCCGAATAACCCTAAACAAGACCGTTGCTAGAAAATTAGGGTTTCACATGCAAGTTAATAGCATCTATAACTAAGTGAATACGAAATATAACCTTTGTAGATCGGTCCTTCACTTCTTTAGCTCCTTGATGAAGTCCCTTCGCTGCTATCGTACTTCTCCCGAACTCTTGCATGGCTTCACGAGGAAAAAGGAACGTCTTTGCTTGAAGTCTTCGAGGCCGAAGAAGATCTACGTCGAGGGAATATCAACTCAAGCTTCTAATTCACTAACTAGAGAACTAGTGAAGCAAACACCCTAAACTAAAGTGCTAGTCTAGTAGAGGATGGAGAAATAGGAAGTGGGTTCTCTTTAGAATTTTATTTCTCACAATCTATCACTCTCTTTTCAAAACCCTAGCTTGTTTTTCTTTAGCTCAAAGAAGAAGAAGATGAACAAAAGAAAATGAGAAAGATAATGATCAAGTGAGAGAGCTAACCATGGTGAGTGAGTATCATAAACTAACTCATGTAGAGACATAACCATAGCTAATCCTTATGGTTGGGATAACAAATATACATAGTAAAAACAAAGTTAATGGAATTAGTCAATACATCCACAAGCTTCCACAAGCTTCTTGCATTTATCTAATCCTCCACTAATTTTGTAATTACTTTAAATATTAAAACCCAACATAATAAATAGCATGGTGTATGTCTTGTACACCCATGTCAAGTGTATCATCAACCATGATACAAAAAGAAAACACTTTTTAATATATATCACATATATATATATATTAAAGTGTGCACATGTGAGAAAAATTCTTAAGTGAAAAAGTGTTAGTTAATGTAAACTAGTATATGTAATATACAATTATACACTAAATTATTAAATCAACACTTGACTTAATAATCCGGTCATATCTCATATAACCGACTAACACCCATTGTATCGACATATCTAATCAACACTTGATTCGATAACCTGGCTATATCATATATAACCGACTGATACAAAATGTCGCGAGAATAGAATACGGTATCACATACATGCATTATTCTCGGTCCCGCACATACGTGCTCCTATTTCGTTTTGCCTGAGCCAGTAAAACCTATATGTAGGACTCTAAAGACTCGTCAATATGCCGGCAGTAGGTGATGATCACATCAAGCACCCACAAGCCGTCAGCGGTACTAGATGGACGTAACGGCTACCCGGGTTTTGAGCGAACAGAAGATCAGCAAGCAAGCCCGCTCCAACTCCTGTAAAAGCCTGCCGGTAACACTTCCCGTACAGTCCGGTCTCCTCGTCTGATATGTCGCATATCAAGTCTAGGGGTGGTAAACGTCAGACACCAATAACTGATAAGTCGTGACGATGTGAGGCTCATAACGGGTCGAGAAATTTCTGGTAACAATTACCGGTAAATCTCTAAATCAGCCATGGCCAGGGACTTCCCTGTTATGGCCAATCGAGCACAGCGTAACATCAACCCCCAATACCGGAAGAGACGAAACCCCTCCTATCGCTCATTGCCTCCATGTGACTCGTGACTGTACCCAAAAACCACCGTTTTGCACGCCCTCTTGGACGTGGTAAGGTGGAAATCAAAGCAAAGTGGGAATCACATAAGACTCTATGACGATCTCGGGTCTACAGACTAACCTGCACAAGTGTCACCAGAGAACTGCCATCTGACGTGAGGTATAATACCATCTGGGAGTTCTCGGCGAGTCCGTCCAGTATACCCAGTCTCCACTGAGCACCCGTATACCTTCTCTGATGTCAAACACCAATGGATATGGGATCATCCATCGCCCATCTCATGGGTCGAGAAGCGTATACGCTAGTTTACTCTGATATATCGATGCCCTGTCTCGATACACCTACGACTAGGAACATTAAAGGATGTACTTATGGACTACCATGGCCCCACTAGTATGATCTGCATCATAGTCCAGGTAGTCATGTACACATCCTAAGGGCTTTACCAACATGTAACTTCAAGACAGTATCAAGAGACAAGTATACATGTTAAGATAAAGAGCAACCAGATAGCATACTATCATATCGAGCAAGAAATTCCTCTCTATATATGTCCAAGCATCCAATATAATATACATCAAATGCACAATACTGGCCTCTAGGTCATACATACAACTAACACCACAAACCTTATGGTTTAGCGGCGGTTCTTACGTGCACAGAATCTAGTTAGGGTTTCGTACTTCTAGAGGGTCCACCGTATTACTTGCACGATATTTGAATGTTCTTTAACTATGAAAAAATCCAACTCTTGGAAAATTTTCCGGCAAGGGTTAAAGTGTGTATTTGATATCCGATCGAACTTTTTAACATCGTCTAAATTAACACGAAAACAAACTAGAATTACGAATACGAAACACTCTGAATTGCCTTTGTAAAAAGATAACATCACATGCAAATTTAGCAAAAACAAACAACACCTAAAATACCAAACCCCAGTAACTGGAACACTGTAAAAATTTCAACCCGTATTTCCTTAATATGGCCGATCTGGCCGGTTTTTCTTGTATGGTACTCGGCCAAAATCCGAGGGGAAGAGTTGAAATTTCTACAGTGTTCATATTGTATCACATACAATATTCTGCAATTGTTTAAAAAACAATTTACTCTCAGAAAATTTCGACAGAAACTAGGGTTTCGATTCGGGTATTTCGTAGTTGCTTCGGTTTCGTAATCCTACACTATCCGTCTAATTCTCTAGCTATGCTCTGATACCATTGTAGGGTTCCTAAGCACAACATCAAGGTTTTGGGGGGCATCATCCATGCCAAATTAAAATTTTTGCCATGCTTAAATAACCCTAAACAAGATCTTATACTAGAGAATCACACGAAACTAAAAGCAAACAACTTTACATCTAAGTGATTAGGGATTACAACCTTTGTAGTCCGTTCCTTCGCTTCATAAGCTCCAAGTTGTGGTCCCTTCACTGTGATCATCAAGCTCTCGGACTCTTGAGAGGCTCCATGAAGTGAATAATGCATCTTTGCTTGAAGTCTTCACTATCCAAGATGATCTACTTTGAGGAGTCACAAACCCAAGCTATCTCCTCACTAATTAGGGATTAGTGAAGCTAACACACTAATCTATATGGCTTGTATAGAAGAATATGATGCAGTAGGAATTTTGCCCTCTTTAGTTTTCTTTTTCTCACAATCTTTCATCACAAAGGAAAAATCTAGCAAGCTTTTTGAGGAGGAAGAAAATGAACAAGTGATGAGATGAATTGTGTTGAGGTTAGAAATGAAACCAAAGGTTAAGTATGTCATGGCTAACTCATGTAGAGAATAAACCATGAGCTAGTTTTATGGTTAGGTTAACAAATATCTTAGTAAATATCAAGAGAGTGGACTTAGTCAATATAAACAAATATCTTAACAAAAGTCCACAATTTTGAATTAACTAAAATAAATATATATCTAACCCTAATTACTAGCCATTGTGTGAATCACATAAACCCTAGTTTCATGTATAACCTAGCATGTTACAATTACACATATCACTTATATATAATTTTGTAACAATATAAAAGAATACAATAAACATATATCACATATATGTTAAATGTATTCAAAATGAGAAAATGAAATACTTAAGTGAGCAAATATTAGTTAATGTAATTTAGTATATCAAATATATAATTATACATTAAATTATCGAATCAATACTTGATCCGGTAATCCGGCTATATCACATATAACCGACTAATATAAAATGTATCATTTCATCGAATCAACACTTCATCCGATGACCCGGCTATATCACATATAACCGGCCGATATCACATATCGCGAGAATAGAATACGGTATCACATACACGTATCAATCTCGGTCCCTCACATATCACATATGTGCTCCTACTTCGTTTTTCCAGAAAACCTCTATGTAGGACTCTAAAGACTCGTCAATACGCCGGCAGTAGGTGATGATCATATCAAACACCTACAAGCCGCAAGCGGTCAGGTAAACGTAATGGCCGCCCGGGTATTGAGCGATCAGAAGATCAACTAGCAAGCCTGCACACACTCCTGTGAATCCAATCAGTAACACTACCGTATAGTCCGGTCTCTTTGTCTGATATGTCGCATATCAGTCTAGGGGTGGTAAACGTCAGACCTTAGTAACCGATAAGTCGTGTAGATGTGAGGATCATAATGGGTCGAGAAACTACTGATAACACTTACCAGTTGATCTCCATATCAGCCCTGGCCAGGGATTTCCAGTTATAGCCAATCGAACACAGCGCAACATCAACCCCCAATACTGGGAGAGACGAAACCCGTTCTATCGCTCATTTGCTCCATGTGATTCGGGACTGTACCCAAAAGCCACCGTTTTTCATGTTCTCATGAGCATGGTAAGGTGGAAATCAAACCACAGTAAGAATCACACAAGTCTCTATGACAATCTCGGGTCTACAGACTAACCTGTATCAGTGTCACCAGAGAACTGCTATGTGACGATAGGTATAATACTATCTAGGAGTTCTCGGCGAGTCCGTTCAGTGTACCCAATCTCCACTGAGCACCCGTACACCATCTTTGAGGTCAAACACCAATGGATGTGGGATCATCCATCGCCCATCATATGGGTCAAGATGCGCATACACTAGTCTACTCTGGAGTATCGATGCCCTGTCTCGATACACCCTCGACTAGGAACAATTATAGGATGTACTCGTGGAGTACCCTGGCCCCACTAGTATGATCTGCATCGTAGTCTTAGTAATTAAGTACATATCCTAAGGGCTTTATCAACATGTGAGAGCAAGAGAGTAACACAATACAAGTCAACATGTTAAGACAAAGAGCAACCAGATAGCATACTATCATATCGAGCAAGAAAGTTCTCTCTATATATATCCAAGCATCCTTTATAATATACATCATGTGTACAATAATGGCCTCTAGGGTATATAAATATCTAACAATTCTATCTCTTTGGGCATTCGTATTTTTATTCGAATACAGGTATGCATATACAGTAGACTGTAATCCGTATTTTATTACCGATTACCTTCTAGAAGGTGGACACATCATCATGGACTTTTCCATTTAATGATAAAAGGAAATGAGGTGGAAATTGGAGGAGAGGGAGGTATGGTGAGAGCCATGGCTTCAATAGTTAACAAATGAATTCTTTATTCATTTGTGACAACTATTGAAGCATGGCCACACTTGTTTATTCATGGATATTCTTTCATAAAACCATTGTGAATGATATTCTCTCTCATGCTTGCTCATTTTTATTTTGCTCTCACCATTTTCTTCACCCTCCTCCCTCTCTTAAGTTTGTCCACCTTCACCATCTTCCTCCTCTCTACACTATCATGTTTTGAGAAGCAAGAGAGGAGGCTAGATAGAGATTGTAAAACACTTAAAGGTTCACACTACATCCTAGACAACTTGGATTAGCAACTCAAATTCTCTAGTTGCTCTTATTGATACTTAGTTAGGAGCTAAAGCCTTGGATCACATCCCTCGGGTGGATCATCTATGACAAAGGAGGGCTGGAGAACAAGCTTGACCCCGGAGGTCCGATGGAGCTGGAAATGGAGATCAAGCAAGTTCAAGGTGGCCACTTGGATCACATGACGAGGAAAGAAGACCGACTGACTTTGGTCGTTTGGTGAGACTTCTTTCCATAGTAGATAGCACTCCAAGTTTAGCTAGTTAGGTTTATGGTTAGATCCGGTGTATTGGGTTTTTCTAGCGCCGTTTTTGAAATCGTAAGAAAATTTTTGTTCCGCATACCGCCATGTTTGATGGCTAGGGCATTAGGGTAACCCAACAGAGTCCTCAACTCTTCATGTTGGCAGTGGAAATATGGGCAAACCTTGGTTTAGGTGGCCGTTCCGCCACCACTTGGAAGAGATAGACCCTCGTACTTCTTGGGGCTCCATACAATTTCCTGCATGATTTTCTGTGAATTTTAATCTGGAAAATTTCAACTTTTGAAAAATTGGACAGAAACATGTAAAAATCGGGTCTAAAACTTCGATCGAACACTTTAACGTCATCTAGACTTCGCTAAAGTCCCTATCTTGGCTCTGATACCATGAAAGTATGTCTTAGCACCTCTACATGGTTTCAAAGAATATCAACTATACAATTTTAAAAAATCTAGAGGTCTAAGCATACTAACCTAGAATCTAACTAGAGAATTAGGGTTTTAATGTAAGCAAATAAGTTCTAAACTAAGTGAAGAGGGTTTACAAACTTTGTAGACCAAGTCCTTCACTACTAAAGTTCCAAGTAGTCGTCTCTATAACTCTTCTTTGACTCAACTTGAAGAAAGGATCGAGCTTGCTTGATATCTTCGATGACGAAGATGATCCATCTTGAAGTCTCTTTCACTCAAGCTCACTCTTTACTAATCAAGATATTAGTGAAGAAAACAACCTAAACTAATGGGCTAGATTAGTGTAGGTTGATGAAGTAGGAGAATTTCTCACTAAAAATATGTTTTCTCTTTTCTTTTCTCAACTCAAGAAAATTCTCGTTGAGAGAATGAAGAAGAAGATTATTATCAACTTGGATGAGTTGTGAACCATGAGGTAAGAGATAAGATTATGTATGATAAATATCTTTGAATAAAACAAGACTTGAAGATGAGTCATGGCTTCTCAAAACTTCTACAAGCCACTAAAGAAAATGACTCATCTTCATGTCTTTTTATTCTAAAATTTTTATCATAATCTTTACTCTATGTGATTCTCACACATCCTAGTCCCTTGTATTATCAACCATGATACAAATGCAAATTCATATATAAATATATATTTCACATATATATTAATATATATAAAGAGAAGAAAATCTAAAGTTAGCTAATATTAGTTAATATATATATATATATATACATCAAATATATAAATATATATCAAATTATTAAATTAACACTGCATTAAAAAATCTGGTTATATCATATATATAACTGACAAATATCATTTATATATATGTATATCAAAACATTAAATCAACACTTGATTCAATTATCCGGTTATATCACATATGGCTAATATTCAATATTAGATATTAAATCAACACTTGATTCAATAATCCGGTCATATCATATATAACCGGCCAATACAAATATACATATATACATAAATCAAATCATTGAATCAACACTTGATTCAATAATCCGGTCATATCACATATAACCTAAATGATATCAAATATCGCTAGATTATAATACGGTATCACATACTCGTATTTAATCACGATCCCGCACATATCTCCATATGTGCCCTACTTCATTTCTCTTAAGCTAGGAAACCTCTGTGTAAGACTCTAAAGACTTGTCAATACGCTAACAGTAGGTAATGATCACATCAGATACCCACAACCGGTAAGAGGTACTAGCTGGACGTAACGGCTACCAAGATATTGAACAAATAGAAAATCAATAAGCAAACTTGTCCAAACTCTCGTAAAGCCTATAAGCAACAGTTACCGTACAGTCCGGTCTATTCGTCTGATATGTTACATATCTAGTCTAGGGGTGGAATCGTTAGACTTCCACTAACTTGATAAGTCATGCCGATGTGTGGCCTGTAACATTTCAAGAAACTACTGATAACACTTACCAGTAAATCTCATCAGCCCTCGCCAGGGACTTGCTGTTATAGCCAATCGAGCATAGCGCAACAACAAATCCCAATACCGGGAGAAACGAAACCCCCCTATCGCTCACTTCCATCATATGATTCAGGACTGTACCCAAAATCCACCTGTTTGCACGACTCCTTTGAGCCGTGGTAGGGAGGAAATCAAAGCAAAGTGGGAACCACACAAGACACTATGACGATCTCGGGTCTACAGACTAACATGTACAAATGTCACCAGAGAACTGCTATCTGACGATAAGTTTGGTACCATCTAGGAGTTCTCGACGAATCCTGTTCGGTGTACCCATTCTCTAATGACCACTTATGCACAATCTTTGTGTCAAACACCAATGGTTATGGGATCAACCATCACCCCATATATGGTTAAGAAACCTACACACTCGTCTACTCTGGAATATCGATGCCCTGTCTCGATATTCCTTCGACAAGGAACTGTTAAATGATGTGCTTGTGGACAACCCAAGAGCAACATTTCAGAAAAATAAAATATTATTTTTGGAATTTAAATAAATAAAATAATTAATTTTATGAATATTATGAAAATATGGAAATTAGTTTTAATGAAACAGTATGATGATATACTTATAGTTTGGAAAATATTTGGAGAATTAATATGAATTATTTATTTTCCAGAAATTATGTGAATTAGAAATTTTTAAATTATTATACGAGTATTTGTATACAAGATTATAGTAAACTCGATTAGTATTTACTAATTATGCATTAATCCGGTTTATGTGTATGACATGCACAATGTCATGTTACACAATTTGTCACATTTTATTTTACCCATGGCTTCATTTGTATATGCATGGCTTTATTTTGTTTTAAAATGAGTGAGTAAAAGAAAAGTAAAAGAAAATAGGTGAGAGAGAGTGATGTGACAAGTATCATAGATGAGTGAGAGAGAGAGAGAGAGAAGCTTCTACATTTTTCCAAGCTCCCTTCATCACTTCATTTCCTCTTCTCATTTCTTATCTATTTCCTCTTCCTTCACCTCCTCTAACCTCCATGGCCACCCTCAAAACCACCATCAAACTCCATGCATCCTTCACAAAAATTGTGCTCAACATCACTACAAACATCTTGGACCAAACAAGTTGGGATTTTGAAGACTTTGGGCAACTCAAGAAAATTCTTGAGTTCCCAAATGAGGTAATTTCCTATACCCTTAGTGTAGTTTTTAGTTGTCCTTATATTTGTGATGTAGAAAATTTTCCAAGAGGAGATTTGTGAATTTTAATGACTTGTGAAGGTAGATTTGAGGCATGGTTAGGGACCACAACCTTTTTAGTGCTATAATTATAGACCAAATCAGAGACAAAGCTAAGACTTGAGTTAAAAATATTTCAAATATCGGCTTTGTGGATATTTTGGGGACTACAGGGAATCTGGAGCAACGTGAGGTGTTTTTAGGAAAATCAAACAAGAAGAATGACCTAGATAGACCACTATAAGACCTCCACGAGAAAACGATCCCAATAACCCACCATAAAACCAGCGGCGCCGGGTCTGTTGACGATCTCGCCGGGAAAATTTTGGGTTTAGATGTTGTGGTTTTGCCTGTAGTTCATACAACTTGTAACCTAGCCCCTTTGTTGTTAGTTTTGCCCCATTTCACCTGAGCTAAAATCTGGGAGCATTTTTGTGTTGGTTTTAACATGTTTTCCGATTTCAAAAACTTGGTTTTGGTATTTGAATTTTGGATTTGGGCGTTAGACGTTTGTACGTCAACGAAGAGGGTTTTATAATTTTTTTCGCGTGCATAGGTTATAGGTTCTAACATATAGGCACCCCGAGCGTCGGTTTGTTTTTTGAATCGGATATTTTATGCGATACGGTATGTTGTGACATGTTGGTACCTCCGCGAGTACTTCATACGACAAGGGAAGAGCATGGCGCCATCGACTTCGGCAAGCGAGGATCAAGGTGAGTAGAAGTATATCTATGGGGGAAGTCAGGTGGATGGCGTATAGAACCCCCGCAAATTCATAGATTAGGATGCGTATAGTCTGTGTATGTGGATTAATGTAAAGTACAGATACTTAGTAAATAGGATCTTATAGGAGACCATAGGTTAGATTAAGAAAACCTGAAGAGAGTGCTTTTTGTTTAGTTTCTTAGTCGCGAACCCGTAGTGTATAGGTTGTCACACACACACACACACACTCACGAGATATGATATATGGGTGCATATGTTTATATATATATATGGATGCGTTGATATATATACATACATACATACATACATACATACATATACACGGGTGATGAGGATAGTATGTGATATGTGGAGATGAGTCGATATGATCGGGCATGATACCTTGAGATTTTGATATGTGATTGAGTCATGATACGGTATATGATATGATATTATAATGGATCGTTGGGCGATATGTATTCATACATACGATAATATGTGAGTTGATAATATTAGAATGTACGAGACCTTAGATCCGTACCCCTGATCATGATATTGTACGATAATGATATCGTACGAATGATAATATTATGTATGATTTTGACCCGTATCCTTGATTATGAAGATGCCGTACGATGGATATTACCGTACGAGACATATAAGATGATTGATCCGCACTCTTGACTCGAGGATTCCATACTATGTATTATACAGTACGTGACGCTATGAGGCTGGATCGCCGACTACTAGGTATATCGACTCGGAATATATGTAGATTTTCTTATCCTTCCAACTAGTTCCTTAGTTTAGTCTTTTTTTTTTGATTAGGTAGATGCTAGACTAGGCTCGAGTCATACCAATTTTCAAAACGAACGAATCATGAGTATTTTCAAAAGACAACCCGAGGGATGCTACGAATTTTTCAAAGGACCTATCTTTTCTCAAAAAAAAACCGGAGCCCCTACTTTTCTAAAAACCGCGATTCTTGCTATTTCAAAACACTAAAACCGTATGACTCGTACACTGATATGTATATTTTATTATGTTACGTTTACTATTCACTTTTCTGTTATATTTATGTTGTTCTCATTGCATTGCATATTTATTACATGTGTTTCTTTAGCTATTATGAATCCCGTCTGTTAGGACACCTGCACCATTACCGATGATGCGCATGTTACACGTACACTTGCTTGCCGACTCATACACATCACCATCGGTAATTTCCATGTCACGTACACTTTAGAAAACGTTACTTAATTGGTATAACCTGCTAGCAGGTAGTTTCAACATATTATTAGTATGCTTGCTCTCATATGCTAGTTTAGATATTGCATTACTTACTTAGATACCCCATGCATTTATATATTCATTATGTTATGCAATATTATGGGGCTTTATGCCAATATTTACTACTTATTGACTCTTGATTTTTGGATTTTGGATTTTCCATGAGATTTCTAGATTTGGGCGAAAAACCGCAAAAATTTTATAAACTCATTATCATTTTAAAAATGCATGTTGCGGTTTTCTCGTGATATGATGTATATGGCGTCCACCATGAGTTTTCCTGATTGAGTTGGTTTTCGAGACCTGATTTGAGGAGTAGGATGAACCGTTTCCAGTACATGGTGGACCCGGTATGGTAGCACGGGGCAAGAACATCGAGATGTAGACGATGAGCCTGGCAGGGAAGGACTACCTACCGGTGATACTTGGAGCGGCGGATATCTGGAGGATACCGACCGTAGTCGTGAGATTGAATGATATGGGTTGATCTGGACTGACGGAACCTGGGATTTGAGGATTTTGTGTCGATGTTTGATACGGATTTCTGTCGATTCCATTGATGATACTCCAGTTTTTTTACTAAAATTTTACTAAGATAAGAACACTGCTTTCTCATACAGATATATCCTGATTTCATGTTGATTATTCATTCATGATGTATTCATACATCTTATATATGACATGTTGCTACTTTGTGACACTAATACGAGTACTTGGTATTACACTTATGCTTAGATTATTATCCTGGCCCCTACTAGATGTTTCAGTGTTATATTATGAGTATATTATGGTGTGACCTTAGAGATCGTCATACATTCGGTTTCTATCCGGTGATGTCTTCTACTCATGAGTCAGCAACTTACCCCCGTTGTGCCACAGTTTCTTTCAGGTTTAGCTGTATAGGTTCCGTAGCGGCTTGCTGGAACTTCACTTTCATCTGGGTGATTGCTGGATAGGTGGGATACATTTGCTTCGTGACCACCAGTATTTATTTTATTTCAGTTATATCTAGTAAGCTCCATCAACCAGACTTGTATATTTAGTATACTTAGTTAATCACAGTTGTATAATCTTTCGGCCTTAGAGTCGCGCTTATATATTTATTGTCGTTTCTGGTTTTCTTGATGATGTTTAGTTTTGTTGTTTTCTTGAGGATGTTTTATTTCTTGTTTTCTTTCTGAGTTTTGATCCTCGCCTTCAGCGTTGTATACTTATATTATCTTGCGTGGTTGTTTCCGCCATTTGGTGAAAAGCTAGCTCCCGCTTGGGGATGCCTTATATATTATTGTTTGTATCCGTTTTTGGATTAAAAATTACAAAGGAGGTGCTGTCCAAATTTTCACTGACGAAAACATTTTCAAGTTGTATAAAAACATTGTGTTTTCGTATACTATTATCTATATTTTAAAGAACTTGATTTCAGTAAAACCTTATTTCCAAGACTGCACCTCCACTATTTTCCCTAAAAGGTTTAGATTTCTGGGCTTTTGGCTTACTTGAATTAGGTGTGGTCCTATATACTTCACGTGATTCAAGTGCCGGTCACGTGCCTTTTTCGGGTCGTGACAAAGTTGGTATCAGAGCGTTAGGTTTAACCTTGGTTCGAGTCTAGGTTTATATATATATTCGGAACAAAGTCAGACTATGCGAAGTCTAGGACATATATATATATATATATATATATATATATATATATATATATATATATTCAGAACCTAGGCTTGACCTTTCGAAACTTAGACTCGGCCAGGGGGGTATTAGACACGAACTTTCGTCGCGTAGGTTGACCTTGGTTGATGGAGTGGGTGACTTATGTAGAGTGACCTACAGTGTGTATGTTCCGCGTCATACTTACGGTACGCTACTCCGCTTAAGAAGCCTTAGGATGTACATTTCTTGGGTAGTGTATTTCTATTCGTTCCTATGATCTATCCTCATCGATGTCGGATTGTGGTTTCCATTACCGTGGTTACATGATCAGAGAGAGCTGCGGCTAGAGGTGCGGTCAGCATGAGCTCATCATGAACGAGGACTGACCAGGGCGTAATTCCAGTGACACACGATTGCATTGATATATCGTTTTAATATGTTTTTCGTTGACGTGAGCGTTTCGATGTGAGGTCATCAAATGACTAACTTCAGCTAGAAAAGGCCCTCACAGAGACGTGCTGTGAGTCAATCTAGAATGGACGTTGTTCGTTGGGTGTTCCGATGTAAGATCAGTAAGTTGACCAGCTTCGGATAGAAGGACCTCAACCAGATGCGTTGTGAGTTGATCAAGATTGAACGAGCGTATGCGCATCGCTCTGATGATTTGGATGAGTCCCCGAGAATGTAGTTGGCCAGATGCCTACTACAGGATATTTGAGATGTCAAGTTCGTAGCTTCGGAAAGGAGACTCTAGATATGAGTGCAGCCGTTGGAGCGCAGTCCACACAGCTACGAAGAGATGATTCCGAATTGGTCCACATTGAAGAGAAGCGGAGTAAGAGGTTCGTACGAGATCTTGACGAGATGACGTTCCACTCCATTTACATCAGCGACTGGATGCCTATGCAGAGGCGTTGAATGCAGCCATAATTCCAGAGAAAAGTCATGACGAGAATGCAGCTGTCCTGGAACAAGAAATGGATTAAATAAAAGGTAATAATTTCCGGGCAGTCCGGCAGGGACAAGATTTGGGAGAGACCCTGACAGAATCTTTCTGGGATACTACACGAGAAGACTTGGAACCAGGATCGGTCGTATCATGCATACTCAGTAGGCCAGAGTTTGCCGTCATTGACATGATACATTACTAATGGCCATATATTTGGTCAGGAGATCTTCAGAGGAGTGACAGAACGGGACTGTTTCCGTCATTACTACATATAGGGCTGTCAAGCTGAGGAGCTATGTAACTGGCAAACCGCAGAAGGAAAACAAGGACCTAAAATCAAAAGACGCCAGACCGTAGGCAAGAAGCAAGTAGATATTCTTGCTCTGCCAGCCTTGGATGCACCAGCACCTTTCGACATTGAAAGAGGGGCACATCGGCGACAGTTATTTATGATCTGCGTCCCAATAATTCGGATAATGCGTTTTCATCGTTTTGGATTTTGGTATTTTGACGGTTTGTTATATAATTGATATTTTCTATGTGCAACATAGTTGCACTTGATTCTTATTTTCATGTATCAGTTGTACTGATGTTCGTTTTGTGCATACCCATTGCACTTGATTTTGGTTTTTACACATTCTTAGACATTGATTTGATTTCGTGCATATAGGTTGCACATGATTTGGACTTATGCATTCGATATAATTACATGAGTTTTCAGTATTGACATGATTTTTTGCTCACAGATGCACATGTTTATGAATTTATTTTCCACGGTATACTTGATTTGATTTGGTGTATGTCGTATATCGTTGATTTCGATTTTGATATTCGATATTCATTTTTATGCACCGTAGTGCTCTGGATTATGTTTTCGTGCACCTTGTGCACTTGATTGGGATTTTTGCGCACACATGGCGCAATAGATGCGATTTTGTGCACACCAAATGCGCTAAATCGAGATTTTTCGTGCATATCAGATGCACCTGATATTTGTTGTCATGAACATCCGTTGCACTCGACTTATGTTTTCGTGCACACCCGTTGCACCTAGCTTTATTTCTGTGCACATTCATGGCACCTGTATTGATTTTGATTTCCGTGCGCACTAGACGCACGTGGCATTTTTATATACTTTATTGAGATTGATTTCATTTCCGGCATGATGTTTTTACAATATATAGGACATGGTTAGTAACTGAGCAGGACTAGTCTGAGGACAGTACCTGAGTATTTTGGCATGCATCGATAATTACGGAAGGGATTTTCAAAAGAGCTATAGTCTCAATATTTTCCTACGTGTCCATGATGACACGAAAACATCACTAAGAAAACCCTTCTAAATTATTTTCAAAAGGCGGGACTTATATGTTAAACAAGGGATATATATAGCTATTTTCCTTATAATGATCGTCCGCCACTTATGCCGTGATATGCGTATCGTATGGCAATTTGAAAAAGGTTTTGCTTGCATTTCTATTTGGATGTTTTGATGATTTTAAAACGTTGCGTACTATATAATGTTATGGTTTTGATTACATCATGTTGGTTTTCGTATTGGGTTTTGACATTGTACTTTCTCCATAAATTCGATGATTGCGTGATGCTTGACAGAGTTTTGATTTTGAGTTTTACACTCGTTTTTCATGCGCATGCATTGCGCGACGATATGTTTTGTGTATTCACGATACTGTAGGGTTCCTAGGCACACTAAAGAAGTCTCACAAGTGATCAAACATGCTCAATTCAAATTTTACAAGTGCCTACAAACCCTAATACGGATCGTTAACTAGATAATGAGGCGATGCGGTGCAAGTAAACGAATTTTAACTAAAAGAAAGAAGCTACAACCTTTGTAGATCCGATCCTTCACGTCCTAGGCTCCATGATGAAGTCCCTCCGCTGTCCAAATCAAATCCATGACTCTAGCATCGGCTTCATCGGAGACAAGGGCGGACTTGGTCGTCGGTTCGATGCCGAAGATGATCTACGTCGAGGGATCACAAGAACAAGCTCCAACTTCACTAAGCCTTGAAAACTTGTGAAGGAAACACCCTATACTACTTGGCAAGAGGTAGAGGATGAAGAAATAGGATGTTGGTTCACTTTGGAATTGGATTTCTCACTTGTTTTCATCACTTGCCATTGATGTAGCAAGCTTTTCTTCATGGAAGAAGAAGATGAAGAAGAAGAAGAAAAAGAATATTATGATAAGTATTGAATAATTAGATAAATAAATCAATACTTATCATATCTTCAACCATGGTTTAGTGTAGAGATTTAACTAAGGTTAGATGAGTGGTTAGGGTTAGAGAAGAGACAAGAATGGTGGACTTGTTCAAAGCTTCAAGAAGCTTCAACAAGCAAACAAAACAAGCCACCATTCTCTTTTCTTCTTTTCTAAAATAAATAAATAAATAATTAGATAAAAAAGTAAAAGAAATGAAACCCTAACCACTAACCAACCATGGTTTAATCCTTTACACAAACCCAAGCTAGAATGTATCTCAAACATGATACAATCATGTGCACAAAATATATCACATATACAATGTGCATTTCAAGTGAGAAAATCCATTTAAAGTGAACCAATACTAGTTAATGCAAAGTAATATATCAAATATATAATTATGCACTAAATCATTGAATCAATGCTTGATTTAACGATCCGGTCATATCGTATATAACCGACTAGTATCCTATGTATCGGCTTATCGAATCAATCCTTGATTCGATAACTAGGTTATATCGCATACAACCATTCGACACATACATCGCGAGAATGAAATACGGTATCACATACATGCATTATTCTCGGTCCAGCACATATCCCATATCTGCTCCTATTTCGTTTCGCTTGAGCCAGGAAACCTCTGTGTAGGACTCTAATGACTCGTCAATACGCCGGAAGCAGATGATGATCATATCAAACACCCACAAGCCGCAAGCGGTCTGCTAAACATAACGGCCACCTGGGTATTGAGCGATCAGAAGATCGACAAGCAAACCCGCTCACACTCCTGTGAATCCAACCAGTAACACTTACCGTACAGTCCGGTCTGTTCGTCTGATATGTCGCATATCTCGCCTAGGGGTGGTAAACGTCAGACCCCAATAGCTCGATAAGTCATGCCGACGTAGGGTCCATAACATTTGTGAAACTACTGATAACTCTTACCAGTATATCACTGCAACCCTTGCCAGGGATTTCCTGTTATGGCCAGTCGATCATAGCACAACATCAACCCCCAATACCGGGAGAGACGAATCTCCTCCTATCGCTCATTGCCTCCATGTGAATCGGGACTGTACCCAAAAACCACCTGTTTGCACAACTCAGTAGAGTCGTGGCAGGGTGGAAATCAAAGCACAGTGGGAGACACACAAGACTCTATGACGATCTCGGGTCAACAGACTATGCTGTACCAGTGTCACCAGAGAACTGCCATCTGACGTGAGGTATAATACCATCTGGGAGTTCTCGGCGAGTCCGTTCAGTGTACCCAGTCTCCACTGAGCACCCGCATACTATCTCCGATGTCAAACACCAATGGATATGGGATCATCCATCGCCCATCACATGGGTCGAGAAGATATACGCTAGTCTACTCTGGAATATCGATGCCCCGTCTCGATATTCCCACGACTAGGAACAATAAAGGATGTACTCATTGACTACCCAAGCCCCACTAGTATGATCTTCATCATAGTCCTGGAAGTCGAGTACACATCCTAAGGGCTTTATCAACATGTAATCAGAGAGACAGAAAGTATGCATGTTAAGATAAAAAGCAACCAGATAGCACACTATCATGTCGAGCAAGAAAGTCCTACCTATATATGTCCCAGCATCCACTACAATATACATCCTATGTACAGTAATGGCCTCTAGGGCATACATATAACTAACAGATACTCGGAGCTCCGTTGATTTGATTTATTGACAGAAATGTTTTAAGTATTTGGGGGGTTTAAATTTAAATTCAGGGACCGAATTTATTTATGGTGGGAAGATTGTAACATTTCAGAAAAATAAAATATTATTTTTAGAATTTAAATAAATAAAATAATTAATTTTATGAATATTATGAAAATATGGAAATTAGTTTTAATTAAACAATATGATGATATACTTATAGTTTGGAAAATATTTGGAGAATTAATATGAATTATTGATTTACAAAAAATTATGTGAATTAGACATTTTTTAAATTATTATACGATTACTTGTATACAAGATTATACTAAACTCGATTAGTATTTACTAATTATGCATTAATCCGGTTTATGTGTATGACATGCACCATGTCATGTTACACAACTTGTCACATTTTATTTTACCCATGGCTTCATTTGTATATGCATGGCTTTGTTTTGTTTTAAAATGAGTGAGTAAAAGAAAAGAAAATAGGTGAGAGTGAGTGATGGGACAAGTATCACGGGTGAGAGTGAGTGAGAGAGAAAGAGAGAAGCTTCTACACTTTTCCAAGCTCCTTTCATCTCTTCGTTTCCTCACCTCATTTATTATATATTTCCTCTTCCTCCACCTCCTCTAACCTCCATAGCCACCCTCAAAACCACCATCACACTCCATGCATCCTTCACAAAAATTGTGCTCAACCCTACTACAAACACCTTGGACCAAACAAGTTGGGACTTTGAAGACTTTGGGCAACTCGAGAATATTCTTGAGTTGCCAAATGAGATAATTTCCTATATCCTTAGTGTAGTTTTTAGGTCTCCTTATATTTTAGTGTAGTTTAGAGTTAAACTTGTGGAGATTTGTGTTGTGGAAAATTTTACAAGAGGAGATATGGAAATTTTTATGACTTTTGAAGGTAGACTTGAGGCTTGGTTAGGGACCACAACCTTTATAGTAATAGAATTATGGACCAAAACAGAGACAAACCAAAGACTTGAGTTAGAAATATTTCAAATATCGGCTTTGTGGATATTTTAGGGACTACACGGAATCTGGAGAAACCTGAGGTGTTTTTAGGAAAATCAAACAAGTAGAATGACCTAGATAGACCACTATAAGACCTCAACGAGAAAACGATCCCAATAACCCATAAGAAAACCGGTGATGCTGGGTCTATTGACGATCTCGCCGGGAAAATTTTGGTTATAGATGTTGTGGTTTTTCCTGTAGTTCATACACCTTGTAACCTAGGCCTTATGTTGTTAGATTTTCCCCATTTCACCTGAGCTAAAATCTAGGAGCATTTTTGTGTTGGTTTTAACATATTTTCCGATTTCAAAAACTTGGTTTTGGTATTTGAATTGTGAATTTGGGCGTTGGACGTTTGTACGTCAACGACGAGAGTTTTATGATTGTTTTCACATGCATAGGTTATATGTTATAACCTATATGCACCCCGCGTGTCTTGTCGGTTTTTGAATCGGATATTTGATGCGATACGATATGTTGTGACATGTAGCTACCTCCGCGAGGACTTGATATGACAAGGGAAAAGCGTGGCGCCATCGACTTCGGCAAGCGAGGATCAAGGTGAGTAGATGTATATCTACGGGGTAAGTCGGGTAGATGGTGTAGGGTTCCTGGGCACACACATGAGGTTCTACAACTGATCAACCATGTCCAATTCAAAATTTTCCATGTGCCAAAGAACCCTAAACTAGATCGTTACTAGAGGTAAGGCGAAAAACATACAAGTAAACAACTTTACTAGAGAGTGAAAGTGACTACAACTTTTGTAGATCCGGTCCTCCACTTATTTAGCTCCGTGTTGACTTCCCTCCGCTGCGATCATCGGATCCCGGACTCTGGCGATGGTTTCGTCGGAGAAATGATCGGGCTAGGTCGTCGACTTTGATGCCGAAGATGATCTACGTCGAGGCAACTCAAGATCAAGCTCCATCTTCACTTGGTCATAGAACTTGTGAAGATAACACACTCTACTACATGGCAAGTGGTAGAGGATGAAGAAATAGGAAGTGGATTAACTTTGGATTTGGATTTCTCACACTTTTTCTCATGGCACCATTGGAGGTAGCAAGGTTTCTTCTTCTTGAAGAAGAAGAAAGAATATCATAAGAAATAATAAAATCAATTGATGAATAATAATAAATCAAGTGATCTTATCATCATGCAACCATGGGTGAGGCTAACACTTGCAGAGAATAAACTAGGGTTTAGGTAAATGGTTAGGGTTAAGGAATAAAACAAAATGGTTACTTTGTCAAAGATGCATGAAGTATCAAGAAGCTTCTTGCATAAAGACAAAGAAAGCAACCATTCTATTTTACCAAAATAAATAAATAAATAAATAAGGTAATGGAAACCCTAACCATTAACTAAATATGGTGTATAACATACACTCACCCAAGTTTGCATGTATCATCAAACATGATACAAACTAGTGCACAAAACTATATCATATATACAATGTGCACATCAAGTGAGAAAATCCATCTTAAGTGAACAAATACTAGTTAATGTAAAGTAATATATCATATATATAATTATACATTAAATCATTAAATCAACACTTGATTTAATGATCCGGTCATAACGCATATAACCGACTAATATCAAGTGTATCAATATATCGAATCAACATTTGACTCGGTAACCCGGCTATATCTTATATAACCGTCTGATGATATGAATCGCGAGAATAGAATCCAGTATCACATACTGGTATTATTCTCGGTCCCGCACATATCTCATATGTGCTCCTATTTCGTTTCGCTTGAGCCAGGAAACCTCTGTGTAGGACTCTAAAGACTCGTCAATACACCGGCAGCAGGTGCTGATCATATCAAACACCCACAAGCCGCAAGCGGTCTGCTAAACGTAACGGCCACTCGGGTATTGAGCGATCAGAGGATCAACGAGCAAGCCCGCTCACACTCCTGTGAATCCAACCAGCAACACTTACCGTACAGTCCGGTCTGTTCGTCAGATATGTCGCATATCTCGCCTAGGGGTGGTAAACGTCAGACCCCAGTAGCTTGATAAGTCATGCCGATGTAAGGTCCATAACAAGCGTGAAACTACTGATAACTCTTACCAGTATATCACTGCAACCCTGGCCAGGGATTTCCAGTTATGGCCAGTCGAGCATAGCGCAACATCAACCCCCAATACCGGGAGAGACGAATCCCCTCCTATCGCTCATTGCCTCCATGTGAATCAGGACTGTGCCCAAAAACCACCTGTTTGCACGCCTCAGTAGAGCCGTGGTAGGGTGGAAATCGAAGCACAGTGGGAGACACACAAGACTCTATGACGATCTCGGGTCAACAGACTAAGCTGTACTAGTATCACCTGAGAACTGCAATCTTACGTGAGGTATAATACCATCTGGGAGTTCTCGGCGAGTCCGTTCAGTGTACCCAGTCATCACTGAGCACCCGTATACCATATCTGATGTCAAACATCAATGGATATGGGATCATCCATCGCCCATCACTTGGGTCGAGAAGATATACGCTAGTCTACTTTGGAATATCGATGCCCCATCTCGATATTCCCACGACTAGGAACATTGAAGGATGTACTCATTGACTACCCAGGCCCCACTAGTATGATCTTCATCATAGTCCTGGAAGTTGAGTAGACATCCTAAGGGCTTTATCAACATGTAATAGAGAGACAACAAGTATACATGTTAAGATAAAGAGCAACCAGATAGCGTACTATCATGTCGAGCAAGAAAGTCTTACCTATATATGTCCCAGCATCCACTACAATGTACATCCTATGTACAGTAATGGCCTTTAGGGCATACATATAACTAACAATCTCCCACTTGCACTAGGGCAATCTGTAGCAGTAGTTGCAGTATCACATACTCAACCATCCCATATAAATCTCTCTCTGGGAAAAGGCCTTTGTGAGTGGATCCGCTGTGTTGTCCTCTAAGTCTACTCTCCAATCCTCGATCACCCTGGAGATCAACTATCTCCATGATCAGGTGATGCTGCCTCAGAATATGTCTGGGTCACTGACGGGACCTGGGTTCCTGGGCCAAAGCCACACTTCCATTGTCACACAATGGTAGGAACCTAGTTCATCTTATGAACCAATATACACCCAAACTGCCTCTTTGGTAGTATCTTTAATAGCGATGTTATCAGCCTTTATCGCCTAGTTTGCCACGGTATCCATCATGGAACTCTTCCAACATACCGTCCCTCTACTGAGGGTAAAGACAATGCCTGCGACTGACATTCAGTCGTCCTTATCACCCCGGAACCGTTCCAGTGATTCTCCCCAGGATCGATTGATACCATTTCACTACAACTAGTGAGAATCCTTATATCCATTTAGATCTATCTCATAGATCCAAAAGCCAGGATTTAGGAGGTATCACCTTTATCCTATTGGAGAATCCTTATGATAAGAGGATATCGACCGAGCGTAGTATAGGAAACTCTTTTCCTATCAAGAGTATGTTGTCCACGTACAATACGAGGATGACCACCTTACTCTCTACTACCGTTTTGTATATACAAGGTTCATCTACCATTTTGATGAAGTCAAACACTTTGACTACCACATCAAAACAGACGTTCCAACTCCGCGATGCCTGCTTTATTCTGCAAAGCAACTTGCACACGTTTCCGCTACTCCCACTGTTTACGAAGTCCTCTGGCTGTGTACTTATAGACGTTCTCTTCTAAATCAGTATTTAGAAAAGCAGTCATAACACCCAACCACCAGATATCGTAGTCATGGTATGTAGCAATGGCAAGTAGGATCTGGATGGACTTAAGCATAGCCACTGGAAAAGGTTTCATCATTTCCACTCCTGGTCGATGACGAAAAACCTTTAACAAGTCTAGCTTTGAAAGTCTCAACTTTTCCATCTACACCAAGTAATCTTCTCAAGATATACTTGCTCCTGATGGGGATTTAACCCTTCAGATATAGCAACCAAAGTCCATACTTTGTTGGTGTACATGGATTCCATCTCAGATCGCTAAGCATCCAGCCATTCTTACAGAGACCCCACTCTCGAGGGCCTGCTCGAATCTAGTTGGGTCATCATCTCATGATGCATTCCTCGCTCCCATTGTCATCGAGAAACCGAAGTATCTCTCAGGCAGGTGAGGAACCCTGCTAGATCGGTGGAGAGGCTGAGGTTCGTTGGGGACTATAGAATCCTTTGGTTCTGTCAAATCATCAGCTGTAGTTTGTATAACTGGAACTCCTTCCAGTTCTACAGAACTGACCTTGCCACGATCTTGTCCGGATTTTGCTTTTGATATAGGCCGGACAATCCCAAATCTTAATTTACTTAAGAGATAGGCTCTTCCCATACCATATCTTATATGGAGCGGTAGGCAGTGATCTGATTCGAACCTAATTCAAATAGGTATGCAGCTTCTCAAGTGCACAACCCCCAAAAGGAAATAGGTAACTCAGCAGTACTCATCATAGAGCGCACCGTATCTAATATGGTGTGATTGCTCCTCCCCGATATACCTTTGTGCTGTGGTGTATACAGAGGAGTAACACTGAGAGAGAATCTCATTCTCCTTTAGAATAGACCAAGAATTCCATGCTCAAGTATTCTCTTCCCTGATCCCATCATAGGACATAATACTTATACCCGGTTTTTGGTTCTCTATTTCTAACATATATTCTGTGAATATCTCAAAAGGTTCGGACTTGTGTTTCAACAGGAACATATGTCTGAATATTGAGAGATCATCAGAGAATGTAATGAAGTACAAAGAACCGGTCTTGGCATATGTAGACAGGGAACCTACATACATCAACATGTATCATCCCAAGAGTTCACTAACTCTTTCTCTGTTTGCAGTAAACGGAGCTATGGTCATCTTATCTCTATGACATGACTGGCAAGTTTCACAAGATGTAAATTCAAACTGATTTAAATATGCATCTTAATGTAACTTGAGCTAGTCGGGTCACATTGATTTGACCTAGTCTACAATACCTCAAGAAGAATTCATTCATTTCTGAATTCTTCCTCTTGTGTGTGTTCTGTATACTAGGAACTGTAGTTTGATTTAGAACGTCAATGCTTTTAGATAACGTGCCTGAACCGATCAACTTTTGAAATGTTCAAAACAATATTCAACAATACAAAATTATATCCTTTCTTTATTAATAAAGAGACCGATATGATTTTGTATATCAGGTTCGGTATCTAATAGCATTTGTTCAGAATCAATGTACTGGTAATACAGGGTGACAGTGACCAACAGACTTGGCTGCAACACTTGCCCCGTTTTCTGTCTCATGAAACTTATCACCCATTCTCAGTTCTCTACCTTTCTGTGGCCCATGTAACGGATTACATTTGCGGGATCCTGATCCGGTATTAAATACCCAGGACGGAGAGGATACGGAGAAACAGTTCTTTATAATGAACACACCCGAAGGAGATGCATCATATGCACTTTCTTCGTTTGGGCGGCATAGGAATTCTGGTATTCCCCTATTTCCTGCTCTGTCTTATAACAATTATAAGTTGGAGCGGGATCAACGTTCTCCAGCTCAGTATCACAAGCGGGTTCGGTCAATACATCCATATTATTATCTTGATTAAGGCGTGATATGGTCGCTATCTGGAGAGAGAGAAAAGAAAATACTCTGCGTGCGCTCTTGCAAGATTAGATTGGTTATTTATTTTATCTAATCAGGATGGCCCCCACTGTTTTTATCAAATCTTCCTTCAAACCTTAAAAGGAAAGACTAGCCGGGATTAATTACACTCTACAAGTTCGCCAATCTTTCAGCCAGGCCAGTGTCAGTACTTTGAGGGAGGTTCCCCGTGCTTTCGCACGGACCTAATTACAATAAATCTCGTTTTCCCAGAGGCATAACCCCGTTGACACCTTTCTAGACACCTACTTGATCGGCTAATTGTAAAGTGCAAAACTCTCCCAGGAGTAACAATTACTCGCAGTGGGTATCGGGATCCAACTATCATATAGAAGGTATGTAATCTCATTGCAAATTTCAACACTTGAAACTCCCGATAAAGGTTTTTACCCCTAGCACGTATGACCTTAACTATGGTCAACAAATCATAAGTACCAGTCAAGTTCTACCCGTCATTTCGTGATTAATTAGACCCACCCACATGACCCTTAACTAAGGTCAACAAATTCACGCGACTGTCCTAACTAATCGCATCATATGCGGTGTAGGAAGACATCACTTAGCTACCGTACACTGTGCCTTGACTATGGTCAACAAACACAGCACGAATACTAAGTACTCTACTTCCTAAAATGACGGAGGGTTGCGAATGGTTTTTAATAAAATCTTTAACGCTTCGAACTTGATCTCGTTGCGGAATCAAATGGTTTTTTTAAATGGAATGTTTTTGAGGCTTTTCTAGTTTTGCTAAAGGGGTCACTTCCGGTGAAGGGATCCTCGGCCCTTTCCTCATCGAATAAGGTGCAGGATATATCATATATACCGCTGTGCAAAGCAGAAACTATAGAAGCAATCAAAAGACAAACCGAGGGTTGTAGCATCTGCCAGTTATTTCTAAAGGAGTCACTCCCGGTGAATGGATCTCGGTCCTTTCCTTATCGAATAAGGTGCAGGATGTTCTACAAGGAACACCGCAATGCAAAGCAAGAACTGTAGCTACCTGATTTATTTTTGAAACTCGATTCCACAACATCTTTTAGGTTTATTTTCATCATTAATCACATTAATGAATATCCCATCATTTAAGTCCACCTAAACTGTAACACCTTAGAATGTGTTTTGTAGCTAATTATATTTTAAAATGTGGTTTTTAATAAAAAAAGTTTACCAAATTAGTTTTTAAATATTTTATCCTAATTATTGAGTATTTTATTATATTTTTGTTAGGCACACACACACTTGTGCATGTTAACTAGGAGGTATTTAGTGGTTTAACCATTGCTTAATTTAGTGTTAAGGTTGTATTAGGTGTTTTGGGTTTAATAGTGTTATGGTTGCTATTAAGAAATAAAAAAGATTTTAAAAGGGTTTTTATTTTGTGTGGTTTGACTTTGTGTGTGTGAGAGAGAGGGGAGCATGGGGTGAACCTTACCTCATTAATGAGGAAAGAGTGAGAAGAGAGGGGGGGTGTTTGCATTCTCTCATTTCTCTTTTTTCTTCTCTCTCATTTCATTTCCCCCACTCACACACACACACACACACACACACACACTGCTGAGTGAGAGAGAGCAGCAGCAGCAGCAGAGCAACAGAGAGAGAGAGAGAGAAGCAGCAGCAGCACCAGGCAGTGGCAGCAGCAGCTGCAGGGATCATCATCATCATCATCATCTTCGGCAGCAGCAACAGCAACAACAACATCAAACAACAACAACTACAACAACAGCAATAGCAGAAGCAGCAGCAAGAAGCAACAGCAGAAGCAGCAGAGGCAGCAGCAGCAACAGCAAGCACGAAGTGCAGCCCCTCCCCTTCACTTCTTCACCTCCCTGCAGCTCCCTAGGGTCAAGTATGAGGTATACTTCCTAACTTGTTTCCCTAGTTCGCTTGGTTTGCTTGGTTGTTCATCGATTGATTCGATTAGTGCTAAATTAGCTGATTTGTGCTAAATTATGGTGTTTGAGTGGAATGGTGGTAATTTGTGAATTGTGTTAGCTACCCTAGGTTAATTAAGTGCTAATAAGGCCACCTCAACTGAGAAATCCCCAGATTACACTAAAATACCATAAGTTTTCTAATTTGTGCAATTTGTGACTTTTGAAGTGATATTAGTGACTTCTGTGATCTGCTGTTACCCGGGTGACTTCAGAATAAACTTGAGTGGACCCCAGCCTACTTGTAACACCCTGACCCCATTACCAGAGCCCGACCCCACCACTCTCAACTTTGGCCGCCAAAACCGCCTTTCTGGCCGCAATTTGCTGCCAGAACAGGGAGATAGGAGCTAGGGTTTTCAGGGGTGGTGTATGCTATGTTGTGTAGGTCCTTGGTATTTGTAGTTTTGTAATATTGTAGTCTGGACAGAATCTGGGACAATATGTCGCTTTTGTGTTTAGTTGTGTTTGCGCGATACGCGCGATACGTGAGTGGGTTCTGTGATCCAGCGTATCGCGGCGTGTCGCGATGGTTTTAGACGTGTACACACACGATTCAGCGTATCGTGCACACGCGCGTTTAGTTCGCGACGCGAGTTTCTCGTTTCGATTCGATATCGCGTTTCGCGAGATAATTGACTTATATGTGATTTTCATGTTATGTTTACAGGTTTGCAGGCAGGAGCTACGGACACGGCTACAAGGGAGCAGGCGATAGGATTCACCCAGCATGGAGTTTAGGTGAGTAGATATAACATCTACAGGGGAATCGCCCGCATGGCGTTATGCGTCTGGGCTAGGATTCAAATTCCTGTCGCACATTCTACGTCATTGTAGAATTGCGCATTTACTGCATTTCCTAGATATAGCTATATACTGTGACTAGCAGCCGTAGGACACTGCACACATTATTGACGGTTCATGTTGCACGAGCACGGATTGCATGCTACACACACACCGTCAATAATTGCCATGTCACACACTAACCCTCATAGCTACCATTGCTTACCATACTTGACATCTAGTTTATCGGTATACCTATAGTGTATCATACCTTTAGTGATAGGTATATTTTCACTTGCGATACAGCTACAGGTATACCTCCTACATATTTTACTTATACCGGGAGGGATTTCCTACATATGTTACTATACCCAGGGGGGTATACGACATCAGTTCCTATAGGTAGATACCTAGACTTAGCTATACCTGTATGTTAGACACGTATTCAGTTGCAGATACCTATCTACTTTTACTGATGTTACTTAGCTGTACCTCATCTTGATTTCGCATACATCTGGTTCAGCTATATACTTGTGTTTACCTGCTCGCATTCAGATATATCGCATATATTTATTCCTGTATTTATGCATTGTTTATCTGGATTTTATATGATGTTTTCGGGATTTGGGAACCGCGGGAGTTCATGAAATTATGCATACATGAACAACCCGGTTTCCTTGATATGATATTTCGAGCGTCCCCCGTGAGTTTTATCGGTGCTGATTCTATGCTCCATACGATGTGTGGTTGCCGTATGAGAGTACATGGCGGGGCCCGGTATGGTTCCCCTCGGCAAGAAGATCGATGGGTTTGCCGATTGAGCCTGGAGGCGGGCGAGTACCTACCGGTGATTGTTTGGACCTGGCAGTTGTCTGGAGGCTACTGGCCAGAGTAGAGAGATGGATGCGGGATGACCTGTACTGTCGAGGCCGAGGGCCGACACTGTAGACGGACCCCGTGGGCTGATCCGGACTGACGGAGCCCCATATATGAGGATTTCTGTGTCGATGCTTGGCACACGGTTTCATGATATTTCTTTAAACCCCTTTTTGTATATATAACAGGGGACTTAGCCGTTGTTATATATACCATTACACCAATATTAGTGGAATGGGACACTAATATATGTGTATTGCCCCCATCATATTTATTTCTGTACATATATTTACCTTTAGGATGCTAGAAACTTACTTGAGATTGGACTTAGGATACTAGGTGATTCATTGGGATTTGGACATTGGATATACCTATGTGATTGGTGGCTTGTACATTCGGGATATAGGAGATTACTCGACATTGTACATTGAGAAGATGTGAGACTTATTTGATGTGAGTGCCCAATGTGGGGCCTGGTTTGAGGATTTGGGATTGGAGTATCTTAGTGGATTGTGATCCTGCCACGACGTCAGGTTTCCGTGGAAAATGGCATATTCCACCCTACACCTCACCATCACCTATCTTATGCACAGATTCATATATTGGTAGTACTTGTAGTGTACCCTTATGATAGTTGCATATTTGCTTTCTCATATCTCTATTGCATAGACATTGCATACTACTATCATGTCATCATTGCTTCACATATTGATTGTACCTGCTAGTGTACTCTTTTTAATTCAGCTTCGCATGACATATCATTACTACTGTAATCGCATATCTTAGATTCATGCTGTACGTGCATTCCTGCGATTACCTGCATATGTTTTATACTATTCACGAGTTGGCAACTCACCCCCGTTGTGCCACAGGTGTTTCAGGTTTTTCCCCAGAGTAGTCGAGGCAGGCTATTCCTCTATCCAGCTATCCAGCTATTACCTTTTGCTACAGATACCGCATCAGCTAACAGTACTTTTTTGCTTAGGTGGGTTAGATGGTTATCTGTATTACATATTGTATATTCGTTGTATTTTGTACTCTCCATCAGCTATTGTATTATTGACATAGAGACTTGGTGAGGACGTTAGATGTATTATTGTGGATTTGAGGTCTTATGTATATACAGCTTCTATCTCTACTGTTATTATTTTCTGTTGTATTCATTGTGGCTGGTTTCTACAAATGGGTGTTGCTAAAAATTTAAAGAAAGAAAGTAAGACTTTTAAAGAATTTGGGTTGCGATTTCAAATGTTTCAAAACTTATATTATCTTTTCCGTATTTTTATGGTTTAGATTTCTGGGTTTTGGCTTTCTTTTACTACGCTGCGTCTTTAGGCGTTGCGTAGTATTAGGGCCGTCACGGGCCATTCTTGGGTCGTGACAAAGTTGGTATCAAAGCGTTAGGTTTTACCTTCGGAGTGTAGGATGACCTTAGTATGATGGAGTAGGTAGCTTAAGCAGAGTAACGTAGTGTGTGTATGTCTGCAGCATACTCACAGCGCGGTACCTTGCATTAAGTGACCTAAGTACAAATTGCTTGACATTCCTTCCTTGATGATTCATATATTTGAGATTCGATTTCCTTATTCTTATCGAATTTCATCCTATATCTATTTATAGCCTTGCCGCCGATGACTATGGGGACTCAGAGCGATGCAACGAGGGCCGAGGTCAGAGTTAGCTCGGGTGAGACGAGAATTGACCCGGATGGCACCCTAGTTGCACAGGTGCAGACGGATCAGCCTACGATCTATACTATGGATAGACTTTTGGTAGAGATGCAGGACTTCCGCCAGACGATGAGTTCCTTGGTTGATGTCGTTCGGGAGCTACGACAGGAGGTTGTCACCCCTGTTACTCAGCTGTCCCTCACGATCAGCATGCAGCAGTCCGTCACCTACATAGCACCAGTGGTTGCAGCTCCAGTTAACGTGGCACACATTCCAGAGGCTCAGAGAGTTCCAGGACAGTGGAGGACTCGTACCAGCGTACCAGCCTAGAGACAGAGGTTTGGTCGTCGAGACAGATTTCATGGCCGTCGCGGGAGTAGCAGAGGCTTGGGACGAGGACAGTCGTTCAGCCCTCATCCCCAGGATGGTCAGCAGTCAACACGTGGATGTTTTCGATGCGGAAGCCTTCAGCACTTCGTCAGGGATTGTTCCTTAGCACCTCGTCATGATCGTTTCCAGAGAGGCCGTGGACATGGAAGATTCGCTCAGAGGGCTCAGGCTACCAGAGGAGTTCATCCAGCTGCGAGTAGAGGGCAGACACAGGAGTTTACTTCTACTCATCGGGACGCGCAGACGTCCAATGTGGAGTTTTCAGGTACCCTTGAGTTATATTTTCTCTTGGTGTAATTGCTTGTTTCTTTCTTGTACCGTGGTTGGGTAGATTAGTCGTAGTTGTTTTAACTTCTGTCAGCGATTCTTTTGTTACGCGACACGTATTTCAGTTTTGTGCCAATCGGATAGGAGATAGAGATTTCGTCCGTCGTTTTGATCCTTCTAGAGATGTTGGATTTGACGTTCTCCTGGGCACGGATTGGTTAACTACGTGTTAGGCGTCTGTGGACTACCGTGTGGAAACAAGTTAGGTTTTGTTTTCCCCGGCAAGTCAGTTCTTGTTGTGCAAGTGGATAGTTGTGCCGCCTCTCACAGCTTGAATTCAGTCTTTTTCGCTAGTCGGCTACTGAGGAGATGGCGTGGATTCTTGGCGTTCATTTGAGATACCGGAGCCACCGTGGGATTGTTGGACCGGATTCTTTCGTGCGGGAGTTTTTCCGACGTTGTTCCAGATGAGCCGGCGAAGCTGAGGGAGCTTAAGGATCAGCTGCAGAGTTTTGGTTTGGGGAGTTTTGTGCGTCAGAGTGTTTCGCTTTTGGAAGCTCCTGTTTCTGTTTGTCGAGGGAAAAGACGGCAGTTTGGGGTTGCGTATCGACGGATCGTCAATTGAACCGGCTTACGGTGCGGATAGGTATCCTTCATCTCGCCGTGACGATTTCCTCCGATCAGCTCCAGAGTGCGAGACATTTTCTAAGTGTGTTTGGGATCAGGTCATCATTATTGCGGATTCGGAGTGACGGCATTCTGAAGACTGCCTTGTGCGTGCTACGGGCCTTGTGAGTTTTTGTGAGTCGTTGGATTCACCGTCGCCCTAGCAGCATTCGTAGATGTGATGAACCAGATTTCTGCAGGCCGTTCCTCGACCAGTTTTTGTTGTGTTATTTACGACACTCTGGTCTACTTAATGTTTCTTGAGGGACAGGAGTAACACTTGAGGATTGTTATGCAGATACTGGGAGAGCACCAGCAGCTGCTAAATTCTCGGAGTGTTTCTTCAGGCTTGTTTGTGTTGACTCCTAGGTCTTGTAGTCATGAGAGACGGTTCCGTATGGTTCCGAGGGAAATCGTGGCCGTACAGCTTAGGCCCAGACTTGTGTGCAGGACGGAGATCCGCAAATTGTTGGGCTTAGCAGGTTTTTGCCGCCGCTTCATGCAGGATTGCTAGAGTAATGCTGCACCGTCGACTAAATGGACCAGAAAGGAGGTTTCTTTTCTTTGGACTGAGGCATGTGTACGGAGTTTTCAGCAGTTGAAGATCCAGTTAGCAACTGCATCAGTCTTTCTTTGCTTTGGTTCGGGCGACTTTGTCGTTTAACTGTAATGTTTCTTGAGTGGGCTCGAGGGTGTACTGAGATGACACTATAGAGATATCGCTTTTGCTTCCCTACATTTGGGGGAAGTACGAGGAGGATATTCCACTCATGATCTGGAGATGGCCGCGGTGGTTTTGCGTTGGATATTTGGGGACACTACTTGCTTGAGAGTCGTGTCAGACTTTCCACGGACCACTAGAGCTTAATGTACATCTTCCTGCAGCAGATTTGGATTGTTGTGATGGTCTTCTGCAGATTTACAGTTCTTGTGTGATCGTCGAGTGTAGCTTAGTTCGTCTCTACGGAGGGGACAGCTTGCTCATGTCCGCGCCCGACCACTTTTCTTAAGTCGTTTTCGCGAGACACTGCCCGTCGAAGCTCGTACGTCAGAGGTACTTGGGCATATTCGGCTGGGTAATGATTCAGAGACCTTGAATTGTGACAAAGATGTGCTAAGTTAGGGACGCGTTTGTATACCTGGTTTTTTTCGGGTAGAGACGTATAATCCTAAAGTATGCACATATGTCAACTCCCTCTATGCATTCAAGTTCAACCAGTTTTGGCATGACTTGCGAGGTAGTTACGAGTGGACAGGAATGTAAGGAGAAGTTCAGGTTTCGTTTCAAGTGTCTGTCTTGTTGTGTGCTTTGGGTCGAGCATCTGGGGCCGGCTGGAGACTTGCAACCTTTTACCGTTCCGAAGCAGGAATGGGAGCAGATCTCCCTGAATTCCGTTATGGTTTCTACCCAGTTAGTTAGGGTGTGACTCCATTCGAGTTCTTGTCATCTGGTTATACTCAGTGCTCAGTTGTTTGTTAAGTTTGTGTGGATGTTTGTTTGTTGTCAGCAGTTGGGGATCGTCACTCGCCATCGTTAGGGTTCTCTTTCGATAACTATTATCAGGAGGCACTCCAATTGGCCACCCTTAGGTTTAGGGGTGAGGACGTATCGACCACCAGCCTGTTGTTTTTCTGACTCTGCGTAAGTAGGGCTTTGGACCCCAGCTATGTCTAGAGAATTCGGAGTTAGTCCAGTTGTGTTCAGGTCAGGATGAGAACTGTCCATTGCAAACAGATGTCTTATGCGACTGTGCTGGTCGCAGGCTTGAGTGCGCAGTGGCAAATCATGGATTCCTATGGACTTTCCGATGAATGACGTGTTGGATTTTGGGGAAGCTTATCCCAGGAGTTAGGTCCTTCTGAGATCCTATAAGCGAGTTAGTTTTGTTGCCTTCAATTTGGCACTTCCGCCCAGATTTCTGGATTTTCACCCCGTATTTCTTGTGAAGATACTTTACAATTTCCTTCATGACCTTCTCACATGATTTGGCACCAGACCATTTAGCTGGACGCGATCTTTCGCTCACCCGCAGCCATGTGTGTTAATGGCTCGACAGGTGGAGAAACGTCGGTCAAAGGTCGTGCCATCTGTGAAGGGTTTTCTCGGGCGTAGCCGTGTAGTGAGATAGTCACTTGGGAGGCTGCGAGCGAGATTTGAGGATTTTAATCTTCTCTTTGAAGGTACACGTAAAGGTATATTTTTAAATTCGGGGACGAATTTCTTTTAAGGGGGGAGATTGTAACACCTTAGAATGTGTTTTGTAGCAAATTATATTTTAAAATGTGGTTTTTAATAAAAAGTTTACCAAATTAGTTTTTAAATATTTTATCCTAATTATTGAGTATTTTATTATATTTTTGTTAGGCACACACACACTTGTGCATGTTAACTAGGAGGTATTTAGTGGTTTAACCATTGCTTAATTTAGTGTTAAGGTTGTATTAGGTGTTTTGGGTTTAATAGTGTTATGGTTGCTATTAAGAAATAAAAATGGTTTTAAAAGGGTTTTTATTTTGTGTGGTTTGACTTTGTGTGTGAGATAGAGAGGGGAGCATGGGGTGAACCTTACCTCATTAATGAGGAAAGAGTGAGAAGAGGGGGGGTGTTTGCATTCTCTCATTTCTCTTTTGTCTTCTCTCTCATTTCATTTCCCTCACTCACACACACACACACACACACACACACACACACTGCTGAGTGAGAGAGAGAGCAGCAGCAGTAGCAGAGCAACAGAGAGATCATGGAACTCTTCCACACTTCCATTGTCACACAATGGTAGGAACCTAGTTCATCTTATGAATCAATATACACCCAAACTGCCTCTTTGGTAGTATCTTTAATAGCGATGTTATCAGCCTTTATCGCCTAGTTTGCCACGGTATCCATCATGGAACTCTTCCAACATACCGTCCCTCTACTGAGGGTAAAGACAATGCCTGCGACTGACATTCAGTCGTCCTTATCACCCCGGAACCTTTCCAGTGATTCTCCCCAGGATCGATTGATACCATTACACTACAACTAGTGAGAATCCTTATATCCATTTAGATCTATCTCATAGATCCAAAAGCCAGGATTTAGGAGGTATCACCTTTATCCTATTGGAGAATCCTTATGATAAGAGGAGATCGACTGAGCGTAGTATAGGAAACTCTTTTCCTATCAAGAGTATGTTGTCCACGTACAATACGAGGATGACCACCTTACTCTCTACTACCGTTTTGTATATACAAGGTTCATCTACCATTTTGATGAAGTCAAACACTTTGACTACCACATCAAAACAGACGTTCCAACTCCGCGATGCCTGCTTTATTCAGCAAAGCAACTTGCACACGTTTCCGCTACTCCCACTGTTTACGAAGTCCTCTGGCTGTGTACTTATAGACGTTCTCTTCTAAATCAGTATTTAGAAAAGCAGTCATAACACCCAACCACCAGATATCGTAGTCATGGTATGTAGCAATGGCAAGTAGGATCTGGATGGACTTAAGCATAGCCACTGGAAAAGGTTTCATCATTTCCACTCCTGGTCGATGACGAAAAACCTTTAACAAGTCTAGCTTTGAAAGTCTCAACTTTTCCATCTACACCAAGTAATCTTCTCAAGATATACTTGCTCCTGATGGGGATTTAACCCTTCAGATATAGCAACCAAAGTCCATACTTTGTTGGTGTACATGGATTCCATCTCAGATCGCTAAGCATCCAGCCATTCTTACAGAGTCCCCACTCTCGAGGGCCTGCTCGAATCTAGTTGGGTCATAATCTCATGATACATTCCTCGCTCCCATTGTCATCGAGAAACCGAAGTATCTCTCAGGCAGGTGAGGAACCCTGCTAGATCGGCGGAGAGGCTGAGGTTCGTTAGGGACTATAGAATCCTTTGGTTCTGTCAAATCATCAGCTGTAGTTTGTATAACTGGAACTCCTTCCAGTTCTACAGAACTGACCTTGCCACGATCTTGTCCGGATTTTGCTTTTGACATAGGCCGGACAATCCCAAATCTTAATTTACTTAAGAGATAGGCTCTTCCCATACCATATCTTATATGGAGCGGTAGGCAGTGATCTGATTCGAACCTAATTCAAATAGGTATGCAGCTTCTCAAGTGCATAACCCCCAAAAGGAAATAGGTAACTCAGCAGTACTCATCATAGAGCGCACCGTATCTAATATGGTGTGATTGCTCCTCCCCGATATACCTTTGTGCTGTGGTGTATACAGAGAAGTAACACTGAGAGAGAATCTCATTCTCCTTTAGAATAGACCAAGAATTCCATGCTCAAGTATTCTCTTCCCTGATCCCATCATAGGACATAATACTTATACCCGGTTTTTGGTTCTCTATTTCTAACATATATTCTGTGAATATCTCAAAAGTTTCGGACTTTTGTTTCAACAGGAACATATGTCTGAATATTGAGAGATCATCAGAGAATGTAATGAAGTACAAAGAACCGGTCTTGGCATATGTAGACAGGGAACCTACATACATCAACATGTATCTTCCCAAGAGTTCACTAACTCTTTCTCTGTTTGCAGTAAACGGAGCTATGGTCATCTTATCTCTATGACATGACTGGCAAGTTTCACAAGATGTAAATTCAAACTGATTTAAATATGCATCTTAATGTAACTTGAGCTAGTCGGGTCACATTGATATGACCTAGTCTACAATACCTCAAGAAGAATTCATTCATTTCTGAACTCTTCCTCTTGTGTGTGTTCTGTATACTAGGAACTGTAGTTTGATTTAGAACGTCAATGCTTTTAGATAACGTGCCTGAACCGATCAACTTTTGAAATGTTCAAAACAATATTCAACAATACAAAATTATATCCTTTCTTTATTAATAAAGAGACCGATATGATTTTGTATATCAGGTTCGGTATCTAATAGCATTTGTTCAGAATCAATTAACTGGTAATACAGGGTGACAGTGACCAACAGACTTAGCTGCAACACTTTCCCCGTTTTCTGTCTCATGAAACATATCACCTATTCTCAGTTCTCTACCTTTCTGTGGCCCATGTAACGGATTACATTTGCGGGATCCTGATCCGGTATTAAATACCCAGGATGGAGAGGATACTGAGAAATAGTTCTTTATAATGAACACACCTGAAGGAGATGCATCATATGCACTTTCTTCGTTTGGGCGGCATAGGAATTCTGGTATTCCCCTATTTCCTGCTCTGTCTTATAACAATTATAAGTTGGAGCGGGATCAACGTTCCCCAGCTCAGTATCACAAGCGGGTTCGGTCAATACATCCATATTATTATCTTGATTAAGGCGTGATATGGTCGCTATCTGGAGAGAGAGAAAAGAAAATACTCTGCGTGCGCTCTTGCAAGATTAGATTGGTTATTTATTTTATCTAATCAGGATGGCCCCCACTGTTTTTATCAAATCTTCCTTCAAACCTTAAAAGGAAAGACTAGCCGGGATTAATTACACTCTACAAGTTCGCCAATCTTTCAGCCAGGCCAGTGTCAGTACTTTGAGGGAGGTTCCCCGTGCTTTCGCACGGACCTAATTACAATAAATCTCGGTTTCCCAGAGGCATAACCCCGTTGACACCTTTCTAGACACCTACTTGATCGGCTAATTGTAAAGTGCAAAACTCTCCCAGGAGTAACAATTACTCCCAGTGGGTATCGGGATCCAACTATCATATAGAAGGTATGTAATCTCATTGCAAATTTCAACACTTGAAACTCCCGATAAAGGTTTTTACCCCTAGCACGTATGACCTTAACTATGGTCAACAAATCATAAGTACCAGTCAAGTTCTACCCGTCATTTCGTGATTAATTAGACCCACCCACATGACCCTTAACTAAGGTCAACAAATTCACGCGACTGTCCTAACTAATCGCATCATATGCGGTGTAAGAAGACATCACTTAGCTACCGTACACTGTGCCTTGACTATGGTCAACAAACACAGCACGAATACTAAGTACTCTACTTCCTAAAATGACGGAGGGTTGCGAATGGTTTTTAATAAAATCTTTAACGCTTCGAACTTGATCTCGTTGCGGAATCAAATGGTTTTTTTAAATGGAATGTTTTTGAGGCTTTTCAAGTTTTGCTAAAGGGGTCACTTCCGGTGAAGGGATCGTCGGCCCTTTCCTCATCGAATAAGGTGCAGGATATATCATATATACCGCTGTGCAAAGCAGAAACTATAGAAGCAATCAAAAGACAAACCGAGGGTTGTAGCATCTGCCAGTTATTTCTAAAGGAGTCACTCCCGGTGAATGGATCTCGGTCCTTTCCTTATCGAATAAGGTGCAGGATGTTCTACAAGGAACACCGCAATGCAAAGCAAGAACTGTAGCTACCTGATTTATTTTTGAAACTCGATTCCACAACATCTTTTAGGTTTATTTTCATCATTAATCACATTAATGAATATCCCATCATTTAAGTCCACCTAAACATCACGGATAAATATAACGTACGCTTATGCCATCTGCATTCGCCTCGATGTCCCGTCTGCACCGTTAGGTTAGGTAACTAACGGCAGAGCGAGGCAGGGCTAGCGCGGGTGTAAAACATAAGCAGCGTCTATATAATATATCATATATACTATATACAATATCTATCTGAACAAATCACATGATCACATCACAGATATAGCAGCAGAAAATATCATATGAAATATTGGATATACTAGGACGTCCGTGTTTTCAATACGAGCCAGTATAAAACACGAATTCCACGGTCGTGATGAATAGCCAATCCCACACCCCTAGACCTCTACGAGAGCGGCAAGTAACCCTACCAATTCTAGAGTTAGGAGACCCGGACTCGACTCCTCGAGATGGTCTCCCACTGGACCCTAGAACCCGGTTACTTATGCTCCCCGCCTTCGGTCTATCCTAATGCGGAAAAGTAAATAATATACAAATGGTGACATCATCCGCAACCTTGAAGTGCCCCAATAAAAGAATATTACATACAATTTTTTACATGAATGAAAATGAAAAACACTCATCTCACATAAAAAAACCCGGCTATTCGAACACGACGATCCAATATAACATATCCAGCAACACATAACATCACATGTCATCAACGTAAGTAAACATGCGTATCTCTATTGTCGTTGACATATAGCAACGAAACCGGCGATACCACATCTTACACTTACGGTCACAGAAAAGAAAATGTAAAACTACAACAGTTGGAATCCGCAAACTCTTTAGACATCGCATGCCTAATCAAATGAATTCCTTAGACATCGCATGCCTAACAATTATAAACCCCGCATTTTAGTCTCATTATCGAAAACTCTTTTCAATATCCAGTCGGGCAATTCAACAAGATTCCCGACATTTTGATCGAATGCTCGTCGCAAACTTTAGTAGACGGCCGCACCCCTGATACCGTCGACGAAGTGCACTAAGGCGGAACACCGCTGCCGCGAGCACCCGAACGGATGCTTTCGGCGACGGGGTTCTCCTACAGTCACTTTGTCGGGGCTATGGGGTGTAGCTGTCTATTAAGTTTACCCGGCGAGTATCCGCGTACTCTACGTGATTGCGACGGACTTTTGATCGCATCAAAATTCCGTGGCAACCGATCAAGCGAGACTAAAGTGCTATGTTTATAACATTCATATTAGTTATCTCATAACTACTTGTGAATTCCAAATATTGTATCACATTCCAGATAAATGGAAAATGTTAAACTTTTCGATCGAACAATCAAACACCCAAGTTTTCTCAAAACAGCTCAACACATGAAATAGGTTTAAGAACATTCACTTCATGCCACAGTACCAACGGTCCAGCCGTAGAAGGGTCAAGCCAACGCCTCATATGTGGCACGCCGTACTGCCCCAAACCCTAAGGTTCAAAGGGCAGTTCAAGACGGTCACATAATCGAGTTAAGGTTTGCTGTCTTCTAGAGGGTCCATCGCGTTACTTGCACTACTTAGAACGTCCTTAAACCACGGAAAAATCCAACCGTTGGAAATTTCCCGGCAGGGGAAAAAATTGGGTATTTATATCCGGTCGAACATTTTAACATGTTCTAAAATACCCGGAAATAACACATAGACGAAATTAAACTTTCGATCGAAACAACGAACTCCCAATACAACCCAAAAAACTCAACTCTTGAGTATAATTTAAAAATTCCCAGAAAACTCAGCAACTAAAGAAAGAAATTACTGTGCAAATTTCACAAAATAATTTGACTGTATGGCCGCGGAACCGCCGCACGAGCCATGCTCATGCCGCGTTTCCACGGTGCTTTAGTGGACTCAGGAGCACGTGCTGCACAGTATTTCTTAGAAAACCCTGCTGATTTTTCTGCATATTTTTAATTCACAAAAATCCCAGTTTTGAAAAATTGTACAGAGAAGGGTTTTGGATTAGGGTTTCGGGTTCGATCGGACTTCTAACATCGTCTACACTTCGCCTAAAGCTTTAGCTAGACTCTGATACCACTGTAGGGTTCGTGGGCACACACATGAGGTTCTACAACTGATCAACCATGTCCAATTCAAAATTTTCCATGTGCCAAAGAACCCTAAACCAGATCGTTACTAGAGGTAAGGCGAAAAACATACAAGTAAACAACTTTACTAGAGAGTGGAAGTGACTACAACCTATGTAGATCCGGTCCTCCACTTCTTTAGCTCCTTGTTAACTTCCCTCCGCTGCGATCATCGGATCCCGAACTCTGGCGATGGTTTCGTCGGAGAAATGATCGGGCTAGGTCGTCGACTTTGATGCCGAAGATGATCTACGTCGAGGCAACTCAAGATCAAGCTCCATCTTCACTTGGTCATAGAACTTGTGAAGATAACACACTCTACTACATGGCAAGTGGTAGAGGATGAAGAAATAGGAAGTGGGTTCACTTTGGATTTGGATTTCTACTCTTTTTCTCATGGCACCATTGGAGGTAGCAAAGTTTCTTCTTCTTGAAGAAGAAGAAAGAATATCATAAGAAATAATAAAATCAATTGATGAATAATAATAAATCAAGTGATCTTATCATCATGCAACCATGGGTGAGGCTAACACATGTAGAGAATAAACTAGGGTTTAGGTAAATGGTTAGGGTTAAGGAATAAAACAAAATGGTTACTTTGTCAAAGATGCATGAAGCATCAAGAAGCTTCTTGCATAAAGACAAAGAAAGCAACCATTCTATTTTACCAAAATAAATAAATAATTAAATAAATAAGGTAATGGAAACCCTAACCATTAACTAAACATGGTGTATAGCATACACTCACCCAAGTTTGCATGTATTATCAAACATGATACAAACTAGTGCACAAAACTATATCATACATATATACAATGTGCACATCAAGTGAGAAAATCCATCTTAAGTGAACAAATACTAGTTAATGTAAAGTAATATATCATATATATAATTATACATTAAATTATTAAATCAACACTTGATTTGATGATCCGGTCATAACGCATATAACCGACTAATATCAAGTGTATCAATATATCGAACCAACATTTGACTCGGTAACCCGGCTATATCTTATATAACCGTCCGATGATACGAATCGCGAGAATAGAATCCAGTATCACATACTGGTATTATTCTCGGTCCCGAACATATCTCATATGCGCTCCTATTTCGTTTCGCTTGAGCCAGGAAACCTCCGTGTAGGACTCTAAAGACTCGTCAATACGCCAGCAGCAGGTGATGATCATATCAAACACCCACAAGCCGCAAGCGGTCTGCTAAACGTAACGGCCACCCGGATATTGAGCGATCAGAAGATCAACGAGCAAGCCTGCTCGCACTCCTGTGAATCCAACCAGCAACACTTACCGTACAGTCTGGTCTGTTCGTCTGATATGTCGCATATCTCGCCTAGGGGTGGTAAACGTCTGACCCCAGTAGCTTGATAAGTCATGCCGATGTAAGGTCCATAACAAGCGTGAAACTACTGATAACTCTTACCAGTATATCACTGCAACCCTGGCCAGGGATTTCCAGTTATGGCCAGTCGAGCATAGCGCAACATCAACCCCCAATACCGGGAGAGACGAATCCCCTCCAATCGCTCATTGCCTCCATGTGAATCGGGACTGTACCCAAAAACCACATGTTTGCACGACTCAGTAGAGCCGTGGTAGGGTGGAAATCAAAGCACAGTGGTAGACACATAAGACTCTATGACGATCTCGGATCAACAGACTAAGCTGTACCAGTGTCACCTGAGAACTGCCATCTGACGTTAGGTATAATACCATCTGGGAGTTCTCGGCGAGTCCGTTCAGTGTACCCAGTCATCATTGAGCACCCGCATACCAACTCTGATGTCAAACACCAATGGATATGGGGTCATCCATCACCCATCACATGGGTCGAGAAGATATACGCTAGTCTACTCTGGAATATCGATGCCCCGTCTCGATATTCCCACGACTAGGAACATTGAAGGATGTACTCATTGACTACCCAGGCCCCACTAGTATGATCTTCATCATAGTCCTGGAAGTCGAGTACACATCCTAAGGGCTTTATCAACATGTAATAGAGAGACAACAAGTATAAATGTTAAGATAAAGAGCAACCAGATAGCGTACTATCATGTCGAGCAAGAAAGTCTTACCTATATATGTCCCAGCATCCACTATAATATACATCTTATGTACAGTAATTGCCTCTAGGACATACATATAACTAACAGATGGCGTATAACACCCCCGCTAATTCATAGATTAGGATGCGTATAGTATGTATATGTGGGTTAATGTGAAGTACATATACATAGAAAATATGGTCTTATAGGAGACCATATGTTATATTAAGCATACTTGAAGAGAGTGCTTTTAGTTTAGTTTCTTAGTCGTGAACTCGTAGTGTATAGGTTGTCACACACACACGCACACGCACACGAGATATGATATATGGGTGTATATGTTTATACATATATATATATATATATATATACACACACACGCACACACCGGTGATGATGATAGTATGTGATATGTAGAGATGAGTCGATATGATCGGGCATGATGCCGTAAGATTTTGATATGTGATTGAGTCGTGATATGGCATATGATATGATATTATAATGGATCGTTGGACAATATGTATTCATACATACGATAATATGTGAGTTGATAATATTAGAATATACGAGACCTTAGATCTGTACCCCTGATCATGATATTATACGATGATGATACCGTACGAATGATGATATTATGTATGATTTTGACCCCTACCCTCGATTTTGAGAATACCGTACGATGGATATTACCATACGAGACATATAAGATGATTGATCCGCACTCTTGACTCGCGGATGTTGTACTATGTATTATACAGTACGTGACGCTATGAGGGTGGATCGCCGACTACTTGGTATATCGACTCGGAATATATGTAGATTTTCTTATCCTTCCGACTAGTTCCTTAGTTTAGTCTTTTAGTTGTTTAAGTAAATACTAGCGTAGGCTTAAGTCAAATCTATTTTCAAAACTAACGAATCGTGAGTATTTTGAAAGGACAACCCGAGGGATGCTAAGGATTTTTCAAAGGACCTGTCTTTTCTCAACAAAAAAAAACCGTAGCCCTTACTTTTCGAAAATCCACGATTCATGCTATTTCAAAACACTAAAACCGTATGACTCATACGGTGATATGTATATTTTATAATGTTACTTTTACTACTCACTTTTTTGTTATATTTATATTGTTATCATTGCATTGCATATTTATTACATGTGTTTCTTTAGCTATTATGAATCTCGTCTGTTAGGACACCTGCACCATTACCGATGATGCACATGTTACATGTACACTTGCTTGCCGGCTCATACACATCACCATTGGTAATTTTCATATTACGTACACTTTAGAAAACGTTACTTCATTCGTATAACCTGCTAGCTGGTAGTCTCAACATATTATTAGTATGCTTGCTCTCATATGCTTAGATATTGCATTACTTACTTAGATACCCCATGAATTTATATATTCATTCTGTTATGCAATATTATGGGGCTTTATGCCGATATTCTCTGCTTATTGACTCTTGATTTTAGGATTTCGGATTTTCCATGAGATTTCTGGATTTGGGGAAAAAACCGCAAGAATTTTATAAACCCATTATCATTTTAAAAATGCAAGTTGCGGTTTTCTCGTGATATGATGTATATGGCGTCCACCATGAGTTTTCCTGATCGAGTTGGTTTTCGAGACCCGATTCGAGGAGTAGGATGAACCGTTTCTGGTACATGGTGGACCCGGTAAGGTACCCCGGAGCAAGAAGCTCGAGATGTAGACAATAAGACTGGCAGGGGAGGACTACCTACCAGTGATACTTGGCACGGCGGATATCCGTAGGATACCGACCGTTGTCGTGAGATTGGATGATATGGGCCGATCTGGACTGACGGAGCCCGGGATTTAAGGATTTTGTGTCGATATTTGACACGGATTTCTCTCGATTCCATTGATGATACTCCAGTTTTTTTACTAAAATTTTACTAAGATAAGAACACAGCTTTCTCATACATATATATCTTGATTTCAAGTCGATTATTCATTCATGATGTATTCATACATCATATATGACATGTTCCTACTTTGTGACACTGACACGAGTACTTGGTATTACACTTATGCTTAGATTATTATCCTGGCCACTACCAGATGTTTCCGTGTTATATTATGAGTATATTATGGTGTGACCTAGAAGATCGTCATACATTCGGTTTCTACCTGGTGATGTCTTCTACTCACGAATTGGCAACTTACCCTCGTTGTGCCACAGTTTCTTGCATGTTTAGTTGTACATGTTCCGTAGCGGCTTGCCAGCACTTCACTTTCTTCTGGGTGATTGCTGGATAGGTAGGATACATTTTCTTCGTGACCACCAGTATATATATTTCTATATTTATTTCAGTTGTATCTAGTAAGATCCATCAACCAGACTTGAATATTTAGTATACTTAGCTAACCACAGTTGTATATTCTTTCGGCCTTAGAGTCGCGCTTATGTATTTATTGTCGTTTATGGTTTTCTTGATGATGTTTAGTTTTCTTGTTTTCTTTCTTAGTTTTGATCCTCTCCTTCGGCGTTGTATACTTATATTATCTTGCGTGGTTGTTTCCGCTATTTGGCGAAGAGCTACCTCCCGTTTAGGATGCCTTATATATTATTTCTTGTATTCGTTTTTTGATTAAAAATTACAAAGTAGGTGCTGTACAAATTTTCACTGACGAAAAAGTTTTCAAGTTAGATAAAAACATTGTGTTTTCGTATACTATTATCTATATTTTAAAGAAGAACTTGATTTCAGTAAAACCTTATTTCCAAGACTGCACCTCCACTATTTTCCCTTAAAGGTTTAGATTTCTAGGCTTTTGACTTACTTGAATTAGGTGTGGTCCTATAGACTTCACGTGATTCAAGTGCTAGTCACATGCCTTTTCCGGGTCGTGACACCAAGCCCCTCTATTATGATCTGCATCATAGTCCTGGTAGTTAAGTGTCATGACCCGAAATTTAGTTCATGACCGGCACTTAAATCACGCAACATCTAAAAGCGCAACGTAAATTAAGTAAGCCGAAGCTCAGAAATCTAAACCTTTTTAAAGAAAATAAAAGAGGTGATGTTTTGAAATAAAAGTATGATGAAATTAAACATTTTCTTAAATGCGTAGATAATGGAACTTGAAAATGCAAGTGAATTATACTAGTTGAAAAACATGTTTCGTCTTTTAAAAGTTTGGGCAGCACCTCCTTTGTATATTTTGATCCAAAACCACATATGCATTACAACAATAAAGGCATCCCCAAGCGGGAGCTAGCTCTTCGCCAATCGACGGAATCACAACCACGCAAGTCATAAATATAGGTATACGACGCCCAACGGTGAAGATCAACCCAAAGGATAAAGTAAAGAAGCAAGACATCAAATCCCCTAATAGAAAACACATAATCCGTCGCTCTAAGTCTTGCAAGCACAAGTCTTTCTAAGTCTTTCTAATTATACAAATATTAGTTTCTGATTGATGGGGTTGACTAGATACAATAGGAATAATAAATACAAGAGTGGGAACGATCCAATATGTCCCACCTACCAAAGCAAATCACCCGAATGCAAGCTGTGTGCCAACGATACTGCTACTGATCCATGCGGTCAACCTGCAAGAACTGTGGCACAACGGGTGTGAGTTGCCAACTCATGAGTAGAAAACATCAGCAGGTAGAAATCGAATAAAATAATGATTCTTAGATCAACTATATCATAAAGGTAATACTATGATATCTAGGGTGACCGTGTTTGCATATATGCTAACAATAATCAATGCATGTATTCATGTGGATATCATCCACGTATCCATCAATGACACAACAACATGAAAACATATGCATGTAAATATAAGGATATCAACGAATGTGTGTCCATCAACGACACATCAAAATTATGGACCTAAGTGTCTAATATCGACACTCGATACATCATGAAACCCATGTCCAACATCGATACGTAAATCCTCATATCTCGGGCTCCATCAGTCCGGATCGGCCCACGAGTTCCGTCAGTCCGGATCGGCCCATATCATCTCACGACTCCGATCGGTATCCTCTGGATAACCGCCGAGCCCAATACTATCACCGGTAGGTAGTAGTCCCTCTGCCATGTTCATCGTCTACTACACAACATACCTTTCTTGCCCCGGGGTACCATACCGGGTCCACCATGAACCCACAAACGGATCATCCATCTCCTCGAATCGGGTTTCACAAACCAATCTCAGAATCGAGAAAACTCGTGGTAGACGTCGCGAAATATCATATCAAGAGAAACCGGGTTTTTAAAACAATACATAATTTCCTTTGAAATATAACCACGGTTCTTAAATCCAGAATCTTATGAAAACAACATCTCAATGTGTATAATCATAAAGCATGATGTATGCAAACATAGAATAGAAATGTGAGCATATCAAGTATATCATGCGACATAGCATAATGATGTGAGCATAGCAATATATCATGCAACATAGCATAATGATGTGTGCATAGCAATATATCATGCCAACGAGTCATGTGAGAGTACTGAACAATTAAGAGTAATAGCATGATGTAGCAATTCTACTGTGTAAGTGACATAGCAATTAGTGATGATGAAAGTGGGTGAGCCGGCAATCTGTGTAAGTGTAACATACGCATCATCGATAATTGTGCAGTTGTACTAGCACAAGTATATGTAATGAAGTGAGAGTATCATAAACGTAGCAGAAAGAAAATTGTAAGCGCCACGTTATAAGGTATACATATCTAATCTAATATCTGCATAAAGGCTAAGCAAAGCAGTGTAGACAGGGGTTATCAATATCTATAACATATCCGAGTCGATGAATTTATCAATCGGCATTCAGCCTCACAACATCACAAACGGTATAATCCATTGTACGGCATGTCACTCATTATTCTCATAATTATATATATATACCTATATCTCAGGTCACATCCGTATCAATCTCATATCATGGGACCGACAAAGGTATCAATATCCTTATATCGCCTCGCATCCGTAACGACATATTAAGCCAAGTCATCATATTCATCATATCAATATCCACATCTAGTCATCTTATTAATCTCATGTCGTATTTATCGGCCTCATAACATGTCACTATAATCTCATACTTATTTTCTTGCGACTACATATATATATATATATATATATCGTGATTCACATTCATGTTCCATAACCTTATATATCAATTCGATACATCCTTTCTATCATATCATTTCACACTAAAACCATTAACTATAACCTTAAGTCGTGGCATATCTTGTCTCCAAGTTATAAATCACATATCAATGGTTGTGGGGGTGCGATACGCCATCCACCCGACTTCCCCCGTAGATATAAATCTACTCACCTGCGGAACTCCTTGTTCAGCCGTAGTCGATGTGCTTCGTCGTCTCGGAATCCAAGTGAAGGTACCTACAATCAATACACAATCACAATTCATTTAAAATCAAGTCCGGAAAACCGATACGGCACACGGTGCGCTCATAGGTCAGAACCTATAGCCTACGCATGCAAAAACAACCAAACAACCCTCCTCATTGATGTACAAACATCCAACGACCAAATCTCATATCGAATATCAAAGCCAAGAATTCCAATATCGGAAAACATAGCCAAAACCAACCCAATTTGCTCCCAGATTTTGTCTCAGGTCAATTGGGACTAAACAAGCATGTTCAGGAGATAGGTTATAGGGTAAGCAAGCTACAACCAAAAACTCAACACCATACCCCACTAGAAATCCGGTGACAATGCCATAAAATCCGAGTTCGCCGGCCAAAAGGAAGTGTCTTAGGTTCGTATTTCGGTGGTGGGTTTCTAGTGGTTAATCTAGGTTAGTGATATTGCTAGTTTTCCTCATAAACATCCCAGGTTGCTCCAGATACCATGTAGGCTAAAAACCACCACAAAACCGACACGAAACAATTCTAAGTTCGTATTTTGGTTCTAATCTCGGGCCTTGGCTAGTAAAACACCACTAAGAGTTAAGTAAGCACCCACTACAGATCATAAGTCCACACAAATGCCTAAACCTTCTCTTAGAATTTCCAAACATCACTAATCTAAATCGATTTAACTCTAAACTACTATAGGGTGCTAGGAAACTCAAAAACTAAAATAGAAGTGTAGGAATTACCTAATTTGGCAACTCAAGAATTTTCTTGAGTTGCTCAAAGTCTTTAAAATCCAACTTTGATTTGTCCAATGGGTTTGTAGAGAGTTTGTGATCATTTTTTGTGAAGGGGTTGTAGGGTTCCGGCAAGGTTTTGGAGATGAAACATGGTGGTAGAGGTGGAGGGAGTATGAGGAGGAAGAAGATGAATAAAACAAATGGAGAATTGTGAAGGGGGGTAGCCCACTTGTAGGGTTACTTAGGACGGCAGCATGGTTTCGGGGGCATCGTCCATACCAAATTCAAAAATTTGCAATTCTAGCTAACCCTAACAAAGAATCGTTAACTAGAAATAGAAGGAAAAGTAAATGCAAACACTTTGCAAGTCTACTGAGCAAGGAATAAAACCTTTGTAGACCGGTCCTTCACTTCAATAGCTCCGTGTAGTAGTCCCTTCGATGCGATCGTGAACTCCGGACTCTAGAGAGGCTCCCATGAAGAAACGAACATGCTTGCTTCGATGTCTTCGAGGCCGAAGATGATCTACGCTGAAGAGACACTAACCCAAGCTATCTCTTCACTAATTGTGGAATTAGTGAAGCAAACACCCTATACTAAATGGCAAGTAGCATAGGATGATGAAGTAGGAAGTGGGCTCACTTTAGATTTGATTTTCTCACATTTTCCCTCACATCTCCATCGAAGCTAGAACGCTTTTAGGAAGAAGAAGAAGAATGAACTCATATGAAAAATTATTCAAGTGAGAAATGAATAATTATACAAATGAATAATTGCAACCATGGGTGAGTTAAGCCCTCATGCCTAACTCATGTAGAGAATAAACCAAGGGCTAAGGTTAAGGGCAGGGTTAACAAATATCTAAAGCAATGACAAAAGAGTTGAATAAGTCAATGCATCCATAATCTTCTACAAGCTTATCCATGACTAATTCAAATGTTTTGTGAATTACTTAATGATAAAAAAAACCCAAACATAAACCCTAGCATGGAATATGTCTCATACACCCATCTTGCATGTATCATCAAGCAAGACACAAAATAATGTACACTTGCATATATCACATATATACAATATGAACAAACCAAGTGAGAAAAGAAATCTTAAGTGAGCTAATACTAGTAAATGTAAACTAATATATCAAATATATAATTATACATTAAATTATTAAATCAACAATTGATTTAATAATCCGAGCATATGACATATAACGGACTAATATCATGTGTAACAACTTATCGAATCAACACTTGATCCGATAACCCGGCTATATCGCATATAACCGACCAATGTCACAAATTGTGAGAATAGAATACGGTATCTCATAACGTATCAATCTCGGTCCCGCGCATATAACATATGTGCTCCTACTCCGTTTCGCTTGAGCCAGGAAACCCCTGTGTAGGACATTAAAGACTCGTCAATACGCCGACAGTAGATGATGATCATATCAAACATCCACAAGCCGCAAGCGGTCTGCTAAACGTAACGGCCACCCGGGTATTGAGCGATCAGAAGATCAACAAGCAAGACTGCTCGTACTCCTGCGAACCCAATCAGTAACACTACCGTACAGTTCGGTCTCTTCGTCTTATATGTCGCATATCTCGTCTGGGGGTGGTAAACGTCAGACCCCAGTAACTCGATAAGTCGTGTCGATATGAGGGTTATAACGGGTCGAGAAACTACTGATAACACTTACCAGTATATCTCTAAAGCAGCCCTGGCCAGGGACTTCCTGTTATAGCCAATCGAGCACCGCGCAACATCGACTCCCAATACCGGGAGAGACGAAACCCCTCCTATTGCTCATTGCCTCCATGTGATTCGGGACTGTACCCAAAAGCCACCGTTTTGCACGTTCTATTGAACGTGGTAAGGTGGAAATCAAAGCACAGTAGGAATCATACAAGTCTCTTTGACGATCTCGGGTCTATAGACTAACCTGTACTAGTGTCACCAGAGAACTGACATCTGACGTTAGGTATAATACCATCTGGGAGTTCTCGGCGAGTCCATCCAGTGTACCAAGTCTCCACTGAGCACCAGTATACTGTCTCTGACGTCAAACACCAATGGATATGGGATTATCCATCGCCCATCTACATGGGTCGAGAAGCAATACGCTAGTCTACTCTGGTATATCGATGCCCTGTCTCGATACACCCTCGCCTAGGAACATTTGAAGGTTTACTTAACGACTACTCTGTCCCCACTAGTATGATCTGCATCATAGTCTTGGTAGTCAAGTACTCATCCTAAGGGCTTTATCAACAAGTAACATAGAGACAATCAGTGTACATGTTAAGATAAAGAGCAACCGGATAGGATACTATCATGTCAAACAAGAAAGTCCTCCATATATATATCCAAGCATCCACTATGATATACATCGTATGTACAGTAATGGTATTTAGGGCATACATATAACTAACAATCTTCCACTTGCACTAGGGCCATCTGTTGCAGTATCTCATACCCAACAATCAGTAGTGGTTGTAGTATCTCATACTCAACCATCCTATAAAAGTCTCTCCTGGGAATAGGCCTTCGTGAGTGGATCCACCGTGTTGTCCTCTGTGTCTACTCTCCTATCCTCGATCTCCCTGGAGATCAACCATCTCCATGATCAGGTGATACTACCTAAGAATATGTCTGGATCTCTGATGGGACGGGGCTTCCTAAGCCAAAACCACAACTCCATTGTCACACAATGGTAGGAACGAAGTTCATCTCATGAACTTATATACAACCAGACTGCCCCTTTGGTAGCATCATTGGTAGCAATGTATTCAGTTTTTACCGTCTAGTGTGTCACGATATCTAGCTTGGAACTCTTCCAACATACCGTCCCTCCATTGAGGGTAAAGAAAATGCTTGTGACTGACATTCAGTAGAGCTTACCACCCTGGAAGGTATCCAGTGATTCTCCACAGGATCGATTGATACCATCTCACTACACCTAGTGAGAAAACTAACATCCACTTAGATCTATCTAATAGATCTAAAACCCAGGATTTAGGAGGTATCACCTTGATCCTATATAGTGATGCCTTGTGATAAGAGGAGATTGACCGAGCATAGCATAGGAAACACCTTTCCTATCAAGAGTATGTCTTCTACATACAATACGAGGAACGCCACCATACTCCCTACTACCTCTTTGTATATACAAGGTTCATCTACCATTTTGATGAAGTCAAAATCTTTGACTACCACATCAAAACATATGTTCCAACTCCACGATGCCTGCTTTAGCCCATAAAGCAACTTGCACACATTTCCGCTGCTCCCACTGTCTATGAAGCCCTCTGGCTGTGTACTTATAGACGCTCTCTTCTAAATCACTATTTAGAAAAGCAGTCATGACACCTAACCGCCAGATTTCGTAGTCATGGACTTAAGCATAGCCACTGGAGAAAAGGTTTTATCATTATCCACACCTGGTCAATGACGAAAACCTTTTGCAACAAGCCTTAGCTTTGAAAGTCTCAACTTTTCCATGTACACCAAGTAATCTTCTCAAGATATACTTGCTCCTGATGGGGATTTAACCCTTCAGATAAAGCAACCAAAGTCCATACTTTGTTGGTGTACATAGATTCCATCTCAGATCGCATAGCATCCAGCCATTATTACAGAGTCCCCACTCCTGATGGCCTGCTCGAAACTAGCTGGGTCATCATCTCATGATGCAATCCTCGCTCCCACTGTCATAGAGAAAGCCCAATTATCTCTCAGGTGGGTGAGGAACCCTACTAGATCGGCGGAGAGGCTGAGGTTCGTTGGGAACTGTTGAATCCTCCTGTTCTACCAAATCATCAGCTGCAGTTTGTATAGCTGGAACTCCTTCCAGTTCTACCTCATGACTACAAATTTCTTCACAAGAAATTCCCTTTCCCAAAGGTGGCATGCTGAGAAAAAAAACACATTTTGTTCCTCAGTGTGGTAGAAGATATTCCCTTGCTAAGCTTGGGATATCCAACAAACTTCCACAGAATTGACCTTTCCTCGAGCTTGTCCGGATTTTGCTTTTAGACATTGGTCGGAAAACCCCCAAATCTTAACATCCTTAAGAGATAGGATCTTCCCATATAATATCACATATGGAGTGGTAGGCACCTGATTTGGTTGGAACCCTATTCAATAGGTAATAGGTATGCAGCTTCACAAGTACATAACCCTAAAAAAGAAATAGGCAACTCAGTATCACTCATCATAGAGCACACCTTATCTCATAGGGTGCGATTGCTCCGCCCCGATATACCAACGTGCTGTGGTGTATACGGAGGAGTAATGCTGAGAAAGAATCTCATTCTCCTTTAGAATAGTCCAGGATCTCCGTGCTCAAGTATTCTCCTCCCTGATCTCATCATAGGACATAAAACTTACACCAGATTTGGTTCTTTACTTCTGACTTATATTCTTTGAATTTCTCAATAGTTTCAGACTTGTGTTTCAACAGGAACATATGTCTGAATCTTGAGAGATCATCGGTGAATGTAATGAATTACAAAGAACCAGTCCTGGCATGTGTAGACAGGGGATCTTCATACATCAGCATGTATCAATCCCAAGAGTTCATCAACTCTTTCTCTATTTCCAATAAACGGAACTATGGTCATCTTATCTTTGTGACATGACTGGCAATTTTTACAAGATGTAAATACAAACTGATTTAAATATGCATCTTTATGTAACTTAGCTAGTCGGGTCGCATTGATATAACCTAGTCTACAATGCCTCAAGAAGGATTTGTTCATTTCTGAACTCTTCCTCTTGCGTCTATTTTGTAAGTTAAGAACCGTGGTTTGATTTAGAACGTATATGCTTTTAGATAACGTGCCTGAACCGATCAACTCTTGATATAGGAAATATTCAAAACATTATCCAACAATACAAAATTATATTCTTCTTTACTAAGTAAAGAGACTGATATGATATTGTATATCAGGTTCGGTATCTAATAACATTCGTTCAGAATCAATGTATTTGGTAATACAGGGTGATAACTGCCAACATACTTGGCTGCAACACTTGCACCGTTTCCAACTCTTAAAACTTATCACCCGTTCTCAGTTCTCTACATTTCTGTAGCCCATATAACTGATTACATATCCGGGATCCTGAGCCGGTATAACATACCCAGGACGTAAAGGATACTGAGAAACAGTTCTCTGTAATTAACACACCCGAAGATGATGCATTAGCATGCACTTTCTTCATTTGGGCGGCATGGGAATCCTGGTAATCCCCTATTTCCTGCTTGGTCTTATAACAATTATAAGTTGGAGCGGGACTAACGTTCCTTAGCTCAGTATAACAAGCGGGTTCGGTCATTACATCCATATCATTATCTTTATTAAGGCGTTGCATGGTCACTACCTGGAGAGAGAAAGAGAAGAAAACACTCAGCGTATGCTCTTGCAAGATTATATTGGTTATTAATATATCTAATCAGGATGGCTCCTACTATTTTAGTCAAATCTTCCATCAAACCCTAAAAGGAAAGACTAGCCGGGATTAATTACACCCTACAAGTTCGCCAATCTTTCAGCCAGGCCGGTGCCGGTACTTTGAGGGAGGTTCCCCGTGCTTTCACACGGACCTAATTAAAATAAACCTCATTTTCCCAGGGGCGTAACCCAGTCTCCAAACCTTCCGCTGGAAACCTCGCACCTTTCTAGAAACCTACTTGATCGGCTAATTGTAATGTGTAAAACTCTCCCAGGAGTAACCCTTACTCACAGTGGGTATCGGGATCCAACTATCTCATAGGAGGTATGCAATCTCATTGCAAATTTCAACGCTTGAAATTCCTGATAATGTTTTGCCCTTAGCAACTTATGACCCTGGCTAAGGTCAACAAATCATAAGCGCTAGCCAAGTTCAACCCGTCATTTCCCGATTGAATTGAACCCACCCGCACGACCCTTGACTAAGGTCAACAAACCCGCACGACTACCCTAACTCAATCGCATCATATGCTTATGCAGATAAGCACTAATCAGCTATCGCACACTACGGCTTGGCGAAGGTCAACAAACGCAGCACAAATACTAAGTAGTACTTATCTGAAATAACGGAGGACTACGACAGGTTTTTTAGAAAACCTTTTGCGTAATGAACTTGATATCGTTGTAGAATCGAGTGAATTCAAAAAGGAGTGTTTTTGAGGTTTTTACTAGTTTCGCTAAAGAGGTCACTCCCGGTGAAGGGATCTCGGCTCTTTCCTCATCGAATAAGGTGCATGATATTTCACAAATACCACTATGCAAAGCAAAAACTATAAAAGCAATCAAAAGGCAAAATGAGTTTGTAGTATCTGCTAGTTTCGCTAAAGAGGTCACTCCCGGTGAAGGGATCTCGGCTCTTTCCTTATCGAATAAGGTGCTGGATATTCTACAAGGAATACCGTTGTGCAAAGCAAGAACTAGAGCTACCAGTTTTCGAGACAAGTTTCTATTTTTAGGTTTCTTTTATTTCATTAATCTCATTAATGATGTCCTAATTATTATGCTTCCCAACCATCAGATATGAAACGAAAGCAGGAATATTAATTATATCTCATATATAAAATATATAGGCATTCGTCTCAGAATATAATCAATAATCACATCACAGAATAAAACATATGAAATATTGGATATACTAGGATTTCCGGGTTTTATTTTAATCCTGTATAAAACACGGATTCCACGGTCGTGATGAATATCCAATCCCACACCCCTAGACCCATACGAGAGCGGCAAGCAACCCTACCAATTCTAGAGTTAGGAAACCCGGTCTCCACTCCTCGAGATGGTCTCCCTCTGGACCTTAGAACCCGGTTACTTGTGCTCCCCGCCTTGGGTCTATCCTAATGCGGAAAAGTAAATAATATACAATGGTGACATCATTCTCAACCCGGAAGTGCCCCAATAAAAGAATATTACATACAATGAATTTTACATGAATGAAAATGAAAAACTCTCATCTCATATAAAACCCCCTGCTACTCAATCACGACGATCCAATATAACATATCCCAGCAACACATAACATTACATGTCATCAACGTATGTAAATATGCGTATCCCAATTGTCGTTGACATATAGCACCGAAACCGGCGATACATCATAAATTACACTTATGGTCACAGAAAAGAAAGTGAAAAACTACAACAGTTGGAATCCACAAATACCATAGACATCGCATTCTTAACCAATTAAATTCCTTAGACATCACATGCCTAACAATTATAAACCCTGCATTTCAGTCTCGATATTCAAAACACCTTTTAATATGTAGTCGGGCAATTCAAGAAGATTCCCGACATCCTGATCGAATGCTCGTCAGAAACTTTAGTAGACAGCCGCACCCCCCGATGCCATCGACGAAGTGCACAAAGGTGGAACACCGCTACCGCGAGCACCCGAACGGATGCTTTTGGCGACGGGGTTCTCCTACAGTCACTTTGTCGGGGCTATGGAGCGTGGCTATCAAATAATGTTACCCGGCAAGTGTCACGACCCGAAAGTACGGAACATGACCGGCACTTAAACTACGAACGTCTCGAGGCGTACGTAATCTAAGTATACCGAAAACCCAGAAATCCAAACCAAGAAAAGAAGTAGAGTGAAGGAAAACCAATTTTATCGGATAGTTTTAATAGCATAAGCCGAATTATGCGGTTTTTAAGAACATCAAAATTTACTGAAAATTTCAGCAGAGTCTCCTTTGTAAATACTGGCCCCCAAACGGGATAAAAAATGAATAGTATACGAAATCAATAAAAAGGCATCCCCAAGCGGGAGCTAGCTCTTCGTCAATCGACGGTCACAACCACACAAGCAATATAATATACAACGCCAACGGCGAGGATCAAAATTCAAACGGAAACTTAAATCCATAAGAAAACCGCAGAAAAATAACGCGCGACTCTAAGGTCGAAGGAATAACATCACTGGTCTCTATCTCAAAATAAATACATGTTTGGTTGATGGAACTTCTAGATACAACAGAATAATAATATACAAGATATATAATGGGGGTACGATACAAGTAAACCCACCTACTAGCAAATCACCCGAAGGAAACTATGCCCGCAAAGCCGTAATGAAACCTGTACGGCAAACCTGCAAGAAACTGGGTCACAACGGGGGTGAGTTGCCAACTCGTGAATAGAAAAACATCTACGGAAAGAAATTGCATAAATAACACAACCTAGGTCAATGATCATAACATATTCTCAATTATATATAACATGCAACCTATAACAAGGCTAGGGTAAATATCTAACCCGAGTGTAATCTTATGTGCCCGTGTCAGTGCCTCGGGTAGCAATATATCATATGAGTGAGGTATGAATGCATGAAAACAGAATACATGTAAATGAAGAACTGTTTTCATAAATTAGTGAGATTTCCTTTGTATTTTTAAAATGAGGTATCATAATGAAATCAGCATAAAACAATGCCTAGCATCGGCACAAAACGTAATACCAATATCTCGATATCGCTGTATCACAGTCTCTGTACCTCAATATCCCGAAATCTCAATGTCTCAATCACAATATCTAGGGCGCCGTCAGTCTAGACCGGCCCCTACCATCCATCTCAAGACCACGACGGTATCCTCCGGATATCCGACGCGTCGGGTAAAATCACCGGTAGGTAGTGCTCCCCTGCCAGGCTCACATCATCATCATCACGCGCTTCTTACCCCGGGGTACATTACCGGGTCCACCATGTACCCGAAACGGTTCATCCGTCTCCTCGAATCGGGTCTCAAAATCCATCAGCAAACTCATGGTGGACGACTTATACATCATGGGAACAACCGCACTTTTTATTTTAAAAGAGAGAAAAAGTTTATTTATGTTTTTGCGGTTTTCCTCCAAATCCAGAAAATCTCATGGAAATCCGAATCCAAAACCTCAATAACACGTAAAATAGTGAATATATGCATTAGAATCCATGAATGCGGCATAACAATGAATAACAGTATGCATGAAGTAGCAGGTAATAACTACAATGTCTAAACTAACATATAAGGCAAGTACGCTATGTCAAGCAATAATATTTTCTAAGGTGTACGTGACATGGCAATTACCGATGCAGATGTGTGTGAGCCGGCAAGTAAGTGTATGTGGTACAAACGCATCATCGGTAATGGTGCTGATGTCCTAACAGCATAATGTCAACAATGCAATATGAAATAACAATGTAAATATGCGATGCGGAGCGAGCAACCAAAATGAGCGAGAGCTAAAAATTAAACAATGGTGCCATTTGAAATAACACGAATCGCGGGGTTTTGAAAATAGGGCTACGGTGGTTTTTATGAAAAGATACGTCTTTTGAAAATATCCGTAGGATCCCTTGGGCTGTCTTTTAAAATACCCACGATTCGTTAGTTTTTTAAATAGATAAGAAGTCTAATCTAATCTAACAACTACACTAAACTATACGGCTGAACTAACAAGCTGAACTACAGGTAAGGAAATCGCCTATCATCTGAGTGGATACATATACATACCTGTATATGTATAGTCGGTGATCCCGCCTCAATAATATCATATCTATAACCAGACATCCTAAGTCAAGCGTGCGGATCAATCATCAATATATAGCTCGTACGTAAAATCGTCGCACGGCATCCCAAATCTGGGTACGGGTGAAAATCATATTCATCACACTATTCATCCGGTATCCTCTTTATCAAAGATCATGGTCTAAGGTACTGACCTATGTCTAATACAATACTAATATCATCAATATAGTCATGATCTGACTACAGATCGACAATCTCGTACAAACCGATACCGTCAGCACATAGCATCATCAAGGGGTATACATCGCCTAATACAGCCTAGGATCAATATCCTAGCATATCATGCCTCATATCAAGATCACATGTCGACCTATTTTATTTATAACACTATTCATCCGTATCGCCGCCCCAAGATCCGCTATAAAACCAAGACGTACCTCAAGTACGAATCCTGCCCTATCACCGATATCGCAACCACAAAACAAATCTCATCGACTCAGCTCAATCCCTAGTATCATCCTCAAATCCGTATGTGAACACATAGTCCCCTACCCATGTGAACACATAACTATAAAGAATCCCATGAGCACATATAAATAGGAATGTATGCAAGTATGTATGTGTGTATGTGTGGTGCAACACTACCCTAGGGTTCGCAACACTAAAGTAATCCAACACACCAATATCCATCCTAAACATCGTTATTAATCCTAAATAACATATAATAATTGTTGGTGTGTATACGCATCCGTATACACCACCACGAACTGCGGGGGTGCTATACGCCATCCACCCTACTTCTCCCCGTAGATATAAATCTACTCACCTGGTCCTCGCTCGCCGGTGCCGACGTCGCCACGCGCTTGCTTGTCGTCTCGAAGTCCACATGGGGGTACCTACATATCATAACGCACCGCATCGCATTAAAATCCGACTCATGACAAAAACGACACACGAATCCCACATAGGTGAAAACCTATGGTTGCTTCCACAAATCAACCCACGAACCCTCGACATCGGCGTACAAATGCCAGACCATCGAGAAAAACCCAAATACACTCATTTGCACATTCACGAACACTAATTTATATCTAAAATAGGTTAAAACTCACAAAAACCCCAAATTCACTTTAAAAGCCGTTTTTCCGAAAAACTATCAAGCAAAATTTAACCGTTTTAGTACAAAACTTGCTATTTAAACAATTCTAGCGGCCGCAATGTTCACTAATTAGCTTAATTAGGCTACATAAACTTTAACTAGATTTTATCACACTAAACTGTATTAAACCAAAATTTTTAGTTAGCACAATAACCCAATTTTTACCATTTCGAAGCAACAATCCACAAATCCATAACTAGACTAGATTTTGCATGCTCTAAAATGTTGATCTACACATTATATAGCTAATAATGTGATAAAAACTCTTGCCATATTTTAATCTCATATTTTCGAATTAAATCTAAAGACCTAGTTTGCAGCAATTAAGCAATCTTAATTAGGACAATTTACATGCAACAATTTGTAATATGCAACAAGATTAAGTTTTCCAAACCTTAAGAGCTTCAACAACACAATTAAACCATGAACAATTTATCAAAACCCTTACTTCAATTTCACAAACCCAAATTTTGAATTTGAACTTGAAATTTAAAACCTAAACTAAACCCTTCATTAACTTAATTTGAAGTAATAACAAACAACTCAAAAAAAAAGTACAAGATTTATACCTCACAACCATCTTGAGATCAACATGAAACTTGACCTCCAAATTGAAATCTTTACACCAAGATCCATGCTAAAAGAGATAAGGGAAAATGGGTAGGGCTTTGATTTGAATTTTTGCTTTGATTTTTGATGGAAATTGGTGAATTTTTTTATGGAAAATGAGAGGAGAAGATGGGAGGAGGGGCTGCTGCAGTGAGAGGGAAGGGTTTCGGCCAATTTGGGGGGGGGGTGAGGAGAGAGGGAATGGGGTGTTGAAAGTCAAAGGCAACAAGGCCCATACTTACATGTTCATTCTTTCATTTTAAATCATTGTTTTCTTAACTTTTAAACTTGCATTTGGGGAAAACTTTGGAGGAAAATTCTGCAGATTTCGGCCAGCCATGGTGGGAGGGAGGTGAGTGTGTGTGGGTGTGGGAAATTTCATGTAAACAAGGCCCAAAGCTCAAACAACAAGCCCATGTTTCATATTCCTTATAATAACCTTCAATTTTCCCTTTTCCATTTAGCCTTTTCCTTTAAATTTTTAGAATCATCATGGAATTTCTTTTCATTTCAAAAATAATATTTCCCAAGCTAGTTAAATATGTCATGATGCAAAAAATTTGTTTCAACCCATTCCAATTTGTAATTTTCCCTAATTAAATATATTAGTGACGGCTTAAAATAATATTAAAAATAATTATTTCGGAAAATTTTTCAGAAAATTTGAAATTTCACCAGTGGCTCAATAAACACCAAATACTAGCAATTACATAGCTAGAATGTGTATATTTAATTTTATAATAAAGATATTTGCATTTTGACTTTTTACAGAAAACCCACTTATTTTACCGTTTTTTCGAAATTTCAACGAATCGGTTTTCAAAACGTTACAATCTTCCCCTCTTAAAGAAATTCGATCCCCGAATTTAAGTTAAAACTCCCCCCAAATACAAAAACATCTAAGCAAAATCATCAAGTCGTCGGGGCTCCGAAACCATAAGTATATAATACGCACCATAGCGCAATGCATGCGCATGAGCAATGAGTATATAACTCAAATCAAAACTCCGTCAAGCATCCCACAATCATCAGAGTCATGGTAAAGACACAACGTCAAATCCAATACAAAACCAATATGATATAACTCGAAACTATACACGTAAATATCAAATCTATATATGTAAATAGCTGAAGGAAATGAATGCCAAATATATTCAGGTACTGTCCTCTGACTAGTCCTGTCCAGTACGAAGACACATAGCAAATATCATAAAACGTACTGCTCTATAAGAAAAATCAATCCCGAAATACGCGTATGAATACTACGTGCGACTGGTGCGCACGGAAATCAAAATCCAAATATGTGCCATACATATGCACAGAAACAACATCTAAATGCATCGGGTGTGCATGAAACATCTGTCGTAGGAAACATGTGTGCCTGACAGCAAAATCAGGTGCATCTGACATGCACGAAAAATCTCGATTTAGTGCATCTGGTGTGCACCAAAATCACACTTCAAAACATGCGCCCAACATGCGCGAAAATCCAAATCAGGTGCATCCATCGTGCACGAAATCATGAAATCCAATATCAAGTGCCGAATATACGCAAAATCCAATCAGGTGCACAAGGTGCACAAAACAAATATCGAACATCACCATCGAAATCGAAGTCCAGGGCATCTAAATGCACAACATACGTAACACTGCACTGCAAGCATATATGAACTATACCGAGTGCAAAAACCAAATCGTGTGCATGCATACGCACAAAATCAACTCAAATGTCTAAAACCGTAAAATCACAACCATGTGAATCCAAAGCACGAAAACTATATCAAGGGCAACACTGTGTAAAGATCGTAAATCCTCAATCATCAAAATCAAATCATAAGAAGAAATCACCCAAAACATCGAAATCAATAATGGCGGAATAGTACCGCTCAAGTGCATCCTCTAAGAATCTCAGGCCAACTGTCGCGGTCACTAGTGGGACGTCTTGTCGATGATCATGAACTCTGGCCTGCTGGTGTGCGTAACATGACCACTCCTGGGTCCAAGTCTTCTCCGTGGATTACCAATCTCACGATCCATCGGCTCATCGGCCCTGTCAAGGCAGCATATCACTGGCGTCGGCCTCTGGCTCTCTGAATGCACATGACACATCTGATCCTGGGTGCAAATATCATTGCATCAGTAGCCTGGAAGGATTCCTTCTCAAGGTCTCATCCAAGTCTCGTCTCTGCCTAGCTGCCCGGAAGTCATCGCCCTTTACTACATCTACTTCTTGCTCCGGAACGGCTGCATACTCATCACGACTGCTTCTGGAAGGTATATCCAAGTACAATGCATCGGCATGTGCATCGCATCTCTGATGTCGGCGGAGTGGAACGTCATCATATCCAGATCTTGTACGAACCTCTTACTCCACTTTTCTCTAATGTCGACTGCTTCGGACTCGTCTCATCGCGGCTGCATGGACTGAGCTCCAATGGCTATCCTCGTACCTGGAGTCTCCCAAGAAATGCATCTCACCACCTAGCATCCGAATTAAGTCGAGCCATCCGATCGAGTCGTCAAAACCTCATAATCCCCCAAGAGCTCAACATCTTGGGCACAGTTTAATAGTATTGAGCACATACCACAGCGTCGGTGGTCCAGCCGTAGAAGGGCAAACCCAAGCCTCACTAATGGCGCCGTAGAACTGCCGCAAACCCGAAGGTTCAAAGGCTTTCACACAGTCATTAAGTCGAGTTAGGGTTTCATTCTTCTAGAGGGACCATAGAATTGCCTGCATGTCTTTCCGACTGCTTTAAACTTGGAATAATAGGTTTTTGACATTCGATCGTCTCTGTCGACTCCCAACGTCTCCGCGTGAAGTCGTCTCTAGCTGGAACCAATCTATCTGATGACCTCGCATCGGGGTAGGCGAACGATCCACATCTCCTAGTCATTCATCCTCGATGACTAGCGACCTTCTATCATCTCTTAGTACAACTCGTTCTGCCCTAATTCCAGCATCTGGGGCAATATCTCGTCGTTCGCAGCAATAACTGGCCCGCTCGTCTGCACGCTGAACAGTGCCTCGATCATCATGAGTAAGCAATACGCCAACGGTCATCAAAATCTGGTTGGCCTCTATCATTGGCTCGATCCTCTGGTACTGATCGGCACGTCCGAGAAATCTCGTAAAGGCGATCCGCCAAACGCTCATGGCGCGGAAACACAGTAAAAAGACACATCTCCGCACTCGCGTGTCGCTGGAATTTCGCCCTGGTCAGTCCTCGTTCGTGACGAGCTAGTGCTAACCGCAACTCTAGCTGTAGCTCTCTCTGCCCGTATTCGTGGCAGCACAATCATAACTGGTACTGATGAGGCTAGATCGGAATGAATATAATACCGAGCAAAGAAATGTACATCCTAAGGCTTCTTAAGTGGAGTAGCGTATCGTAAATATGCCGCGGAACATACCTACAGTACGTCACTCTACTTTAGTCACCTATTCCATCAACCAAGGGTCATCCTACGCTCCGAAGGTAAAACCTAACGCTCTGATACCAACTTTGTCACGACCCGAAAGTACGGAACATGACCGGCACTTAAACTACGAACGTCTCGAGGCGTACGTAATCTAAGTAAACAGAAAACCCAGAAATCCAAACCAAGAAAAGAAGTAGATTGAAGGAAAACCAATTTTATCGGATAGTTTTAATAGCATAAGCCGAATTATGCGGTTTTTAAGAACATCAAAATTTACTGAAAATTTCGGCAGAGTCTCCTTTGTAAATACTGGCCCCCAAACGGGATACAACATGAATAGTATATGAAATCAATAAAAAGGCATCCCCAAGCGGGAGCTAGCTCTTCGTCAATCGACGGTGTAACGATCTAGAAAATCGTTTTGTGTTTGTTTCTGTTTTTGGGTGAAATTCGTCGGTATTGTCAGCTTTTTACCGATTGCGAACAAACGGCCATATCGAGTTACCAGCACCTAGTTTTGAGAAAATAAAGCTAGTGCGCACACTTTGAGAGTATATGGGACGTTTTGGTGCAATTTGAATTTTTCCCATTTTTAATGTTATTTTAATCCGGTTTGCACTTTTCTGGAAATCTTTGCTTTTCAATTTTTCTTAAAAATTCTCTAAGTTAATCTAAAACCCTATCATAAGGATTGTGTGGCCTAGGATTAAAAGGGAAAAAGAAAAGAAAAGAAAAGAAAAGAAGAGAGAAGAAGATGCATGCATGTGTTGACTAGGGTTTGAATGCATTAATTGTAGGAAATAGCTAGGAAATTCCCTCTCTCTCTCTTCCCTCCTCACTTGGCCGAGCTCCCTCACTCCCACTTCTGCACTTAGCCATTTCTTTCTCATTTCTATCATATTTCCTTCACAAAACACTTATCTTTGCACAAAAATCATAACTTTGTGCATGTTTTCTCACTTGGATGCCTTGGGTGCTCTTGAGCTTGGATGCTTGTGTTCTTTTGGTGTAGGTAAATTCCTTTACTGCTCTTTTAAGTGTTTTTAGTATAACTTTGCTGCTTAGATTCAGTTTGGTTATTAAATTAGGGTTTTGATACGAAATATCATATTTTGGTGTCGGATTGTAGTTTCTAGAACCTGCTTTGACCCAGGTAGTTTACTGATGAATTCAATATAGTGAGTGTGTTGTACTAGAGGACCTGGAGCACCACCATCAACACGACACCCATGGCACCGGCCTGGGCCGGCGACAGGTGAAGGAGGGGCCGGCGACGCCGGCCACCCTGTTGAGTTTGGGTGTGGGGTTTTGACTGTAGGTGTCTGCTAGGGTTTGGGTTCCTCTGGTCTTGTTGAAATTGTTTAGTTTTCACAGTAGGAAAATCTGGGATCAAATGTGCAGTTTCTAGTGTTTGGTGTTCGTGCGATACGTGTTACGACACGCGTCGTGCCGTTTTCGTGGTTTCGCTCTTAAGTCGTTTTCGTCGTGTCGCTACTCTCGTTAGCCACGATACGAACACTTAAGAGGTGTTTGTGTGTTGTTGTGTCGGTTAGATATAGCTAGTTCGTATTTCGTAGCTATTGTTGATATATGTATATTGTTGTTGTTTATATGTTGCAGGTTCGCAGACGAGGACTACGGACACTGCCACAGGGGGTTTCTGGTGGTAGACTTCATCTAGCTTGGAGTGTGGGTGAGTAGATTTAACATCTACAGGGGAATCGCCCGCATGGCGTTATGCGTCTGGGCTAGAAACCTTTACCTTTGTCGCATATTCTATATCATGTTTAGAATTGCGCATATACCTGACTGCTTAGTGATAGTTGTGATTGGATTAGTATCTTTAGGACACTGCACTATTATTGACGGCTCAGATTGCGAGAGCACTGATTGGATGCCACACACACCGTCAATAATTGCCATGTCATACACGACCACATTTTAGAAATGCTATTGTATGGTTAGGAACATTGGGACTTTTGATACATATTTCTTATTGTTATACTTAGACTTGACATGCTAGTTCCTGTTTACCTATAGGATGCTGTACCTTTAGGGCTAGGTACATATACACCTAGGGACATGGATACAGGTGTACTTACTTTCCATACTTTACCTATACTTGATAGGTATATTACATCATGACATTGATACTTTCATACTTTACCTATACCTGATAGGTATATCATATCAGCATACAGGCAGGTTTACATGTATTTCATACTTATACCTGATAGGTATATTACACTATCATATTGGCAGGTGTACTCGTATTGCATACTTATTTATACCTGATAGGTATATCACATCATCATGTTATAGGTAGATACCTATATTTCTGCATTACGATTCATGTATTCATTTATATCTGGTGAATGCTATGCTGTTCTTTATACGCTTTCATTACAGTTTCATATTGCGTATATTTATTCATGGATTATCGCATTGTTATATGGATTTTTCATGATGTTTTCTGGATTTGGGAACCGTGGTGGTTCATGAAATTATGCATACATTGAACACCCGGTTTTCCTTGAGATGATATTATAGCATCCACCATAAGATTTATCGGTGCGGATATATATATCCTATGCGAGGAGGCGTCGAGAGCCGCATGAGGATACATGGTAGGGCCCGGAGGTACCCCGAAGCTACAATGTTGTCGGAGTGAGCCGACGTCGCACTGAGGCGATGAGGCCTAGGGGAGCCATACTTTCCGGTGACAGTACCAGAGACTCGGCGGATATCAGGGGGATACCGTTGGGAGTCATGTGCGTATCGATACGTCGAGAGGCGAGGGGCAGACAGAGGCACTCGAGCTCTCGTGATAGCGTATGATACGTACTTATCAGTTTTCTGTGTCGATGCTTGACACATTGGTTTTTATGATATTCCTAAATACTCTTGTATATATAACAGGGGATTGAGCCGCTGTTATATATGCCTTTACACCAATATTAGTGGAATGGGACGCTAATATATGTGTACTGCCCTCATCATATTTATATATGTCTTTATATTTAGGATGTTAGAACTGTGCTGGAGATTTGACTTGAGATTCATTGGGATTGGATGATGATATCGTACACACTAGAAATGTGAGATCCACTTAGTGTGGTACATATGATATATTGTGAGATATACTGAGATTGTACAGACGAGACATGTGGGATCCACTAGCTGTTGTACATGTGATATTGGTGAGAGATACCTGATATTGTACAGACGAGATGTGTGGGATCCACTAGCTGTTGTACATGAGATATAGGTGAGATATACCAGATGTTGTACATACTAGATGTGTGAGATCTACTTGACTTGTACATTCGACACTTATGTGAGATACATTTGATAGTATATAGTTTGAGGAGATGTGACACTTAGGTGATATGAGAGCTGATTTGGTGACTGATTGAGGATTGGGATTTTGATTTGTCATTGCTGGATTGTGATCCTACCACGACGTCAGGATTCCGTGGAAATGACATATTTCACTCCATACCTCATCATTATATACTTGTGCACTATTCCATGTATTAGGAGTACCTGTGAGAGTACCTTCATGAGAGCTGCATATTTACTTTCTCATATCCCCAGAGCATGATTATTGCATACTGTTGTCACATTATTATTGCAGGATATATTGGTGGTACTTGATAGCGTACTTTCCATTATTACGTACTCATGACATGTTATTATTTGAAATGAACATATATTAGATTCATGCTGTACGTTCATTCTCGCGATTACCTGCATATGTTATTTACTATTCACGAGTTGGCAACTCACCCCCGTTGTGCCACAGGTTTTGCTGGAGTTTTCCCCAAAGTAGTCAAGGCAAGCTATCCAGCTTTTCAGCTTCACACTCATCTATCATCTTTTGGGTTGCGGATACCACTTCGCCTGTTAGTGTGCAGTTTTGCCAGGTGGGTTTTATGGGTATCTGAGAGTTGTATTGTATATTCGTTGTATATTGTACTCTCCATCTATTACCAGTATGTTGTGACTTAGAGACTTGGTGAGGACGGTTTTGTATATATTGTGGATTTGTGGATTTTATACAGTTCCTTTTCTTTTGTCTCTTATTTCTTCGCTACGGCGTCGTATATCTGTTGTGGTGTTGTTTTCCGCCGTTGGGCGTGGATTTTGCTCCCGTTTGGGATGCTTTATATTATATCTATGTTGTACCCTTTTTAGGGGCTTGTTTTATAAAGGAGGTGCTGCCAAAATTTTATAGAAAATGTGGACTATTTTAAAAGAATTTGGGTTGTGATTTCAAAGGTTTACGAAACTTTTTATTATCTTTTCCGTATTTTTATGGTTTAGATTTCTGGGTTTTGGCTTTCTTTTACTGCGTTACGTCTGGAGGCGTTGCGTAGTATTAGGGCCATCACGTACCATTTTTGGGTCGTGACAGACGGTCACAACCACACAAGAAAAATAATATACAACGCCAACGGTGAGGATCAAAATTCAAAAGGAAACTCAAATCCACAAGATAACCGCAGAAAAATAACGCGCGACTCTAAGGTCGAAGGAATAACATCACTGGTCTCTATCTCAAAATAAATACATGTTTGGTTGATGGAACTTCTAGATACAACAGAATAATAATATACAAGATATATAATAGGGGTACGATACAAGTAAACCCACCTACTAGCAAATCACCCGAAGGAAACTATACCCGCAAAGCCGTAATGAAACCTGTACGGCAAACCTGCAAGAAACTGGGGCACAACGGGGGTGAGTTGCCAACTCGTGAATAGAAAAACATCTACGGAAAGAAATCGCATAAATAACGCAACCTAGGTCAATGATCATAACATATCCTCAATTATATATAACATGCAACCTATAACAAGGCTAGGGTAAATATCTAACCCGAGTGTAATCTCATGTGCCCGTGTCAGTGCCTCAGGTAGCAATATATCATATGAGTGAGGTATGAATGCATGAAAACAGAATACATGTAAATGAAGAAGTGTTTTCATAAATTAGTGAGATTTCCTTTGTATTTTTAAAATGAGGTATCATAATGAAATCAGCATAAAACAGTGCTTAGTATCGGCACAAAACGTAATCCCAATATCTCGATATCTCTGTATCACAGTCTCTGTACCTCAATATCTCGAAATCTCAATGTCTCAATCACAATATCTAGGGCGCCGTCAGTCCAGACCGGCCCCTACCATCCATCTCAAGACCACGACGGTATCCTCCGGATATCCGTCGCGTCGGGTAAAATCACCGGTAGGTAGTGCTCCCCTGCCATGCTCACATCGTCATCATCACGCGCTTCTTGCCCCGGTGTACCTTACCGGGTCCACCATGTACCCGAAACGGTTCATCCGTCTCCTCGAATCGGGTCTCGAAATCCATCAGCAAACTCATGGTGGACGACTCATACACCATGGGAAAAACCGCACTTTTTATTTTAAAAGAGAGAAAAGGTTTATTTATGTTTTTGCGGTTTTCCTCCAAATCCAAAAAATCTCATGGAAATCCGAATCCAAAACCTCAATAACACGTAAAATAGTGAATATATGCATGAGAATCCATGAATGCGGCATAACAATGAATAACAGTATGCATGAAGTAGCAGGTAATAACTACAATGTCTAAACTAACATATAAGGCAAGTACGCTATGTCAAGCAATAATATTTTCTAAGGTGTACGTGACATGGCAATTACCGATGAAGATGTGTGTGAGCCGGCAAGTAAGTGTATGTGGTACATACGCATCATCGGTAATTGTGCTGGTGTCCTAACAGCATAATGTCAACAATGCAATATGAAATAACAATGTAAATATGCGATGCGGAGCGAGCAACCAAAATGAGCGGGAGCTAAAAATTAAACAATGGTGCCATTTGAAATAACATGAATCGCGGGGTTTTGAAAATAGGGCTACGGTGGTTTTTATGAAAAGATACGTCTTTTGAAAATATCCGTAGGATCCCTTGGGCTGTCTTTTAAAATACCCACGATTCGTTAGTCTTTGAAATAGGTAAGAAGTCTAATCTAATCTAACAACTACACTAAACTATACGGCTGAACTAATAAGCTGAACTACAGGTAAGGAAACCGCCTACCATCTGAGTGGATACATATACATACCTGTATATGTATAGTCGGTGATCCCGCCTCAATAATATCATATCTATAACCATACATCCCAAGTCAAGAGTGCGGATCAATCATCATTATATAGCTCATACGTAAAATCGTCGCACGGCATCCCAAATCTGGGTACGGGTGAAAATCATATTCATCACACTATTCATCCGGTATCCTCTTTATCAAAGATCATGGTCTAAGGTACTGACCTATGTCTAATACAATACTAATATCATCAATATAGTCATGATCTGACTACAGATCGACAATCTCGTACAAACCGATACCGTCAGCACATAGCATCATCAAGGGGTATACATCGCCTAATACAGCCTAGGATCAATATCCTAGCATATCATGCCTCATATCACGATCACATGTCGAACATTTTATTTATAACACTATTCATCCGTATCGCCGCCCTAAGATCCGCTATAAAACCAGGACGTACCTCAAGTACGAATCCTGCCTTATCACCGATATCACAACCACACAACAAATCTCATCGACTCAGCTCAATCCTAAGTATCATCCTCAAATCCGTATGTGAACACATAGTCCCCTACCCATGTGAACACATAACTATAAAGAATCCCATGAGCACATATAAATAGGAATGTATGCAAGTATGTATGTGTGTATGTGTGGTGCAACACTACCCTAGGGTTCGCAACACTAAAGTAATCCAACACACCAATATCCATTCTAAACATCGTTATGAATCCCAAATAACATATAATAATTGTTGGTGTGTATACGCATCCGTATACACCACCACGGACTGCGGGGGTGCTATACGCCATCCACCCGACTTCTCCCCGTAGATACAAATCTACTCACATGGTCCTCGCTCGCCGGTGCCGACGTCGCCACGCGCTTGCTTGTCGTCTCGAAGTCCACATGGGGGTACCTACATATCATAACGCACCGCATCGCATTAAAATCCGACTCATGACAAAAACGACACACGAATCCCACATAGGTTAAAACCTATGGTTTCTTCCACAAATCAACCCACGAACCCTCGACATCGGCATACAAACGCCAGACCATCGAGAAAAACCCAAATACACTCATTTGCACATTCATGAACACTAATTTATATATAAAATAGGTTAAAACTCACAAAAACCCCAAATTCACTTTTAAAGCCGATTTTCCGAAAAACTATCAAGCAAAATTTAACCGTTTTAGTACAAAACTTGCTATTTAAACAATTCTATCGGCCGCAATGTTCACTAATTAGCTTAATTAGGCTACATAAACTTTAACTAGATTTTATCACACTAAACTGTATTAAACCAAAATTTTTAGTTAGCACAATAACCCAATTTTAACCATTTCGAAGCAACAATCCACAAATCCATAACTAGACTAGGTTTTGCATGCTCTAAAATGTTGATCTACACATTATATAGCTAATAATGTGATAAAAACTCTAACCATATTTTAATCTCATATTTTCGAATTAAATCTAAAAACCTAGTTTGCACCAATTAAGCAATCTTAATTTGGACAATTTACATGCAACAATTTGTAATATGCAACAAGATTAAGTTTTCCAAACCTTAAGAGCTTCAACTACACAATTAAACCATGAACAATTTATCAAAACCCTTACTTCAATTTCACAAACCCAAATTTTGAATTTGGACTTGAAATTTAAAACCTAAACTAAACCCTTCATTAACTTAATTTGAAGTAATAACAAACAACTCAAAAAAAAAGAACAAGATTTATACCTCACAACCATCTTGAGATCAACATGAAACTTGACCTCCAAATTGAAATCTTTGCACCAAGATCCATGCTAAAAGAGATAAGGGAAAATGGGTAGGGCTTTGATTTGAATTTTTGCTTTGATTTTTTGATGGAAATTGGTGAATTTTTTTATGGAAAATGAGAGGAGGGGCTGCTGCAGTGAGAGGGAAGGGTTTCGGCCAATTTGGGGGGGGTGAAGAGAGAGGGAATGGGGTGTTGAAAGTCAAAGGCAACAAGGCCCATACTTACATGTTCATTCTTTCATTTTAAATCATTGTTTTCTTAACTTTTAAACTTGCATTTGGGGAAAACTTTGGGGGGAAATTCTGCAGATTTCGGCCAGCCATGGTGGGAGGGAGGTGAGTGTGTGTGGGTGTGGGAAATTTCAAGTAAACAAGGCCCAAAGCTCAAACAACAAGCCTATGTTTCATATTCCTTATAATAACCTTCAATTTTCCCTTTTCCATTTAGCCTTTTCCTTTAAATTTTTAGAATCATCATGGAATTTCTTTTCATTTCAAAAATAATATTTCCCAAGCTAGTTAAATATGTCATGATGCACAAAATTTGTTTCAACCAATTCCAATTTGTAATTTTCCCTAATTAAATATATTAGTGACGGCTTAAAATAATATTAAAAATAATTAATTTCGGAAAATTTTTCAGAAAATTTGAAATTTCACCAGTGGCTCAATAAACACCAAATACTAGCAATTACATAGCTAGAATGTGTATATTTAATTTTATAATAAAGATATTTGCATTTTGACTTTTTACAGAAAACCCCCTTATTTTACCGTTTTTTCGAAATTTCACCGAAACGATTTTCAAAACGTTACAGCGAGTATCCGCGTACACTACGTGATTGCGATGGACTTTTGATCACACCAAAATCCCATGGCAACCGATCAAATGAGACTAAATTGCTAGATTTATAACATTGATATTAATTATCTCATAACTACTTGTGAATTCCAAATATTGCATCCCATCACATGATACCCGGACGAACGTTAAACTTTTGGATCGATTCATCAAAGTCCCACAATTTCCCGACAGTTCAACACTTGAGCACAGTTCAATAATACCCAGAATATGCCACAGTTCCAATGCACTAGCAGTAGAAGGGCAAACCCAAGCCTTACTCATGTCGCCACAGAACTACGACAAACCCTAGGGTTTGACCGTGATTCTGCGATCCAAAAAGTCGAGTTAGGGTTTCATTCTTCTAGAGGGTTCATAGGATCACTTGCATGTTTTTCCGAATACGTTAAACTTGGAAAAATGGGTTTTTGACATTCGATCGAAATTTTTAACTTCGTCTAGACAACATGCGAATAACCCGTAACAATGTTAAAACTATGAATACGAAATACTCTAAATTGCTTATAGTGTAAGATTATATCACATGCAAAATTAACAAAAACAAACAACACCTGAAACATCAAAACCATGTCTCTGGAACACACAAAAATTTTCAGGCAAATCCAAAAAAATTGGGCCAGCCACCATCACTATGATCTCGGCCAAATCCGAGTAGAACCCACTAAAATTTTGACTGTGTTCATGATATATCCCATATAACACTCTGTGCATGTTTAAAAAAATTTTAGACAACATTTTAAATTCGACAGAAACAAGATTTTCGCGTTTCAAGTTTCAGAGTATTTCAGTTTCGTAATCTTAACAAAATCCGTATAAATTTCTAGCATGTCTCTAATACAACTGCAGGGTTACCTAGGACGGCAGCAAGGTTTCGGGAGGTATCGTCCATGCTAAATTCAAAAATTTGCCGATCTAGCTAACCGTAACAAAGATTCATTAACTACAAATCGATGGAAAAGTAAATGCAAACACTTTGCAAGTCTAGTGAGCAAGGAATAAAACCTTTGTAGACCAGTCCTTCACTTCAATAGCTTCGTCTAGTAGTCCCTTCACTGCGATCGTGAATTCCGGACACTAGAGAGGCTCCCATGAAGAAACGAACATGCTTGCTTCGATGTCTTCGAGGCCGAAGATGATCTACGTCGAGGAGACAGTAACCCAAGCTATCTCTTCACTAATTGTGGAATTAGTGAAGCAAACACCCTTTACTAAATGGCAAGTAGTAGAGGATGATGAAGTAGTAAGTGGGCTCACTTTAGATTTGATTTTCTCACATTTTTCCTCACATATCCATTGAGGCTCGAAAGCTTTTAGGAAATAGAAGAAGAATGAACTCATATGAAAAATTATTCAAGTGAGAAATGAAAAATTATACAAATGAATAATTGCAACCATGGGTGAGTTAAGCCCTTATGCCTAACTCATGTAGAGAATAAACCAAAGGCTAAGGTTAAGGGTAGGGTTAACAAATATCTTAAGCAATGACAAAAGAGTTCAATAAGTCAATGTATCCATAAGCTTCTACAAGCTTATCAATGACTTATTCAAATGTTTTGAGAATTATTTAATGATAAATAAAACCCAAACATAAACCCTAGCAAGGTATATGTCTCATACACCCATCTTGCATGTATCATCAAGCATGACACAAAATAATGTACACATGCATATATCACATATATATAATGTGCACAAACCTAGTGAGAAAAGAATTCTTAAGTGAGCTAATACTAGTTAATGTAAATTAATATATCAAATATATAATTATACATTAAATTATTAAATCAATAATGGATTTAATAATCCGGCCATATCACATATAACCGACTAATATCATGTGTAACAACTTATCGAATCAACACTTGATCCGATTACCCGGCTATATCGCATATAACCGACCAATGTCACAAATCGCGAGAATAGAATACGGTATCTCATACCGTATCAATCTCGGTCCCGCACATATCACATATGTGCTCCTATTCCATTTCGCTTGAGCCATGAAACCCCTGTATAGTACTCTAAAGACTCGTCTATACGCCGACAGTAGGTGATGATCATATTAAACACTCACAAGCCGCAAGCGGTATGCTAAACGTAACGGCCACCCGGGTATTGAGCGATCAGAAGATCAACAAGCAAGCCTGCTCATACTCCTGTGAATCCAATCGGTAACACTACCGTACAGTCCGGTCTCTTCGTCTGATATGTCGCATATCTCGTCTATGGGTGGTAAACGTCAGACCCCAGTAACTCGATAAGTCGTGTCGATATGAGGGTCATAACGGGTCGAGAAACTACTGATAACACTTACCAGTATATTTCTAAAGCGTCCCTGGCCAGAGAGTTCCTGTTATAGCCAATCGAGCACCGCACAATATCGACTCTCAATACCGGGAGAGACGAAACCCCTCTTATCGCTCATTGCCTCCATGTGATTCGGGACTGTACCCAAAAGCCACCGTTTTGCACGTTCTCTTGAACGTGGTAAGGTGGAAATCAAAGCACAGTGGGAATCACACAAGTCTCTATGACGATCTCGGGTCTACAGACTAACCTGTACCGGTGTCACCGGAGAACTGCCATCTAACGCTAGGTATAATACCATCTGGGAGTTCTCGGCGAGTCCGTCCAACCAGTTTCCACTGAGCACCCATATACTGTCTTTGATGTCAAACACCAATGGATATGGGATCATCCATCGCCCATCTACATAGGTCGAGAACCTATACGCTAGTCTACTCTGATATATCGATGCCCTGTCTCGATACACCCCCGACTAGGAACATTTGAAGGATGTACTTAACCACTAATCTGTCCCCACTAGTATGATCTGCATCATAGTCCTGGTAGTCAAGTACTCATCCTAAGGGCTTTATCAACATGTAACATAGAGACAATCAGTGTACATGTTAAGATAAAGAGCAACCAGATAGCATACTATCATCTCGAGCAAGAAAGTCCTCCATATATATGTCCAAGCATCCACTACGATATACATCGTATGTACAGTAATGGCATCTAGGGCATACATATAACTAACACCACTCTCTCTCTCTCTCTCTCTTATCCTCACTCACTTGGCATGCCACTCTCTCTCATGCCCATGCCCCATGTCATAAGTGTGTCCCCCTTCTCTCTCCTCAATAATTCTATTTTCCTTCACATAATAACTAAAACCAAAAGCAATGAACAAACATGTAACAAAAATGTAACATATCATGGTGCACTAACTACGATTAATTAAAAAGACGGATTTGGACTAATTGCGATTAGTAGTGCACTAATCAATTTTCATTTAAACTGCATATAATTAATTTTAAAAATGCCAAATCCAATAAAATATCTTTTTAATAAATAAATCATTTTAATCTCCCATTATTTTCCAAATATTGGTATATAATAATACCATTTTACGAAAATCGTCATTTTGAAAATCGATTAGTTTTCGCGAAATATATTATTTTAATATTAAATTCCAAAAATAATATTTCATATTTTCTGAAATGTTACATCAAGCCTACATGCTAAGGGATTTATCAACATGTATCAGAGAGACTGTATAATAAAACAAGTGTACATGTCAAGATAAAGAGCAACCAGATAGCATACTATCATGTCGAGCAGAAAGTCTTCTATATATATGTCCAAGTTGTTGGATATGTATGCCCTAGAGGCTATTATTGTATAGTACTAGTTAGTATATTACATTTTGGAAGCTTGGGATATATACATGGATTGATGACAATATTTCTCGATATTGTATTATGCTACTTGGTTTGTATCTATCTTAATATGTGTATATGTTTGTTTTAACATATCGCTAATACATATTAATGGAGCCTTTAGGATCTTCGCTTGACTATCGGCGTTGTGATGGCGATCACACTAGTGGGGGCTGAGTAGTCTATAAGCACATCCTTATACAGGTCCTTAGTCGTAGGATTATCGAGACAGGACATGGATACTCCAGAGTAAATTGGTGCATACGCTTCTCATCGCAGCGGGGGAGATGATCTGTCCCACAGCCATCGGTATGTCGTACTGGAGATAGTATGCAGGTGCTTGTTAGGTTACGAGTACACTTGACAGGACTCCTTGGGAACTGTTGGTTGGAATTATACCTATCGTCAGTTAGCAGTTCCCAGGTGACAAAAGTACAGTTTAGTCCGTTGACTTGACACTGCTACTTCGCCTCAAGTGTGTTCCCACTGTTCTTTGATTTGTACCTGATCAGTCGAAAATACTGCATCTTTAAACCGGCAATTTCCCTATCATTTGCACTCATCTAGAAGTGTTCGGCATTAATATAGCACATATTAGCAAAACAGTCGTAAAATATCAGATTGCATGTGTTAGACTTTAAAACCGGCACTATAAGGGAAATTGACTGCATTTCATAGCATGGCATCATTCTTGCATATCGCAACTTGTGTTTCCAAGTCTGTGCAGGACATTACAGAAGATCGGTCAAATTTATAAACGAAGACTGTTAAAAAGACGCCAACTCATGGATTTGGAATCTGGTATTAATATAGAGGGAATTACATGATTCAACATATCAGATAGCTATCCCAAAGACAGAACAAAGCAGCTGAAGAAGTGGGAAGCCCTAGCTCCGCCATATGGCCGCGGAACCGCGGCCGGAGCCGCCTTGCGCCGCGGTTCCGCGGCGGCCATGCCACGTCACCCAGACTTCTTTGCTTCATAAATCATATCTCTGTACCTACACTGCAGAAAGCCATTGTAAGTTCCAGAATACTCCTGAAGCTTCTGCCAGTTTAACAAACCTAGGGTTTCTAAACTAAACATCCCAAGCTTCTTCAACAAGCTTCACTTAAACTCTATTAAGGACCTAGAACCTTCCCCCTAACCTCCTAGCTTAGGGTAGAAGCTAATCCCCTAACTAACTACTTCTAGAAGCCTCTTCCTCTAACTAACTTTTGGAGGGAAAACTCAAATTTGAATTCCTAGACCTAGGGTTTTGGGAAACCCATAAATAGACCCCAAGGCTCACTTGAAAGGGCTAATCATTGGTTGTTCATTAGTTGTTGAATCCTTAGTTGATCAATCTCTAATCTCCCACATTCTTCATCTTCCCCAATTTCCACCCACAAGTCTAGTGACAAGGCTTGTGTCAAAACCCTAACCCTAACCCAATCCAAAATCAAGAAACCTCAAGATCCTTTGAGTGCAAGCCAAGCAAGTCTTCAAGATCCTTTAGAAGCGGAACCGGACTTCAACGGAGCACGAGATCCAAGTGATCCAAGACTCAAGGAGCCGAGCGATGCTAGATTCGACGAGCGAAGTTCCTACCTCTTGTAAATATTGAGAGTTGTAACTACTTGTTGATATAATAAAGGTGAAGATTCTTTAAACTTGTTTACATTTCAATTCGAGCATTATGCTTATATTTCGATTCTTGAATGTGTAATTTGTGATGATGCTTGAATAAAACTCCGCTCGTGGAGGAATCGAAACGAGTGTAAAATGATGATGTTGACAAATCTTTAAACGATTTCTTAAGTCTTAAAACAATTGTAAATTCTTGAAAATCGAATGATCGATGATCTAGATCGATGCGAATGCGTTCTTGATTCCTTTCGCACGATCTAGAGATCAACGATCGATCATCCGACTTTCAAGAAGCTATCTAGCGAATATGACTCATCGAAAGGACAAACGATATGTTGAGGAACCCTAATTCGTCGCAACATCCTTGATCCTCGATGAATTCTACATCGATTTAGCATCAATTTGTTAATGGATAAGAAATCGTAATCTTGAATCTTCTTCACGTTTACAACCGAATCGATTCCTACGAGCTATACTTCAAATCTTGAAACCTAAAGTGATTGGAATTCTATCGATACTTGATTCTCGATGTTTATCGTTTTCATGATTCTTGATTAGAATAGTGATACTTGAAACTCATCGATAAAAATCTTGAATCATTTTCTTTGCTTTTCTTTTCTATTAAAGTTTCGATTCAAAATAAACAAGATACGAACGAATCGCGCAATCCCTGTGGATGATCCGTACTGACTAATGCGCTACAAACCGACACCGTTATTGATTGCGGTCAAATATTTTTGGTTGTGATTCTATTCAATTTTCTAAACCGACAACGGAAAATAAGATCAATCAAATGGCGCCGTTGCCGGGGATCGCGCGCTAATTCGTTCTATATTGAAATTTGAATTGAAAGATTTATTCCATTGTAATTTTGTGATCAAAATTCGCACAAAACACTAAACAATTTGTTGTGGTTCATTGCAAGGAGATCTGGAGCTTGCTGTGCAATTGAAATTTTTTTTAGAAATTTCCAGAGAGCTGGAGGAATCAACAGCAAGCTGCTGTTGAATTTTTGAATAGTGAGCAATACCTATGACCGCGTTTCCGCGGTGGGAGCCATCAATAGCGGCGGTTCCGCGGCTTGGTGAAGCCCTTTCAGTGCAAAAATTTCACAGTAAGCTTCTTACTTTCTTATCTCCTCCTCTGTCTGCTCCAATTAACATTTTGTGCAGGCTTCTTTGCAAAAATCGCAGCGCTGTGCAAAAAGCAAAATTAAATTGTGCTTGTTTTGATTTTTGTGGTTGTTTGCATAATTAATACGGACATTAAGGGGAAAAGACCAAATCCAGATTAGGTGGGGAGTTCATTACCCTTCCTAAGCCCCGAAAATCGCAAAATTTGCATCCGCATTTACCCCAATTAACTAAAAGAAATCTAAAGATGACTCTAAGCACCGTCGCGCTCACTTAGGACAGAAGAAGGCCGTGGGTAATTCATTGCTTATCCGCGTTTCTCTTGTGGTGTCTAAGGCAAGTGTGTCAAAGGCTAGTGGTTACTTAATTAGGCCCACTACTTACGTAGAGGAGAACCTCCCACTTACTTGGCACTTACCTAGCCACAGGAGAGACAAAGAGGCAGTGGAGGATTTATCCTGCGTCTTGTCTTTTGGAAGTTAGGAGCGGTCTAGAGATTTGACCTAGGCGACCCCTAGAATTAGGGTTTTGTGTGTTGCATTTGTTGTGTTGCATCATTTTTTCAAAAATCCGTCCAATTTTCAAAACAAACACCGCATTCATTCATTCATTACCCCTAATTATAAGTCAACGCTGCCACTTGTATTAACCCTTTTTAGTGCAAGATAGGCTGGACACGGGATTCTAGTTCCCGTTTAGTCCGCGTACCCTTTATCGACTCCGAAGTCGGTATTTCTCCATTTACTTCTTCTTTACCCACTACCACACCCACATCGATGGATCCACCTCCATCGAATTTCTTTAACACTAATCTGCCGCCGTCTGTTGGTGCGCAGAATCCACCCCGCATCTCTCTCCAAGAGAGGTGCTATCCATTGCGAGGTCCTCTTTCGACCTGCTTATCCATTCCACCAGCCAACGGGAATAATTTTGAAATTAAACCCTAATACATCAACCTTTTACCCAAATTCCACGGACTCGAGACTGAGGACGCTTACGTTTTCATTAGCAAATTTGAAAACGTATGCGCAATGATGGGTACGTCACAACTTTCAGTGGATGCTATGCGTCTACGACTTCTTCAATTTACTTTGTGCGATATAGCCGAGAAGTGGCTATATAACACTACCGCACACTCTATTACAAATTGGGAAGAATTCGTCAGGGCATTCCTTAAGAAATTTTACCCCATGCAAAAGACAGCTCGAATCCGTAGCGAACTGAATCAATTTACCCAGCTCCCTACTGAACCATTCTTTGAACGTTTCAAGGATCTATTGGTTCAGTGTCCTCATCACGGCATCCCGGGATGGGATCTTTGCCGAATCATTTCTGAGGGCATTAACCCAAACACTAAACAGAACCTTGAAAACTGTTAGTGTATATGCCCTAGAGACCATTACTGTATCATACTAGTTTGTATATTACTTGATGGAAGCTTGGGATATTCACCTTGTATAATCAATCTTGCTCAACATAGTAGTATGCTACTTGGTTTGTTTCTACTTCAATGTGTACTTGTGTTTATTTCAGTATATCACTTATACGCATTAGTGGAGCCCTTAGGATCTTTGCTTGATTACCAGCATTGTGATGGCAGGCACACTAGTGGGGGCTGGGTAATCTATAAGCACATCCTTATACAGGTCCCTAGTCGCAGGACTATCGAGACAGGGCATCGATACTCCGGAGTAGACTAGCGTATGCGCTTCTCATCCCAGTGTGGGAGATGGTCTGTCCCATAGCCATCAGTACGTCGTACTGGAGATAGTATACGGGTGCTCGTTGGGTTACGAGTACACTGGACAGGACTCGTCGGGAACTGACATGTTGGTATTATACCTATCGTCAGTTATCAGTTCCAAGGTGACATGAGTACAGCTTAGTCCGCTGACTTGACACTGGCACTTCGCCTCGAGTGTGTTCCCACTGCACTTTGATCACTACCCTACCACGGCTCAAAGGAGTCGTGCAAACAGGTGGTGGTTGGGTGCAGTCCCGAAGCACTTGGAGGCAGTGACGGTTAGACAGGATTCGTCTCTCCCGGTATTGGGGGTTGACATCGCGCTGTGTATAGGAGAGCCATTACACGAGTAGTCCCTGGCCAGGGCAAGCGAGATATACTGGTAGGCTTCCAGTGTTATCTCAGGGTGTTTTGGGCTTCACTCCGACACGACTTGTACCGCTATTAGGGGACTGACGTTTTACCGCCCCCTAGGCCCGACATGCGATGTATCAGACGAACAGACCGGACTGTACGGAGACTGTCAAATTCAGACTCAGTAGGAGTTCAGATGGGGTTTCACCTCGTCAACCTTCTTGTCGGCATCTACCTGGGGACCGTTACGCACAGCTAGTGCCGCTTGCGGTCTGTGGTTAAACCCACTGCCAGCGTAGTGTCGAGTCTTTAGAGTCCCACACAGAGGGTATTCGCCTATGGGCAAAACAGAGTAGAAGTCGCATGGTTTTGCGACAGGGTTCGTTCTCATCCGCGCACTTGTGCACGTTTGGAGTCCGGACGGATATTACTGGCTGGCTCTGGTTTAAGTCAGATACTGGTATATGTTTTGGGGTTGCTTTTATCTCTCAGTATTCATGTTCCTCGGAACAAGGATGCAGGTGTGTATGCAGAGTTATTTGAGGAAGAGGAAGAGGACTTTCATTAGGGTTTCGGAACGGGTGCGTATGCACAGTTGACAGTCGTCTTTTTCCAAACCCTAATGGATTTATGTTATATCAATTAATAATATTAATAAAATGAAATTGTTTCATGGTTGGTTTTTATGTTGACTTGTTGACCATGGTTGACTTGTTGACCATGGTTGAAGTTTTGACCATCATCATTACAAAAGCAAGATGCTTTTTGATTCTTGCAAAACCATTTAATGTTTGAAATGATAATGGTCATTCCTAAACCTTCCATCAACTATTTCATTTTCATTATTATTATTAATTAGATAATTCTTTTTCTTTTGGCATTATGGTTGCAAGAAAGAAAAAGATAGCTCATTCTATCATTTAGCTTCTCTCTCCTCATTTCATCTTCTTCTTCCTCAAGCTCAAGGTGATTCCTTCTTATGTGTTGAGAAACCCTCACCTTGAAAGAGAAAGCACCCCATAGATACTCTCTACTCTCTCTAGGGTTCAAGATTTAGCAAGCCGGAGATCCTAGTTCACTCAAAGTTCGAGGAAGAGCCCAAAGGTTGAACCCTCAGGTGGATCCATCTTCGACGGAAGAAGGCTACGAGGCAAGAACCATCAACCTCTACAAGGTTTCAAGAAGAAGGAGTTCAAGTTAGGTATAACTCTTCATCCGAGTAGCTAACGCTCCTTTGTATGTTTGCTAGTTTAGTTTAGACACGATCCCGTCCTTGTTTAGTCCATGTTGCCACTTGCGATAAAAATTTGTTTTTTATACCGTTTCCGCCTCCCCGTAAGCACCGGGGGTCGCAACGTGGACTTACAGTGGTATCAGAGCCTAACTAAACTTAAACTAGCTTGGTAGTGAAGTGTAACGAAGTTCGGAACCGAAAAATCCAAAAACCAAACTTTTACAAAACCCTAGTTTCTGTTAAATTTTTTTCTGGTCAAACCAAGATTTGTTATACACCTAAATTCGGCTCAGGGTTTTGTGTGAACACCCAAGAAAAACGATAGCATGATTCCCTTAAAGCGCCGCGGTTCCGTGGCAATAGGTGGCTTAGGCCGCGGAACCGCCGCCGCTTTGTTTCCTCTTGTCATCGTTTTTTGTGCAGTGTTCTTCTGGTGGGATTTTGGGATTTTTCAGATATATTATATGTGCCCAGATTTTCCAGAACAGAAATTTACTTTTGGGGTCCTATAATTCCGTATTTTTTTCCGAACTTCACTGCACTTTGGCTATGTTGGTTATATCTGTGATGTTTGCATGTATTGAACGTCGGCTAATCACTATAAGTCGATTGGTTGGGGTTATATATGATCTGTGTTTGATATTGGAATGTGTATATGAATGTGTTGGACTGTCGCGGGTGAATAGCCGGGGTGGATGTGAGATGAGCTTTTGTTTTTCTTTCATTCATTGTAAATGTAAATTGATGTAATATTATTATTTGTTTGGCCGCACAACCGGGTCGGGGTTGTAGCCGTCATTGTATAATTCTTTTTACTGTTTTTGCTCCTAGGATAGACCCATGGAGGGGTGCACAAACTGCCGAGTACTTGGCGGGTAGTTTGCCGCACCCGTAGGGGTCTTGGGTGGGGTATTTGGCTATTCACCGCGACCGTGTAATCCGCTTTTCGTTGCAGGCTCGAAAGGATTGCGGATTGCTAGTTATCCAATGTATTCATCTGTGATCTGTAATGTCTATCATTGCTTTCTATTTAGGCGTTGCTTATGTTTTACAGCCGCGCTAGCTCAGCCCCCGCTCTGTCGTTAGTTAAGTAACCTAACGGGTGATGACGGGGCCCCGTGGCGAATGCATATGGCATAAGCGTACGTCATATTTTGGTTTTTTTCTGCAATGGTAGGACTAAATGATGGGATGCATTAAAAGTACTAATGCAAGAATATCACGCATTAAAAGAACTAATGCAAGATAATAAACCAAGTTAAAGTCGTTGGAACACTTTCGAAAAACCACTCGGTTCTTTTCAAAATTAACTTTTAAAACGCGGAGCTTGAGCCACTCCTTTTAAAAGCTATCTCGTTCCATCGATTATATCAAGTTCACTACGTTCACGGTTTCGCCAAAACCATTCGTAGCCCTCCATCATTTCAGTTAAATGTACGGTAGTATTCAAGCTATGTATTTTGACCTCACGCCAAGGCATAGTGATTGGTAGCTACCGAATATTTATCTGTTGCATAGATAGAATGCGTTGGTTTGAGACAGTCGTACTGCCATTTTGGCCTACGTCAAGGGTAGGTACGGGTGGGTTCAAATTAACCAGGATAATGATGGGAAGAACTTGACATGTGACATATGACATTTTGACCTCACGCCAAGGTCATAAGAGCATGGGGCAAAAATCCACATCGGGAGTTTCATAAGTACTGAAACTTGCTAGATTTGCATACCATTTGGAGTGTGGTGATTCTGGTAGGATTCCTTCAGTTTCGTCACGCGATGATATTTGGATCCCGATCCTACTGTGAGTATATGCTACTCCTCGGGAAATTTCTCACTAAACAATCAATGCTATAAACCTAGTAGGTGCCTAGAAAGGTGTTAGCGGGGCTACGCCCCCAGGGAAAAGAGGTTATTTAATTAAGGAACTTCGCGAAAGCGTTGGAAAACCTCCCTCGAAGTACCGACACTAGCCTGGCTGAACGGTTAAGCAAGTATTGTACGGTGGGATTGATCCCGACTAATTCTTCCTTTATGGTTTGAGGAGGGATTCGAGAGACAGTGGGAGCCATCCTGTTTAGACAAATTAAAAACCACTCTAAACTTGCAAGAGCATCGTGCTAAAGTGTTTCTTCTCTCTCTCCTAATTGCAGCGACCAATCGACATGACTGGACTTAAGTTACTTTTAGATAAAAATATATTGACAGGGCCAAACTACAAAGATTGGCTCAGGAATGTCAAGATGGCAATCACTTACGACAAGTTGGGGTATCTTCTTACCACCAAAGCTCCCCCCGTCCCAGGTCCCACCTCCAGCGTCGCGGATAAGGAAATCCGTAAGACTTGGGAGATTGATTGCGCGAAGGCCAGGTGCCTCGTGCTTGCCTCGATGGACAATGAACATCAGAGGAGGCACGAGAATATGGATTTGGAATCCATATTTCTTCATACAAAAGAACTGTATAGAGAGCAGTCTCGTATCGCAAGATACGAAGTGTCGAAGAAGTTGTTTTCGGCAAAGTTGGCCGTCGGATCATCGGTAGCGGACCACGTGCTTAAGATGATTGGCTACATTGAGGAGCTCGCGGAACTTGGGACCACGTTGGAAAGTGAACTCTATACGGATTTAATTCTCCAGTCCCTTCCATCCACTTACACCCAGTTTATACTGAACTTCAACTTACAAGAAAAAGAAGTTGAACTTTCAGAACTCCTCAACATGTTGAGGAGCGCAGAGGGCACCCTATAGAGAGGTAGGGAAACACCCGCTTTGTTTGTAGGAGGATCTTCTTCCTCTAGGTCCAAGGCGAAAGCCAAGGGAAAGAGGAAGAAAGCCCCCGCCAAACCAAGAGGCGGTGTTAGTAAAGTGGGTACGAAGGGAAAAGAAATGGCAACAAAGATTGTGGGGAAGCTTGTGGGAAAGGAGGAATGCTTCTATTGTCATAAAAGTGGACACTGGAAGAAAGATTGCAGGGCTTGGAAGACCAGGACACAGGAACTGAAGCAGGTTGCGGCTTCAGCTTCAGGTGTGTATGTTATTGAAAACTGTCTTTCGATAAACTCTACCTCCTGGGTATTGGATACCGGATCAGGATCTCATATCTGTAATTCTTTGCAGGCGTTGAGAAACCGTAGGGTTTTGAAGGCAGGTGACATGACCCTTAGAGTTGCGAACGGAGCTAGCATGGATGCTAAAGCCGTGGGGGACTATCACCTGGGAATGTCAGATGAGCATGTTTTGGTTTTGCGTAATTGCTTTTTTGTACCCAACGCAACTTGTAATATCATTTCTGTATCTTTAGTTTCTAAAGAAGGTTATGAATTTGCGTTTTTAAGTAATGTTGTAAACATTCACCTTAATCAAGTTCTGATTGGGTCAGGTACACTGAGCAATGGTATATACGTGTTAAACCAACCACAGATTTTTAATGTCCAGAATACACACAAAAGAAAGTCTCCAGATATCAATCAGGCTTTCTTGTGGCATTGTAGACTGGGTCACATCAATGAGAGAAGGTTGACTAAGTTACATATAGAAGGGTATTTGAATCCGTTCGAATATCAATCGTATGACACTTGTCAATCCTGTCTCATGGGAAAGATGACAAAGACTCCGTTCACTGGACACGGAATAAGAGCGAGCGAGCTCTTGGGACTTATACACAGTGACGTGTGTGGTCCAATGTCTACACTTGCGCGAAGCGGTTTTTCTTACTTCATTACTTTTACGGATGATTTTTCAAGGTTCAGACATGTCTTCTTGATGAAACATAAATCCGAAGTCTTTGGAAAATTCCAGGAATATAAGAATGAGGTAGAAAAATAAACCGGCAAAAGTATCAAGATTCTAAGATCGGATCGAGGTGGAGAATACTTGAGTGCCGAGTTCCTGAACTATTTAAAAGAGAATGGAATTCTCTCTCAGCTTACTCCTCCATACACTCCACAACATAACAGTGTATCGGAAAGACGGAACCGCACCCTATTGGATATGGTACGGTCCATGATGAGTAACGCTGAGTTACCGCGATCATTCTGGGGGTATGCGCTAGAATCAGCTGCGTACCTTTTGAACCGAGTTCCTACTAAAACTGTGCCTACCACACCATATGAGTTATGGAGTGGGAAGAAACCCTATCTTCAATATCTGAAGATCTGGGGATGTCCGGCTTTTCTCAAAAAGCAGCATGCGGACAAACTCGAGGCACGATCAGTACTGTGTAAGTTTGTGGGATACCCAAAGAACACCAGGGGGTATCTTTTCTACTACGCAGAGGAACAAAAAGTCCTTGTTTCTCGTAATGCCCACTTTCTAGAACACCAGTTCTTAGAAAAAGAAATAAGTGGGAGCGCAGTAGAACTGGAAGAAATTCCAGAACCACAAACTATTACTGAAAGCTTAGTGGAACCAGAGGGTTCAAATGAATAGGACATTCCTACGCCGCTCCGCAGGAGTAGTAGGCAGTCTCATCCGCCCGAGAGATACTACGGTTTTCTCATAGACGGGGATAGAGAGGATTGCATCATAGATTATGATGAGCCTACTAGCTTCCAGCAGGCCGTTCAGAGCGTTGACTAGGTAAAATGGCTGGATGCAATGCGGACCGAAATGGAGTCCATGTACACCAACAAAGTATGGACGTTGGACATTGCTCCAGACGGGGTAAAACCCGTAGGATGCAAGTGGATCTTCAAAAGGAAGATTGGTGTAGATGGGCAGGTTGAGACCTATAAAGCTAGACTTGTAGCAAAGGGTTTCCGTCAAAGACCTGGCTTGGACTATGACGAAACCTTTTCTCCAGTGGCTATGCTGAAATCCATTCGGATCCTTCTTGCCATTGCTGCCTTCCACGATTATGAGATTTGGCAGATGGACGTAAAGACCGCTTTTCTGAATGGAAATTTAGAGGAGTGTGTCTATATGGATCAGCCAGAGGGTTTCATTCAGAGTGGGAGCAGCGGAAAGTGTGCAAGTTGCTTAAGTCCATCTATGGACTAAAGCAGGCATCGCGGAGTTGGAACATCTGTTTTGATGAGACGGTTAAGGAATTTGGCTTTATCAAAAATCCAGATGAACCATGCATCTATAGTAGATTTGTAGCGAGAACTGTAGTATTCCTCGTTTTATACGTGGATGACATTCTCTTAATAGGAAATGACATTCCTATGCTACAATCTGTCAAGGGGTTCTTGTCGCACAGGTTCTCCATGAAAGACCTGGGTGATGCCTCATACATCCTGGGGATCCGGATCCATCGTGATAGATCCAAGAGGATATTAGGACTTTCTCAGTCCAGATACATCGACACCATAGTGAAGAGATTCAGTATGGAAGATTCCAAGCGCGGTAACCTACCGGCTTGTCACGGGATCACCCTCTCTAAAGAGATGTCTCCCAAGACTGATTTGGAGAGAGATCGCATGTCTATTATACCCTACGCTTCTGCGGTAGGCTCTATAATGTATGCGATGTTATGTACCAGACCGGATGTAGCTTATGCACTGAGTGTGGTAAGCCGGTATCAGTCAAACCCTGGGGAGAAACACTGGATAGCGGTAAAGAACATTCTCAAGTACCTGAGAAGGACTAAGGAGATGTTCTTTGTGTATGGCGGAAAGGACCTCCAGATCGAGGCCTTTGCTGACTCCAGCTTCCAGAGTGACAAGGATGATTCCAAGTCCATGTCGGGTTTCGTCTTTACCCTCAATGGAGGGGCGGTGTGTTGGAAGAGCTCCAAACAGGAAACCGTTGCTGACTCGACTATGGAAGCGGAATATATCGCTGCATATGATGCCGCAAAAGAAGCTATCTGGATGAGGAAGTTCTTAAAAGAACTTCAGGTGGTTCCATCCATTGTTGACCCAATACTTCTGTATTGCGACAACAACGGGGCTATAGCTTTAGCGAAGGAACCCAGGTCCCATCAGAGATCCAGGCACATCTTGAGGCGATATCACCTGATCAGGGAGATCGTGGATCGCAAGGAGATCGAGGTTCGGAGGGTTGCTTCAGAAGAGAACACTGCAGATCCATTCACCAAGGCCTTACCCCAGACTCAGTTCGAGCGACTGATCGAGATGATAGGTCTTCGATACGCCAGTTCATGGCCTTAGTGCAAGTGGGAGATTGTTAGTGTATATGCCCTAGAGGCCATTACTGTATCATACTAGTTTGTATATTACTTGATGGAAGCTTGGGATATTCACCTTGTATAAACAATCTTGCACAACATAGTAGTATGCTACTTGGTTTGTTTCTACTTCAATGTGTACTTGTGTTTATTTTAGTATATCACTTATACGCATTAGTGGAGCCCTTAGGATCTTTGCTTGATTACCAGCGTTGTGATGGCAGTCACACTAGTGGGGGCTGGGTAATCTATAAGCACATCCTTATACAGGTCCCTAGTCGCAGGACTATCGAGACAAGGCATCGATACTCCAGAGTAGACTAGCGTATGCGCTTCTCATCCCAGTGTGGGAGATGGTCTGTCCCACAGCCATCAGTACGTCGTACTGGAGATAGTATACGGGTGCTCGTTGGGTTACGAGTACACTGGACAGGACTCGTCGGGAACTGACAGGTTGGTATTATACCTATCGTCAGTTATCAGTTCCCAGGTGACATGAGTACAGCTTAGTCCGCTGACTTGACACTGGCACTTCGCCTCGAGTGTGTTCCCACTGCACTTTGATCACTACCCTACCACGGCTCAAAGGAGTCGTGCAAACAGGTGGTGGTTGAGTGCAGTCCCGAAGCACTTGGAGGCAGTGACGGTTAGACAGGATTCGTCTCTGCCGGTATTGGGGGTTGACATCGCGCTGTGTCTAGGAGAGCCATTACACGAGTAGTCCCTGGCCAGGGCAAGCGAGATATACTGGTAGGCTTCCAGTGTTATCTCAGGGTGTTTTGGGCTTCACTCCGACACGACTTGTACCGCTATTAGGGGACTGACGTTTTACCGCCCCCTAGGCCCGACATGCGATGTATCAGACGAACAGACCGGACTGTACGGAGACTGTCACATTCAGACTCAGTAGGAGTTCAGATGGGTTTCACCTCGTCAGCCTTCTTGTCGGCATCTACCTGGGGACCGTTACGCACAGCTAGTGCCGCTTGCGGTCTGTGGTTAAACCCACTGCCAGCGTAGTGTCGAGTCTTTAGAGTCCCACACAGAGGGTATTCGCCTATGGGCAAAACAGAGTAGAGGTCGCATGGTTTTGAGACAGGGTTCGTTCTCATCCGCGCACTTGTGTACGTTTGGAGTCCGGACGGATATTACTGGCTGGCTCTGGTTTGAGTCAGATACTGGTATATGTTTTGGGGTTGCTTTTATCTCTCAGTATTCATGTTCCTCGGAACAAGGATGCAGGTGTGTATGCACAGTTATTTGAGGAAGAGGAAGAGGACTATCATTAGGGTTTCGGAACGGGTGCGCATGCACAGTTGACAGTCGTCTTTTTCCAAACCCTAATGGATTTATGTTATATCAATTAATAATATTAATAAAATGAAACTGTGTCATGGTTGGTTTTTATGTTGACTTGTTGACCATGGTTGACTTGTTGACCATGGTTGAAGTTTTGACCATCATCATTACAAAAGCAAGATGCTTTTTGATTCTTGCAAAACCATTTAATGTTTGAAATGATAATGGTCATTCCTAAACCTTCCATCAACTATTTCATTTTCATTATTATTATTAATTAGATAATTCTTTTTCTTTTGGCATTATGGTTGCAAGAAAGAAAAAGATAGCTCATTCTATCATTTAGCTTCTCTCTCCTCATTTCATCTTCTTCTTCCTCAAGCTCAAGGTGATTCCTTCTCATGTGTTGAGAAACCCTCACCTTGAAAGAGAAAGCACCCCATAGATACTCTCTACTCTCTCTAGGGTTCAAGGTTTAGCAAGCCGGAGATCCTAGTTCACTCAAAGTTCGAGGAAGAGCCCAAAGGTTGAACCCTCAGGTGGATCCATCTTCGACGGAAGAAGGCTACGAGGCAAGAACCATCAACCTCTACAAGGTTTCAAGAAGAAGGAGTTCAAGTTAGGTATAACTCTTCATCCGAGTAGCTAACGCTCCTTTGTATGCTTGCTAGTTTAGTTTATACACGATCCTGACCTTGTTTAGTCCATGTTGCCACTTGCGATAAAAATTTGTTTTTTATACCATTTCCGCCTCCCCGTAAGCACCGGGGGTCGCAACGTAGACTTACAAAAACATGTGTCAAGGTACCTTTATGACCAAGGATGATGGGGAAGCGTGGGAATTTTTAGAAGAGTTCGCTGAAAAATCACTACAGTGGGAGAGTGGAACCCAATCATTGAATAGGGGTGGCGTACACCAAATAGATGTGTCCATAGGTGTTCGAGCTGAGATGGCAGCAATGCAAAAGAAGCTCGAGGCTATGGAACACAAATTTTCAGCAGCCTCCCTAAACCCAATGTCGCTCCCCAAAACTGTATGTGGCTGCTATTCTGATCCGTCTCACTTAACGGAAGAATGTCCATTAAACTCTCGGTTTCAAGGTCACGAGCATACTAAAGCCGCATTTCGAAGACCTAGAAACGATCCATATTCTTCCACGTACAATCAGGGTTGGAGGAATCACCCGAATTTTGCCTGGAACCAACAACAACAATCTCAAAACACGGTTCCAAGCCAAAATAATTTTCAAAGGGCTCTTCCACCACAACAGCAACCACTTCAACTCACTCAGCACCCCTACCAGTCACAAAATTTCTAAAACCAGGTCAACACTCCTGCACAGTCTAATCCTATGCAGTTGTCCTGTTCTGACAAGTTCTCTCAATTCACTCAAACCATGAAATCACTCTTGTCAAATTTCATAGAGGTTTCCGCTGAGGTTAGATCTTCCGTTAGTGAGATAAAGAAAAACTCAGCTTCCCAAGCTGAGAGAATCAGATCGATGGAAGCTGAAATTGTACGACTTAAAGTCGAAATGAGTGCGAGAGAAAAAGGGAAACTTCCGTCTCAACCCCTACCAAATCCTGGGCATTACAATGTAAATGTCGTCACAACGTTGAGATCGGGAAGAGTGCTGAATAACCATATCGGGGAAGGAATTGATGATATTGAAAATCCTATCAATAACACTCCGGCTGAGACCTTTCCTCACGCACACACTTCTACTTCTGATCATTGTTCTTCTACCCCAGCGCCTTCTCGCGAGCCTATTCTCCATTTCCCACTAGGCTCGACACCTCAGTATAGCCCTTCTAGTTCTCCACAGACGGTCCCCACTCCTCTTTTGGGACCGCGTCTGTTAGTTATATGTATGCCCTAGAGGCCATTACTGTACATTGGATGTATATTGTAGTGGATGCTGGGACATATATAGGTAGGACTTTCTTGCTCGACATGATAGTACGCTATCTGGTTGCTCTTTATCTTAACATGTATACTTTCTGTCTCTCTGATTACATGTTGATAAAGCCCTTAGGATGTGTACTCGACTTCTAGGACTATAATGAAGATCATACTAGTGGGGCCTGGGTAGTCAATGAGTACATCCTTCATTGTTCCTAGTCGTGGGAATATCGAGACGGGGCATCGATATTCCAGAGTAGACTAGCGTATATCTTCTCGACCCATGTGATGGGTGATGGATGATCCCATATCCATTGGTGTTTGACATCGAAGATGGTATGCGGGTGCTCAGTGGAGACTGGGTACACTGAACGGACTCGCCGAGAACTCCCAGATGGTATTATACCTCACGTCAGATGGTAGTTCTCTGGTGACACTGGTACAGCTTAGTCTGTTGACCCGAGATCGTCATAGAGTCTTGTGTGTCTCCCACTGTGCTTTGATTTCCACCCAACCACGGCTCTACTGAGTTGTGCAAACAGGTGGTTTTTGGGTACAGTCCCGATTCACATGGAGGCAATGAGCGATAGGAGGGGATTCGTCTCTCCCGGTATTGGGGGTTGATGTTATGCTATGCTCGACTGGCCATAACAGGAAATCCCTGGACAGGGTTGCAGTGATATACTGGTAAGAGTTATCAGTAGTTTCACGAATGTTATGGACCTCACGTCGGCATGACTTATCGAGCTACTGGGGTCTGACGTTTACCACCCCTAGGCGAGATATGCGACATATCAGACGAACAGACCGGACTGTACAGTAAGTGTTACTGGTTGGATTCACAGGAGTGTGAGCGGGCTTGCTCGTCGATCTTCTGATCGCTCAATACCCGGGTGGCCGTTACGTTTAGCAGACCGCTTGCGGCTTGTGGGTGTTTGATATGATCATCATCTGCTGTCGGCGTATTGACGAGTCTTTAGAGTCCTACACAGAGGTTTCTTGGCTCAAGCGAAACGAAATAGGAGCGCATATGAGATACGTGCGGGACCGAGAATAATGCGTGTATGTGATACCGTATTCCATTCTCGCGATGAATGTATCGAATGGTTATATGCGATATAACCTAGTTATCGAATCAAGGATTGATTCGATAAGCCGATACATTGGATACTAGCCGTTTATATGCGACATGACCGGATCATTGAATCAAGTGTTGATTTAATGATTTAATGAATAATTATACATTTGATATATTACTTTGCATTAACTAGTATTGTTTCACTTTAAATGGATTTTCTCACTTGAATTGTGCAAGTTGTATATGTGATATACATTTGTGCACATGATTGTATCATGTTTGATGATACATGCTTACTTGGTTAAGTGTAAAGAATTAAACCATGGTTAAACTAATGATTAGGGTTTTGTTTTTTCATTTACTTATTTATCTATTTATTTATCTTTTTCATTTTGGAAAGGAGAATGACAAATGGTGGATTTTCTTTGTTTGCTAGTTGAAGGCTCTTGAAGCTTTGAACTGGTCCACCATTCTTGTCTTATACTTAACCCTAACCATTCAAGTTAACCATGGTCCATTCTCTACAATTAACCAAGGGTTAATATATGATAAGTATTGATTTATTTATCTAATTATTCAACACTTAATATATCTTCTTCTTCTTCTTCATCTTCTTCTTCCATGAAGAAAAGCTTGCTACATCAATGGCTAGTGATGAAAACAAGTGAGAAATCCAATTCTAAAGTGAACCCACTTCCTATTTCTTCATCCTCTACCTCTTGCCAAGTAGTATATGGTGTTTTCTTCACAAGTTTCATGACTTGGTGAAGTCGGAGTTTGATCTTGTGATGCCTCGACGTAGATCATCTTCGGCATCGAAGCCGACGATCAAGCCCGCCCATTTCTTCGATGAAGCCGATGCTAGAGTTCGGGATCCGACTTGGACAGCGGAGGGACATCGTCGCGGAGCTTAGTAAGTGGTGGACCGGATCTACAAAGGTTGTAGTCACTTTCCTTTAGCATTTAATTCGTTTACATGCTTGCATCGCCTATATATCTAGTTAACGATCCGTATTAGGGTTTGTAGGCACTTGTAAAATTTGAATTAGCCATGTTTGATGCCTTGTGAGACTTCATTAGTGTGCCTAGGAACCCTACAGTGGTATCAGAGCCTAGCTAGAGCCTTAGGCGATGCGTAGATGGAGTTTGAAGTCCGATCGAACCAAAACCCTAACTCCAAACTTGTTCTCTGTACTTTTTTAAAAACTGTGCATTTTTCCACATTAAAAATATGCAGAAAATCCAGCAGGCATTTTTAAGAGTTACTGTGAAATTCGATGAACCAATTCCATCAAACCGCCGCGGTTCCGCGGCACGAGCATGGCTCGTGCGGCGGTTCCGCGGCCGAATTGTCTCTTTGCCCAATTTGCTTTGCACAGTAACTCCTATTTTGTAATTCTGGTTTTCCTGGGAATTTTTAATCTGAACTCAAGAGTTGAGTTTTCTGGGTTGTATTAGGAGTTCGTAGATTCGATCGGATTATCAAATTTTGTCTGTGTGCTTTTCTGGATAATTTGTTGAATATGTTAAAAAGTTCGACCGGATATAAATACCCACTTTTTCCCCTGTCGGGAAATTTCCAAGTGTTGGATCTTTCCGTAGTTTAACGACGTTCTAAGTAGTGCAAGTAACGCGATGGTCCCTCTAGAAGACAACAAACCTTAACTCGATTATGTGACCGTCTTGAACTGCCCTTTGAACCTTCGGGTTTGGGGCAGTACGGCGTGCCACATGTGAGGCGTTGGCTTGACCCTTCTACGGCTGGACCGTTGGTACTGAGGCACGAACTGAATGTTTTTAGACTTATTTCATGTGTTGAGCTGTATCGGGAAAACTTGGGTGTTCAATTGTTCGATCGGAAAGTTTAACATTTTCTATTTATCCGGAATGTGATACAACATTTGGAATTCACAAGTAGTTATGAGATAACTGAATGAATGTTATAAACATAGCAGTTTAGTCTCACTTGATCGGTTGCCACGGAATTTTGATGTGATCAAAAGTTCATCGCAATCACGTAGCGTACGCGGATACTCGCCGGGTAAACTTAATAGACAGCCTCACTCCATAGCCCCGACCAAGTGACTGTAGGAGAACCCCGTCGCCGAAAGCATCCGTTCAGGTGCTCGCGGCAGCGGTGTTCCGCCTTGGTGCACTTCGTCGGCGGCATCGAGGGTGCGGCCGCCTACTAAAGTTTGCGACGAGCATTCGATCAATTTTTCGGGAATCTTGTTGAATTGCCCGACTTGATATTGAAAAGTGTTTTCGATAACGAGACTAAAATGCGGGGTTTATAATTGTTAGGCATGTGATGTCTAAGGAATTCATTGGTTTAGGCATGCGATGTCTAAAGAGTTTGCGGATTCCAACTGTTGTAGTTTTACACTTTCTTTTCTGTGACCGTAAGTGTAATATATGATATCGCCGGTTTCGTTGCTATATGTCAACGACAATTGGGATATGCATATTTACTTACGTTGATGACATGTGATGTTATGTGTTGCTGGATATGTTATATTGGATCGTCGTGTTTGAATAGCCGGGGGTTTTTTATGTGAGATGAGTGTTTTTCCATTTTCATTCATGTAAAAAACTTGTATGTAATATTCTTTTATTGGGGCACTTCCAGGTTGCGGAAGATGTCACCGTTTGTATATTATTTACTTTTCCGCATTAGGATAGACCCAAGGAGGGGAGCACAAGTAACCGGGTTCTGGGGTCCAGTGGGAGACCAACTCGAGGAGTCGAGTCCGGGTCTCCTAACCCTAGAATTGGTAGGGTTGCTTGACGCTCTCGTAGGGGTCTAGGGGTATGGGATTGGCTATTCATTACGACCGTGGAATCCGTGTTTTATACTGGCTCGTATTGAAAACACGGACGTCCTAGTATATCCAATATTTCATATGATATTTTCTGCTGCGTTATCTGTGATGTGATCATGTGATGTTCTGTGATAGATATAATATATAGTATATATGATATATTATATAGACGTTACTTATGTTTTACACCCGCGCTAGCCCTGCCCCGCTCTGCCGTTAGTTACCTAACCTAACGGTGCACGAGGGGACATCGAGGCGAATGCGGATGGCATAAGTGTACGTCTTATTTATCTGTGATGTTTAGGTAATTTAAATGATGTGATATTCATTAATGAGATTAATGAAAGAAAATAAACCTAATTGATGTTGTGGAATCAAATTTCAAAATAAAAACAGGTGGCTACAGTTCTTGCTTTGCATCGCGGTGTTCCTTGTAGAACATCCTGCACCTTATTCGATAAGGAAAGGACCGAGATCCCTTCACCGGGAGTGACTCCTTTAGCAATAACTGGCAGATGCTACAACTCTCGGTTTGTCTTTTGACTGCTTCTATAGTTTCTGCTTTGCACAGTGATATATATGATATATTCCGCATCTCATTCGACGAGGAAAGGGCCGACGATCCCTTCACCGGGAGTGACCCCTTTAGCAAAACTAGAAAAGCCTCAAAAACATTCCATTTAAAAACCATTTGATTCCGCAACGAGATCATGTTCAAAGCGTTAATGGTTTTCATAAAAACCATTCGCAACCCTCCATCATTTTAGGAAGTAGAGTACTTAGTATTCGTGTTATATTTGTTGACCATAGTCAAGGCACAGTGTACGGTAGCTAAGTGATGTCTTCCTACACCGCATATGATGCGATTAGTTAGGACAGTCGCGTGACTTTGTTGACCTTAGTTAAGGATCATGTGGGTGGGTCTAATTAATCACGAAATGATGGGTAGAACTTGACTAGTGCTTATGATTTGTTGACCATAGTTAAGGTCATAGGTGCTAGGGGTAAAAACCTTTATCGGGAGTTTCAAGTGTTGAAATTTGCAATGAAATTGCATACCTTCTATATGATAGTTGGATCCCGATACCCACTGCGAGTAATTGTTCTCCTGGGAGAGTTTTGCACTTTACAATTAGCCGATCAAGTAGGTGTCTACAAAGGTGTCAACGGGGTTACGCCTCTGGGAAAATGAGGTTTACTGTAATTAGGTCCGTGCGAAAGCACGGGGAACCTCCCTCAAAGTACCGACACAGGCCTGGCTGAAAGATTGGCGAACTTGTAGAGTGAAATTAATCCCGGCTAGTCTTTCCTTTTAGGGTTAGAAGGAAGATTTGATAAAAACAGTGGGAGCCATCCTGATTAGATAAAATAAATAACCAATCTGATCTTGCAAGAGCGCACGCTGAGTGTTTTCTTCTCTCTCTCTCCAGGTAGCGACCATATCACGCCTTAATCAAGATAATAATATGGATGTATTTGTTAGTGTATATGCCCTAGTGGCCATTACTGTATCATACTAGTTTGTATATTACTTAATGGAAGCTTGGGATATTCACCTTGTATATACAATCTGGCTCAAAATAGTAGTATGCTACTTGGTTTGTTTCTACTTCAATGTGTACATGTGTTTATTTTTGCATATCGCCTATACACATTAGTGGAGCCCTTAGGATCTTTGCTTGATTACCAGCGATGTGATGGCCGTCACACTAGTGGGGCTGGGTAATCTATAAGCACATCCTTATACAGGTCCCTGGTCGCAGGACTATCGAGACAGGGCATCGATACTCCGGAGTAGACCAGCGCATGCGCTTCTCATCCCAGTGTGGGAGACGGTCTGTCCCACAGCCGTCAGTACGTCGTACTTGAGATAGTATGCGGGTGCTCGTTAGGTTACGGGTACACTGGACAGGACTTGTCGGGAACTGACTAGTTGGTATTATGCCTATCGTCAGTTATCAGTTCACAGGTGACATGAGTACAGCTTAGTCCGCTGACTTGACACTGTCACTTCGCCTCGAGTGTGTTCCCACTGTACTTTGATCACTACCCTACCACGGCTCAAAGGAGTCGTGCAAACAGGTAGTGGTTGGGTGCAGTCCCGAAGCACTTGGAGGCAGTGACGGTTAAACAGGATTCGTCTCTCCCGGTATTGGGGTTGACATCACACTGTGTCTAGGAGAGCCATTACACGAGTAGTCCCTGGCCAGGGCAAACGAGATATACTGGTAGGCTTCCAGTGTTATCACAGGGTGTTTTGGGCTTCGCTCCGGCACGACTTGTACCGCTATTGGGGGACTGACGTTTACCGCCCCCTAGGCCCGCCATGCGATGTATCAGACGAACAGACCGGACTGTACGGACAATCTCACACTCAGGCTCAGTAGGAGTTCAGATGGGTTTCGCCTCGTCGGTCTTCTTGTCGGCATTACCTAGGGACCGTTACGCACAGCTAGTGCCGCTTGCGGTCTGTGGTTAAACCCACTGCCAGCGTAGTGTCGAGTCTTTAGAGTCCCACACAGAAAGCTTTTCGCCTTTAGGCAAAAGAGTAGAGGTCGCATGGTATTGCGACAGGTCGCATGACAGGGTTCGGTCACATCCGTGCACTTGTGCACGTACAGTGACCGGACAGTTTACACTAGCGGGCTTTGGTTTAAGCCAGATCCTAGTGTACCTTTTGGGATTGGATTTATCCAGTGTGCATTCGTGTTCCTCGGAACGCGGATGCGGGTGTGTATGCACAGTTGACAGGGAGGCAGAGGCAGTGGATTCTCATTAGGGTTGTTGACAGTTGACCGTTGACTATTTGACTTTTTGCTCAACCCTAATGAGAATATGATATGTGATTAACTATTATATTAATTAAGTATTATGGTGACATGGTTGTTGACTTTTGTTGACTTTGTTGACTTGTTGACTTGTGTTGACTTGTTGACTTTGTTGACCGGTTGACTAGGCTGGACTAGTTGACCATCATGATAACCATAGCAATCATTTCATGACAAAGACTTTTGCTTGCTTGCTCATTTGTGTAAAATGAGTGCATGAAATGATATGGTTATGGTTGCTTCAACCATCACATAAGACTTTTTTTTGGTATGATGAGTTTTCATGACTTTGGATTATGAGAGGGTGAGAGACAAAAGACTTGCTCATTCTTTCTTGCTCATTCTCTCTCTTGTTCTTGAGCTCTCTTGTTTTGCTCTCACCCTCTTGCTCTTGCTCCCTCTTTTTAATCTATGGTTCTCTTGTCTCATGAGTTGAGAATCAAGAACCATAGATAAAATCCCACACAAACTATTCTCTACTCACTCTAGTTCACAAGGTTTAGCAAACCGAGTGAACTAGTTTCTTCAAAGAACGAAGAAGGAGCCAAAGGTTGGAGCTTTCAGGTGGATCTATCTTCGGCGTACGGAGACGACGAGAAGAAGCCAATCCGGACCACCATCGGAGCTTGAAGACGAAGGAGTTCAAGACAAGCAAGGTATAACCCCCTAACCGAGTAGCTAGAAACTCGTAGTTAGGTTGTTAGATAGATGTTTAACCAAGATCCGGGTTATAGGTCCATGTTACCACCTCGATAAAAAACGTTTTTTACCATATTCCGCATTCCCGAAAGTACCGGGAGAGGTAGCATGGACTTAAAGTGGTATCAGAGCCTAGTTAAACTCTATCTAACATATTAGCAAGTAACTAGAAGATCGATCAAAGAAAAAGTCCCAAAAACGAACCCCAAAAATTCGAGTTTCTGTCGATTTTTTTACTGTTCAAAAGTTGATTATTTTAACACCTAAAATCGGCTCAGGGTTTTTAAAAGCCACTGTAGAAAAATCACCATGTGATCCCCCTAAACGACCGCGGAAACGCGGCAATAGCTTGCTATTGCCGCGGTTCCGCGGCCTCCTTGGCCCCTCTCTGGTGTTTCTTTGCTACAGTGTGCTTCTGGGGGTATTTTGGGAATTTTGGTACATGTATTTTCAACCCCGATTTTCCAGAACGAAAATTTTATTTTGGGGTCCCGAAAATCCGTATTTTTGATCGAACTTCTAAAAGACTTAAGCTAACGGGTTTTCTGTAATGTGATATTTGTATTAAACGTCTACTAATCGCTATATGTCGATTATACAAATCTGTGATCTGTAATGTTGCTGGAATGTGTATATGAATATGTTGGATTGTCGCGGGTGAATAGCCGGGGGTTGTGAGACGAGAGTTTTCTTTTCTTTCAATTCATGTAAATTTGTAAATTGATGTAATAATTATTTGTATGGCCGCACAACCGGGTCGGGGTTGTAGCCGTCATTGTATAATTTATTTTTACTGTTTTTGCTCCTAGGATAGACCCATGGAGGGGGTGCACAAACTACCGGGTATGCCGAAGTGTCGAGTGGCCTACTCATGGAGATGAGGGAGGTTGCTATGCTTCGGGTACTTGGCAGGTAGTTTGCCGCACCTGTAGGGGTCTTGGGTGGGGTATTGGCTATTCACCGCGACCGTGTAATCTGTCTTTCGTTACAGGCTCGTATGAATTATAGATTCCTAGTATATCCAATGTATTCATCTGTGATCTGAAATGTTTATCATTGCAGTATATCTATATATGATATTATTTAGGCGTTGCTTATGTTTTACAGACGCGCTAGCCCAGCCCCCGCTCTGTCGTTAGTTATGTAACCTAACGGGTAATGACGGGGTCCAGTGGCGAATGCGAATGGCATAAGCGTACGTCATATTTTGGTTGTTTTCTGCAATGGTAGGATTAAATGATGGAACGCATTAAAAGAACTAATGCAAGAATATCACGTGTCAAAAGAACTAATGCAAGATAATAAACCAAGTTAAAGTCGTTGGAACACTTTCGAAAAACCACTCAGTTCTTTTCAAAACCAACTTTTAAATGCGGAGCTTGAGCCACTCCTTTTAAAAGCTATCTCGTTCTATCGACCAAATCAAGTTCACTACGTTCACGGTTTTGCCAAAACCATTCGTAGCCCTCCATCGTTTCGTATGAATATTCAATAGTATTCAAGCTGTGTTTGTTGACCTTCGTCAAGGCATAGTGATTGGTAGCTGTTAGGTATTCATATGTAGCATAGATAGATGCGTTAGTTTGGGACATTCGCATTACCTTGTTGACCTTCGTCAAGGGTATATACGGGTGGATTCAAATTAACCTGGATAATGACGGGCAGAACTTGACATGTGACTTATGATTTGTTGACCTTCGTCAAGGTCATAAGAGCATGGGGCAAAAATCCACATCGGGAGTTTCATAAGTAGTGAAACTTGCTAGATTTGCATACCAGTTGGAGTGTGATGATTCTGGTAGGATTCCTTCAGTTTCGTCACGCGATGATATTTGGATCTCGATCCTACTGTGAGTATATGCTACTCCTCGGGAAATTTCTCACTAAAAGATCAATGCTATAAACCTAGTAGGTGCCTAGAAAGGTGTTAGCGGGGCTATGCTCCCAGGGAAAAGAGGTTCTTTAATTAAGGAACTTCGCGAAAGCGTTGGAAAACCTCCCTCGAAGTACCGACACCGGCCTGGCTGAACGGTTAAGCAAGTATTGTGGGGTGGGATTGATCCCGGCTAATTCTTCCTTTTTGGTTTTAAGGAGGGATTTGAGAAACAGTGGGAGCCATCCTGTATAGACAAACTAAAAACCACTCTAAACTTGCAAGAGTATCATGCTAAGTGTTTCTTCTTCTCTCTCCTAACTGCAGCGACCAATTGAAATGACTGGATTTAAGTTACTTCTAGATAAAAATATACTGACAGGGCCAAACTACAAAGATTGGCTCAGGAATGTCAAAATGGCAATCACTTACGACAAGCTGGGGTATCTTCTTACCACCAAAGCTCCCCCTGCCACTGGTCCTACTTCCAGCGTCGCGGATAAGGAAATCCGCAAGACTTGGGAGATTGATAGCGCGAAGGCCAAGTGCCTCGTACTTGCCTCGATGGACAACGAACATCAGAGGAGGCACGAGAATATGGACCTTGAATCCATATTTCTCCATACAAAAGAACTGTATGGAGAGCAATCTCGTATCGCAAGATACGAAGCGTCGAAAAAGTTGTTTTCGGCAAAGATGGCCGTCGGATCATCAGTAGCCGAGCACGTACTAAAGATGATCGGCTACATTGAGGAGCTCGCGGACCTAGGGACCATATTGGAGAGTGAACTCTATACGGATATAGTTCTCCAGTCCCTTCCTTCCACTTACGCCCAGTTCATACTGAACTTCAACTTACAAGAAAAAGAGGTAGAACTTTCAGAGCTCCTCAACATGTTGAAGAGCGCAGAGGGCACCCTACAGAAAGGTAGGGAAACATCCACTTTTTTTGTAGGAGGATCATCTTCTTCTAGGTCCAAGGCGAAAGCCAAGGGAAAGAAGAAGAAAGCCCCCGCCAAACCAAGGGGCGGTGTTAGTAAAGTGGATACGAAGGGAAAAGCTAAAGCAACAAAGAAAGCGGTGAAGCTTGTGGATAACTAAGAATGCTTCTTTTGTCATAACAAAGGTCACTAGAAGAATGATTGCAGGGCCTGGAAGGCCAGAACACAGGAATTGAAGCAGGTTGCAGCTTCAGCTTCAGGTGTGTATGTTATTGAAAACTGTCTTTCAATAAACTCTACTTCCTGGGTATTGGATACCGGATCAGGATCTCATATCTGTAATTATTTGCAGGCGTTGATAAACCGTAGTGTTTTGAAAGCAGGTGACATGACCCTCAGAGTTGCGAACGGAGCTAGCATGGATGCTAAAGCCGTGGGGGACTATCACCTGGGAATGTCAGATGGACATGTTTTGGTTTTGCGTAATTGCTTTTTTGTACCCAACGCAACTTGTAATATCATTTCTGTATCTTTAGTTTCTAAAGAAGGTTATGAATTTGCGTTTGTAAGTAATGTTGTAAACATTCACCTTAATCAAGTTCTGATTGGGTCAGGTACATTGAGTAATGGTATATACGTATTGAACCAACCACAGATTTTCACTGTCCAGAATACACACAAAAGAAAGTCTCCGGAAATGAATCAGACTTTCTTGTGGCATTGTAGACTGGGTCACATCAATGAGAGAAGGTTGACGAAGTTACATACAGAAGGGTATTTGAATGCGTTCGAATATCAATCGTATGCCACTTGTCAATCCTGTCTCAAAGGAAAGATGACAAAGACTCCGTTTACTGGACATGGAGTAAGAGCGAGCGAGCTCTTGGGACTCGTACACAGTGACGTGTGCGGTCCAATGTCTACACATGCGCGAAGCGGATATTCTTACTTCATTACTTTTACGGATGACTTCTCAAGGTATGGTTATGTCTTCTTAATGAAACATAAGTCCGAAGCCTTTGGAAAATTCCAGGAGTATAAGAATGAAGTAGAGAAACAGACCGGCAAAAGTATTAAGATTCTAAGATCGGATCGAGGTGGAGAATACTTAAGTGCCGAATTCCTGAAATACTTAAAATAGAATGGTATTCTCTCTCAGCTTACTCCTCCATACACTCCGCAACATAACGGTGTATCGGAGAGACGGAACCGAACCCTATTGGATATGGTTCGGTCTATGATGAGTAACGCTGAGTTACCGCGATCATTCTGCGGATATGCGCTAGAAGCAGCTGCGTATCTCTTGAACAAGGCTCCCACCAAGACTGTGCCTACCACCCCATATGAGATGTGGACTGGGAAGAAACCCTGTCTTAAGTATCTTAAGGTATGGGGATGTCCAGCTTTTGTAAAAAAGCAGCATGCGGACAAGCTTGAGGCACGTTCAGTACAGTGTAAGTTTGTGGGATACCCAAGGAACTCCAGGGGGTATCTTTTCTATTCCGCTGAGGAACAAAAGGTTTTTGTTTCTCAGCATGCCCGCTTCTTGGAAACTGAGTTTCTGGAAACCCAGATAAGTGGGAGCACAATAGAACTGGAAGAAGTTCCAGAACCACAGACTGTTACTGAAAGCTTAGTGGAACCAGAGAGTTCAACAGAACAGGACATTCCTACGCCGCTCCGCAGGAGTAGTAGGCAGACTCATCCGCCCGAGAGATACTACGGTTTTCTCATAGACGGGGATAGAGAGGATTGCATCATAGATTATGATGAGCCTACTAGCTTCCAGCAGGCCGTTCAGAGCGTTGACTCAGTGAAATGGCTGGATGCAATGCGGACCAAAATGGAGTCCATGTACACCAACAAGGAATGGACGTTGGACATTGCTCCAGACGGGGTAAAACCCGTAGGATGCAAGTGGATCTTCAAAAGGAAGATTGGTGTAGATGGACAGGTTGAGACCTATAAAGCTAGGCTGGTAGCAAAGGGTTTTCGTCAAAGACCTGGCTTGGACTATGACGAAACCTTCTCTCCAGTAGCCATGCGGAAATCCATTCGGATCCTTCTTGCCATTGCTGCCTTCCACGATTATGAGATCTGGCAAATGGACGTAAAGACCGCTTTTCTAAAGGGAAATTTAGAGGAGTGTGTCTATATGGACCAACCAGAGCGTTTCATTCAGAGTGGTAGCAGCGGAAAGGTGTGCAAGTTGCTTAAGTCCATCTATGGACTAAAGCAGGCATCGCGGAGTTGGAACATCTGCTTTGATGAGACGGTCAAAGAATTTGGCTTTATCAAAAATCCAGATGAACCATGCATCTATAGTAGATTTGTAACGAGAACTGTAGTATTCCTCGTTTTATACGTGGATGACATTCTCTTAATAGGAAATGACATTCCTATGCTACAATCTGTCAAGGGGTTCTTGTCACACAGGTTCTCCATGAAAGACCTGGGTGATGCCTCATACATCCTGAGGATCCGGATCCATCGTGATAGATCCAAGAGGATATTAGGACTTTCACAGTCCAGGTACATCGACACCGTACTGAAAAGATTCAGTATGGAAGATTCCAAGCGCGGTAACCTACCGGCTTGTCACGGGATCACCCTCTCTAAAGTGATGTCTCCCAAGACTGATTTGGAGAGGGATCGCATGTCTATTATACCCTACGCTTCTGCGGTAGGCTCTATAATGTATGCGATGTTGTATACCAGACCGGATGTAGCTTATGCACTGAGTGTAGTAAGCCGGTATCAGTCAAACCCTGGGGAGAAACACTGGATAGCGGTAAAGAACATTCTCAAGTACCTGAGAAGGACTAAGGAGATGTTCTTGGTGTATGGCGGAAAAGACCTCCAGATCGATGCCTTTGCTGACTCCAGCTTCCAAAGTGACAAGGATGATTCCAAGTCCATGTTGGGCTTTGTCTTTACCCTCAATGGAGGGGCGGTGTGTTGGAAGAGTTCCAAACAAGAAACCGTTACAGACTCGACGATGGAAGCGGAATACATCGCTGCATCTGATGCCGCAAAAGAAGCTGTCTGGATGAGGATGTTCTTGAAAGAACTTCAGGTGGTTCCGTCCATTGTTGATCCAATACCTCTGTATTGCGACAACAACGGGGCTATAGCTTTAGCGAAGGAACCCAGGTCCCATCAGAGATCCAGGCACATCTTGAGGCGGTATCACCTGATCAGGGAGATCGTGGATCGCCAGGAGATCGAGGTTCGGAGAGTCGCTTCAGAAGATAACACTGCAGATCCATTCACCAAGGCCCTGCCCCAGACTCAGTTCGAGCGGCTGATCGAGATGATAGGTCTTCGATACGCCAGTATATGGCCTTAGTGCAAGTGGGAGATTGTTAGTGTATATGCCCTAGAGGCCATTACTGTATCATACTAGTTTGTATATTACTTAATGGAAGTTTGGGATATTCACCTTGTATATACAATCTTGCTCAAAATAGTAGTATGCTACTTGGTTTGTTTCTACTTCAATGTGTACATGTGTTTATTTTTGTATATCGCCTATACACATTAGTGGAGCCCTTAGGATCTTTGCTTGATTACCAGCGATGTGATGGCCGTCACACTAGTGGGGCTGGGTAATCTATAAGCACATCCTTATACAGGTCCCTGGTCGCAGGACTATCGAGACAGGGCATCGATACTCCGGAGTAGACCAGCGCATGCGCTTCTCATCCCAGTGTGGGAGACGGTCTGTCCCACAGCCGTCAGTACGTCGTACTTGAGATAGTATGCGGGTGCTCGTTAGGTTACGGGTATACTGGACAGGACTCGTCGGGAACTGACTAGTTGGTATTATGCCTATCGTCTGTTATCAGTTCCCAGGTGACATGAGTACAGCTTAGTCCGCTGACTTGACACTGTCACTTCGCCTCGAGTGTGTTCCCACTTTACTTTGATCACTACCCTACCACGTCTCAAAGGAGTCGTGCAAACAAGTAGTGGTGGGGTGCAGTCCCGAAGCACTTGGAGGCAGTGATGGTTAGATAGGATTCGTCTCTCCCGGTATTGGGGGTTGACATCGCGCTATGTCTAGGAGAGCCATTACACGAGTAGTCCCTGGCCAGGGGCAAACGAGATATACTGGTAGGCTTCCAGTGTTATCTCAGGGTTTTTGGGCTTCGCTCCGGCACGACTTGTACCGCTATTGGGGGACTGGCGTTTACCGCCCCCTAGGCCCGCCATACGATGTATCAGACGAACAGACCGGACTGTACAGACAATGTCACACTCAGGCTCAGTAGGAGTTCAGATGGGTTTCGCCTCGTCGGTCTTCTTGTCGGCATTACCTGGGGACCGTTACGCACAGCTAGTGCCGCTTGCGGTCTGTGGTTAAACCCACTGCCAGCGTAGTGTCGAGTCTTTAGAGTCCCACACAGAAAGCTTTTCGCCTTTAGGCAAAAGAGTAGAGGTCGCATGGTTTTGCGACAGGGTTCGGTCACATCCGTGCACTTGTGCACGTACAGTGTCCGGACAGTTTACACTAGCGGGCTTTGGTTTAAGCCAGATCCTAGTGTACCTTTTGGGATTGGATTTATCCAGTGTACATTCGTGTTCCTCGGAACGCGGATGCGGGTGTGTATGCACAGTTGACAGGGAGGCAGAGACAGCGGATTCTCATTAGGGTTGTTGACAGTTGACCGTTGACTATTTGACTTTTTGCTCAACCCTAATGAGAATATGATATGTGATTAACTATTATATTAATTAAGTATTATGGTGACATGGTTGTTGATTTTTGTTGACTTTGTTGACTTGTTGACTTTTGTTGACTTGTTGACTTTGTTGACCGGTTGACTAGGCTTGATTAGTTGACCATCATGATAACCATAGCCATCATTTCATGGCAAAGACTTTTGCTTGCTTGCTCATTTGTGTAAAATGAGTGCATGAAATGATATGGTTATGGTTGCTTCAACCATCACATAAGACTTTTTTTTGGTATGATGAGTTATCATGACTTTGGATTATGAGAGGGTGAGAGACAAAAGACTTGCTCATTCTTTCTTGCTCATTCTCTCTCTTGTTCTTGAGCTCTCTTGTTTTGCTCTCACCCTCTTGCTCTTGCTCCCTCTCTTTAATCTATGGTTCTCTTGTCTCATGAGTTGAGAATCAAGAACCATAGATAAAATCCCACACAAACTATTCTCTACTCACTCTAGTTCACAAGGTTTAGCAAACCGAGTGAACTAGTTTCTTCAAAGAACGAAGAAGGAGCCAAAGGTTGGAGCTTTCAGGTGGATCTATCTTCGGCGTACGGAGACGACGAGAAGAAGCCAATCCGGACCACCATCGGAGCTTGAAGACGAAGGAGTTCAAGACAAGTAAGGTATAACCCCCTAACTGAGTAGCTAGAAACTCGTAGTTAGGTTGTTAGATAGATGTTTTACCAAGATCCGGGTTATAGGTCCATGTTACCACCTCGATAAAATCGTTTTTTTACCATATTCCGCATTCCCGAAAGTACCGGGAGAGGTAGCATGGACTTACAGTATTGACCGAACCCGCTTGTTATACTGAGCTGGGGAACGTTGGTCCCGCTCCAACTTTTAATTGTTATAAGACAAAGCAGGAAATAGGGGAATACCAGAATTCCTATGCCGCCCAAACGAAGAAAGTGCATATGATGCATCTCCTTCGGGTATGTTCATTATAAAGAACTGTTTCTTAGTATTCTCTGCATCCTGAGTATTTGATACCGGATCAGGATCCCAGATATGTAATCTGGTACATAGGGCTACCGAAAGGTAGAAAACTGAGAACGAGTGATAAGTTTCATGAGACAGAAAACGGGGCAAGTGTTGCAGCCAAGTCTGTTGGTCACTGTCACACTGTATTACCAATACATTGATTCTGAACAAATGCTATTAGATACCGAACCTGATATACAAAATCATATCAGTCTTTTTATTAGTAAAGAAATTTTGTATTGTTGGATAATGTTTTGAACATTTCCTATATCAAAAGTTGATCGGTTCAGGCACGTTATCTAAAAGCATTGACGTTCTAAATCAAACTACAGTTCCTAGTATACAGAACGCACACAAGAAGAAGAGTTCGGAAATGAACGAATCCTTCTTGAGGCATTGTAGACTAGGTCACATCAATGCGACCCGACTGGCTGAAGTTACATTATAGATGCATATTTAAATCAGTTTGAATTTACATCTTATGAAACTTGCCATTCATGTCACAAAGATTAGATGACCATAGCTCTGTTTATTAGAAACAGAGAAAGAGTTAGTAAACTTTTAGGACTGATACATGATGATGTATGTAAGGTCTCCTGTCTACACATGCCAGGACTGGTTCTTTATACTTCATTATATTCTCTGATAATCTCTCAAGATTCAGTCATATGTTTCTGTTGAAACATAAGTCCGAAGCTTTTGAGGTATTCACAGAATATAAGTCAGAAGTAGAGAACCAATAACCGGGTATAAGTATTATGTCCCATGATGAGATCAGGGAGGAGAATACTTGTGCATAGAATTCCTGGACTATTCTAAAGAAGAATGAGATTCTCTCTCAGTGTTACTCCTCTGAATACACCACAGCACAACGGTGTATCGGGGTGGAGCAATCGCAAAATATTATATATGGTGTGCTCTATGATGAGTACTACTGAGTTTCCTATTTCCTTTTGGGAGTTATGCGCTTGAGAAGCTGCGTACCTATTGAATTAGGTTTGAATCAGATCACTGCCTACCATTCCATATGAGATATGGTATAGGAAGAGCCTATCTCTTAAGCGAGTTAAGATTTGGGGTTGTCTGGCCTATGTCAAAAGCAAAATCCGGACAAAATCGAGGCAGGATCAATTCTGTAGAACTGGAAAGGTTCCAGCTATATAAAACTGCAGTTGATGATTTGACAGAATCAAAGGATTCTATAGTTCCCGACGAACCTCAGCCTCTCCGCCGATCCAGTAGGGTTCCTCATCCGCCTGAGAGATACGTCGGTTTCTCGATGACAGTGGGAGCAAGGAATGCATCATGAGATGATGACCCAACTAGTTTCGAGCAGGCCATCGAGAGTAGGGACTCTGCAAGAATGGCTGGATGCTTAGCGATCTGAGATGGAATCCATATACAACAACAAAGTATGGACTTTGGTTGCTATATCTGAAGGGTTAAATCCCCATCAGGAGCAAGTAAATCTTGAGAAGATTACTTGGTGTATATGGAAAAGTTGAAACTTTCACAGCTAGACTTGTTAAAGGTTTTCGTCATCGACCAAGAGTGGAAAATGATGAAACCTTTTCCAGGGACTATACTTAAGTCCATCCAGGTCCTACTTACCATTGCTACATACCATGACTGCGATATCTGGTGGTTGGGTATCATGACTGCTTTTCTAAATACTGATTTAGAATAGAAAGTCTATAAGTACACAGCCAGACGGCTTCGTAAACAGTGGGAGCAGTGGAAACATGTGTAAGTTGCTTTACAGGATAAAGCAGGCATCGCGGAGTTGGAACATCTGTTTTGATGTCAAAGTCAAAGAGTTTGACTTCATCAAAATGGTAGATAAACCTTGTATGTACAAAAGGGTAGTATGGAGTATGGTAATGATCCTCGTAGAGTACGTGGATGACATACTCTTGATAGGAAAAGAGTTTCCTATGCTACGATCGATCGATCTCTTTTTATCACATAGATTCTCCGTATAGGATCAAAGTGATACCTCCTAAATCCTAGGTTTTGGATCTATGAGATAGATCTAAATGGATGTTAGGATTCTCACTAACTATAGTGAGATAGTATCAGTTGATCCTGGGGAGAATCACTGGAAGTGTTCCAGGGTGATAACGATGACTGAATATCAGTCACAGGCATTGTCTTTACCCTCAGTAAAGGGACGGTATGTTGTAAGAGTTCCAAGCTAGTATCTGTGGCAAACTAGACGATAAAGGCTGGTAACATCGCTATTAAAGATACTACCAAAGAGGCAGTTTGGGTGTATATTGGTTCATAAGATGAACTAGGTTCCTGCCATTGTATGACAATGGAAGTCTGGCTTTGGCCCTAGAACCCTGGTCCCATCAGTGACCCAGACATATTCTGAGGAAGCATCACCTGATCATGGAGATAGTTGATCTCCGGGGTGATCGAGGTTAGGAGAGTAGACTCAGAGGACAACACGGCGGATCCACTCACGAAGGCCTTTTCCCAGAGAGAGACTCATATTGGATGGTTGAGTATTAGATACTGCAACCACTGCTACAGATGGCCCTAATGCAAGTGGGAGATTGTTAGTTATATGTATGCCCTAGAGGCCATTACTGTACATTGGATGTATATTGTAGTGGATGCTGGGACATATATATGTTGGACTTTCTTGCTCGACATGATAGTACGCTATCTGGTTGCTCTTTATCTTAACATGTATACTTTCTGTCTCTCTGATTACATGTTGATAAAGCCCTTAGGATGTGTACCCGACTTCCAGGACTATGATGAAGATCATACTAGTGGGGCCTGGGTAGTCAATGAGTACATCCTTCATTGTTCCTAGTCGTGGGAATATCGAGACGGGGCATCGATATTCCAGAGTAGACTAGCGTATATCTTCTCGACCCATGTGATGGGCGATGGATGTTCCCATATCCATTGGTGTTTGACATCGAAGATGGTATGCGGGTGCTCAGTGGAGACTGGGTACACTGAACGGACTCGCCGAGAACTCCCAGATGGTATTATACCTCACGTCAGATGGCAGTTCTCTGGTGACACTGGTACAGCTTAGTCTGTTGACCCGAGATCGTCATAGAGTCTTGTGTGTCTCCCACTATGCTTTGATTTCCACCCAACCACGACTCTACTGAGTTGTGCAAACATGTGGTTTTTGGGTACAGTCCCGATTCACATGGAGGCAATGAGCGATAGGAGGGGATTCGTCTCTCCCGGTATTGGGGGTTGATGTTGTGCTATGCTCGACTGGCCATAACAGGAAATCCCTGGCCAGGGTTGCAGTGATATACTGGTAAGAGTTATCAGTAGTTTCACGAATGTTATGGACCTCACGTCGGCATGACTTATTGAGCTACTGGGATCTGACGTTTACCACCCCTAGGCGAGATATGCGACATATAAGACGAACAGACCGGACTGTACGGTAAGTGTTACTGGTTGGATTCACTGGAGTGTAAGCGGGCATGCTCGTCGATCTTCTGATCGCTCAATACCCGGGTGGCCGTTATGTTTAGCAGACCGCTTGCGGCTTGTGAGTGTTTGATATGATCATCATCTGCTGTCGGCGTAATGACGAGTCTTTAGAGTCCTACACAGAGGTTTCCTGGCTCAAGCGAAACGAAATAGGAGCGCATATGAGATACGTGCGGGACCGAGAATAATGCGTGTATGTGATACCGTATTCCATTCTCGCGATGAATGTATCGAATGGTTATATGCGATATAACCTAGTTATCGAATCAAGGATTGATTCGATAAGCCGATACATTGGATACTAGCCGGTTATATGCGACATGACTGGATCATTGAATTAAGTGTTGATTTAATGATTTAATGCATAATTATACATTTGATATATTACTTTGCATTAACTAGTATTGGTTCACTTTAAATGGATTTTCTCACTTGAATTGTGCAAGTTGTATATGTGATATACATTTGTGCACATGATTGTATCATGTTTGATGATACATGCTTACTTGGTTAAGTGTAAAAAATTAAACCATGGTTAAACTAATGATTAGGGTTTTGTTTTTTCATTTACTTATTTATATATTTATTTATCTTTTTCATTTTGGAAAGGAGAATGACAAATGGTGGATTTTCTTTGTTTGCTAGTTGAAGGTTCTTGAAGCTTTGAACTAGTCCACCATTCTTGTCTTATACTTAACCCTAACCATTCAAGTTAACCATGGTCAATTCTCTACAATTAACCAAGGGTTAATATATGATAAGTATTGATTTATTTATCTAATTATTCAACAATTAATATATCTTCTTCTTCTTCTTCATCTTCTTCTTCCATGAAGAAAAGCTTGCTACATCAATGGCAAGTGATGAAAACAAGTGAGAAATCCGATTCTAAAGTGAACCCACTTCCTATTTCTTCATCCTCTACCTCTTGCCAAGTAGTATAGGGTGTTTTCTTCACAAGTTTCATGACTTGGTGAAGTTGGAGTTTGATCTTGTGATGCCTCGACGTAGATCATCTTCGGCATCGAAGCCGACGATCAAGCCCGCCCATTTCTTCGATGAAGCCGATGCTAGAGTTCGGGATCCGACTTGGACAGCGGAGGGACATCGTCGCGGAGCTTAGTAAGTGGTGGACCGGATCTACAAAGGTTGTAGTCACTTTCCTTTAGCATTTAATTCGTTTACATGCTTGCATCGCCTATATATCTAGTTAACGATCCGTATTAGGGTTTGTAGGCACTTGTAAAATTTGAATTAGCCATGTTTGATGCCTTGTGAGACTTCATTAGTGTGCCTGGGAACCCTACAGCGTCTACCCCCTCTTCCTTCTCCTATGATGGACCCAGCGCTTATTGCTAAAGCTCCTTACCCGAATCGGTTAAGGGGTAACAGATCGAGTCTACATATGGAGAAAATTATGGAAATGTTCAAACAGGTTAACATCAACATCCCTCTACTAGATGCGATTCAACAAGTCCCCGCATATGCGAAAATTCTTAAGGACTTGTGCACTAGGAAGAGGAAGACTCAGATGCCGAAGAAGGTCTTCATGTCTAATAATATTAGCACTGCTTTTATCCCCCAGCTACCAAAGAAACGTAAGGAACCAGGATGTCCTACAATATCGATTTCTATTGGGGGTAAAAACATAAATCGTGCTCTTTTAGACCTTGGCGCAAGTGTTAACCTATTTCCATATTCTGTATATGAGCAACTAGGGATTGGAGAGTTGAAACCTGCTCACTGCACTCTCCAAATGCCAGACCGTTCAATCACCAAACTAAGGGGTGAACTAGAGGATGTGTTGATAAAGGTCGGGGAATTTGTATTCCCTGTAGACTTCATTGTACTCGATACACAACCTGTAGCAAACCCCCGGGGCTAAATTCCTGTGATTTTGGGTCGTCCTTTCCTTTCCACTTCCAACGCTGTTATAAACTGTAGAAATAGTTCAATGAACTTATCATTTGGAAATATGACCATTGAACTAAACATCTACAAAGTTGGAAGTCAGCCATCAGAACCCTCTGCTCATATTCTAGATGTGTGCTCTGTCCACGAGATCGCTCCCGATAGTTGCGGAGCTGAGGAACTTTGCTTTACAGATCTCGACGACATTACCACATCTCTGTTTGATCTTACACATGATCTTAGTGAGGACACTTTTCCTACACATGAGTCCGACACTCCTGACCTATCTCCACCCGAGTCTGTATCTTTCACAGGCACTGAGCTTCTTTGTAATTCCAAAAATCACTCGATGATCCCTCCTTCTATCATTTCTCCGCCCGTATTAGATCTCAAAATTTTACCTTCTCATCTTAAATATTCTTATTTAGGTAAGAATGAGTCTTTACCGATTATAATATCCGCTTCTCTAGCATCAGAGCGAGAGAATGCACTTTTATCGGTATTGAGATCGAATAGAGAGGCGTTTGGTTGGACTATGGCGGACATCAAAGAGATTAGTCCCTTGATTGTAGAACATCATATACATGTGATGGATGATGCCAGACCAACCCGAGAACCACAAAGACGGTTGAATCCCGTCATGAAGGAAGCGGTGATGAAAGAGATCGTCAAATGCCTAGATAGCGGTATTATATACCCAATCTCCGATAGCCAATGTGTGAGTCCTATACATGTCGTCCCTAAGAAATCCGACATCACTGTTATTACCAATGAGGCAAATGAGTTGATTCAGACACATGCCCAAACTGGGTGGCGTGTATGTATTGATTATAGAAATCTCAATGCCGTCACGAGGAAAGACCACTTTCCTCTACCATTCATTGATCAAATGCTGGAACGCTTAGCTGGACGAGAGTATTATTGCTTTATGGACGGATACTCAGGCTATAATCAGGTCTCCATAGCCAAAAAGGATCAAGACAAAACCACTTTTACTTGTCCTTTTGGTACCTTTGCTTATAGACGCATGCCCTTTGGGTTATGCAATGCTCCCGCTACCTTTCAGCGGTGTATGATGGGGATATTCTCTGATATGGTAGAGAATTTTCTGGAGATCTTTATGGACGATTTCTCGATTTTTGGAGACTCTTTTTCTGATTGCCTATTGAATCTTGACGCAGTTCTTACTCGTTGCAAAGAGAAGAACTTAACTTTGAACAAGGAAAAATGCCATTTCATGGTCCAAGAGGGAATTGTACTTGGACATGTTATTTCATAGAAAGGCATTGAGGATGACAGAGCTAAGATAGATGTCATTCAAAACCTCCCTCATCCCAAAAGCGTCAAAGATATTCGATCTTTCCTTGGACATGCGGGCTTTTATAGGAGATTCATTAAGGACTTTAGCAAAATTAATAGACCTTTAACTCTTCTCCTGGCCAAGGATACGACCTTCCACTTTGACTCGGACTGTGAGGCAGCTTTCGACTCACTTAAACACTCCCTCACTACAGCCCCCGTTCTATCGTCTCCAAATTGGGACTACCCCTTTGAGCTGATGTGTTATACATCCGACTTTGCAGTTGGTGCAGTCTTAGGACAACACATTGAAAAGATGCCACACGTGATCTATTATGAGAGTAAGACCCTGAATGATGCACAAATCAATTATACAACTACTGAAAAGAAACTTTTGGCAGTTGTATTTGCATTAGAAAAATTCAGGCCTTACTTAATTGGCTCTCCTATAGTTGTGTACACTGACTATTCCACCTTAAAACATCTTCTGGCAAAGAAAGATGCAAAAGGTCGGCTAATACGTTGGATCCTTCTATTACAAGAATTTGATCTTGTTATCAAAGATAAGAAAGGATATGAAAATGTTGTAGCCGACCATCTTTCACACATCTCTTCTTTCCCTGTGACCCTGTCGTTCAATGATTCATTTCCTAACGAACAACTCTTGAGCGTATCCAATGAACCTTGGTTCAGGGATATTGTGAACTATCTTGTCACGGGACTTATACCCAGCGATTGGTCAAAACAGGACAAATACCGTTTTCTATCCCAAGTAAAACACTTTTACTAGGATGATCCATATTTGTTTAAGTATTGTCCTGATCAGATCATTCGCCAGTTTACTCTGGAGTATCCATGTCCTGTCTCGATAATCCTGGAGAAACATTTTGAGGAAAACATTTTCACCTGGTCAGCATGTCCTTCTTTATGATTCATGACTACACCTTCACACGGGTAAGCTCCGATCTCGGTAGAAGGGACCTTTTGTTGTGCGGTCTGTATACCCGCACGGTGCAGTAGAAGTAGAAAATGTTAAAAACGGCATATTTTTCAAAGTGAATGGGCATAGAATAAAGCCGTATTTTTCCACTGACCCCACGGAGGAGCTCCCGTTCTTACATGAGCCATTTTATTTGGATTAAAATTCCTCTGTCTCAACCCATGTCATGCATATCACTGCATCATCTTTTTGAATGGAGGTGAGTGAAAAGAGTAAGTTTGGGGGAGGATCTTCACTTATATATTTTGCCTCCACTAATAAATTCCTCCCAGGCTTACAGGTTTTGTAGATATAACGGTTGGCAACAGTGAGGACACTGTTGAAAACAATTTTGGGGGAGGTTTGTGCTTATTTTTGCATCATTCGCATATCATTTGCATAAGCACAAAACATTTTTTTTTTTAAAAAAAAAACCTATAAAAATGTTAAAATTTTCAAAACCTATAAAAATTTAAAATTTTCAAAATAAAAAAATATTATAATATTTAAACATTTTTTGTACATAAATAAGATAATGAAAGTTTAGATAGTGAAAAATTACATCCATGAGATTAGAAAAATTTAAGAAAACCAAGAAAAAATTAGAAGTTTTCTTATACGAACTAGTAATAAGTAGTTATGAGCCGTTGTCCCAAGGGTTAGTAAGATGAAGGACGTCACTAATCTGAGGATAAAAATAAGTCTGAAAAATAGTTTCTATTTTGGAAGCCAAACATTTTGAACGTTGATACCCTGCTATTCGCACTTACACACGTCTTGAAGCCTGGGATAGTAGAGGATACCTTGAAATGCTCTTGTCTTAAAGCCAAAAGTATGAAGGAAATAAAAAAAAATGAATAAAATTTAAAAGGGTGAGAAAAATGGACACTGGTTTTGTTATCGCCAAGGCAGCAATAAAAAAATATAGCGAGGGTGCCTTTTCACCTAGAGCCCTAAGGCCAACTGGTTTGGGAGTCACTGCTAAGCCTTAGGTGGTGCAAGACGAGGAAAATACACCAAATAAGCAAGCACATGAGTAATCGGTCGGTTAGTACCTCAAGAAGTATTAACGGTCGCATGAAAGTGTGTGAGCAATCTCATCTAAATATTCATTAATTAAAAAGTACTGAGGCTGATGGGCAAGAGTATGATAGCTTGAATTGAATTCTCCGGGTGTAGGGATGTTCTTTACACACACGTAGGGTTATATGATCGATGTTTGGACGAAAGATAGGAATGAAGAATAAAGACGATGTTTTATTGAGGGAGGACGTGATTTCTGACATCTTTTCAAGACTATTAAGATAGGGCTCATGACAACCGAAAAGCTAGCTTAGTTGGAAACCCTAATTTTCAAGGCTTTTCTTTTACAATTCTTTTCTTTAAATGTAAATTTCATGATCTTCCTTTTATTATTGGATTTTGTGGGTGCAATCCGCTGAAAACCCTCAGGAGATAACACTCCTTCTACTAGGGACACCTAGAGGTTTAAAGGCTTGTTGCACGTGCTCAGTGCAATCGTGTTGCCTACGAAAGTGTGTTAGTTAGTTTTTCACTTTTTTTATTTTCTCCTTCTCTTTTTAATAAAAAAGTTCGCTCGAGACTGTAACATTTTCAAAAAATATAAAATATTAATTTTGGAAATTTTTATAATTTAATATTATTTTATTGATTATTTTAATATTAAATGCAAATAAATAGGAAAAATGTTAGAAAAATTATGAAAAATTATGGAAAATTCTAAAATAGGGTAAATTAGTGAATTATGACATTTTTAAGTCTTTGTGATTAGTTTGATACTAATTTAGTGCTAATCGCGATTAAAATCGCTAATCGGGTTTTTTGGCAATTTTGTGCAAAACTTGCACATATCACTTTTTCTACACTTGTGCTTTTTCTAGCCATGGTTTTCATTTGGGTTTACTATTGGTATGAGAAGGATTTGAATTAGAGAAAAAGGAAAAGAAAAGAGAAAAGAAAGTGTAATGATGAGGGTAGGTGAGAGAGAGGGGTGGACCTTTGACTTAGGACCCTTAGCCATTTCTCTTCCTCTCATTTCCCTCCCTCTTCCTCCTTGGTTGCTGCTGCTGCTGCCCTAGCCCTCTCTCCCCTCCACTAAATCCTCTCACTTCATCTCAAAAACATATCCAAAACCCCAAACTCCTTTCATTAAAATTGTGCAAAATCCCTAGATCTACACATGGAGCTAAAGAAGCAAGGATTTTGGCCACTAGGGGCAACTCAAGAATTTTCTTGAGTTGCTAATGGAGGTAATTTCTGGAACATTAGCTTAGTTATAGCATTTCCTTTACCCCATGTTTAGTTTAGAATCGATATTGTGTGATATTATGGACTTGGTGAAAACCTAGTTAGGGTTTGAGGGAAATTGGTGTTATATTATGAAATTGAGCTCAGTTAGGGTTTTACCAACACCTTAGTGTTTGAATTGAAACCCAAAACCTGAAGTTAGAACCAGAATGCGGATTTTAGAAAACAATATCGGGGGAAAAACTGGAATCTGCCACTGTTAAATTGAATCTGCTAACACCCCGAGAACCCTAAAATAATATTGAGTGGACAGTAAGATGTGCAGGCACCAGAGAGGCTACACCCAAAACCCTAGCCCCCAATTCCCTTTTCCGGCCGCCAAATTCCCTCTTTTGGCCGCCAATTGCGGCCTGGGTCCCACCTTATTGGCTCGTTTTGGTTCTGTAGCTCCTACATTGTTAGTTTAGGCCCCTGGTATATATAGATTTGTAAAAAGTGACCTGGGGTAAAATCTGGAACACATTTCATGAGTTGCTGTTTTGGACTTTAGTTTCCGTATTCCGTATTTTTGATTCTGAAATGGTGGAGTGTGTTTTGCCTCGACTATTTGTCGTTTATACGACGATATAGAGGATCTATTGATGGTTTTGAAAGCGTGCCATAGGTTCTCACCTATAGGCCCCCTTGTCGTATCGTTTTGGATTTCATGCGCCGTTTTAGTTTGGATTTGGTTTTAATGCGCATATACGATATTTGATGTGTAGGTACCCACGAAGACTTCGGGACGACAACAAATGCGTGGTGATGTCCGCAAATGATGATACAGGTGAGTAGATTATATCTACAGGGGGAAGTCGGGTGGATGGCGTATAGCACCCCCGCAGTCCGTAGATAGATTACTATATAGTTTATTGTGATAATAGGTGTATTTTGGATAGCGTAGGGTTTGTAGTGACTAGTGTAGTCATAGTCGCGAACCCTAGGATAGAATTACACCTATACACACACACCCTTGCTTATCACATATACTTGCACTGTGATGACTTTGGAGATGAGTCGATGATGTGGGCTCGGTGCCCTGGGATCGGTGATTTGATACAATTCATATGTGGGATATGACTTGTGCTTCTTGCGGGCTTGGGATATGTGTTTACCCCCGCATGCATACTTACTGATGGTATCGATTTGTACTAGATATAGAGTAGTACCCCAGATTATTTGATCTGATGATAGTGATACCTGTTATGTGACGAGATGGTGAGATGTTGACCCCTACCCAGCTATTGGGGATGTCGTACGATGATTTACCGTACGCGCCGATATTGATGATAGATCCGCACTCATAACTCGAGGATATCTTATGATATGACATTGAGGCGAGATCACCGACTATATATCCTTATATATATATACCGACTCAGATTTAGGTGGTTTCCACACCTACCCCTCCTGATTGACCTGATACTTAGATGTAGTTGCATAGTAGATACTTCTCTGTGGTGTTGACTACTAGATTTCTGCATCTTCATGCTATTCGCATTGCTGGCATATGTTCATTGCTATGCTATTATCATGCTGTTAGGACACTAGCACCATTATCGATGATGCGTATGTTCCACGTACACTATTTGCCGGCTCACACACTTCATCATCGATAATTGCCATGCCACTACACTGTAGTACTATTGCATTCATGAGATGATTCTTCCTTCGACATATGCACATTACTATTCCATGTTGCATGATTTCCGATATGATTACTGTTCCTTACATGTTGCATACGTCATGGATTGACTGCATAGCACATCGCATTGGATTTACTTCCTGATGTTGGATTTTCATGTGATTTCTGGTTTTGAGGACCGAGGGGTTATTTAAGAAAAGTGGCACTTTATGAAAACCCGGTACCTCATGATATGATATTTCGGTGCGTCCACCACGCGTTTTCTCGGTGCTGAGACGTGTGCTTGAAACCCGATTCGAGAAGGTGATGTACCGTTTGCGGGTTCGTGGTGGGCCCGGTATGGTTCCCCTCGGCAAGATGATCGATGGGTTATGCCGATTGAGCCTGGAGGCGGGCGAGTACCTACCGGTGATTGTATTTGAGCTCGGCGGATATCCGGGGGATACCGCCTGGAGCCGAGAGATGGGCGTACTGCCGGGGCCGAGGGCCGATACCGCAGACGTAGCCCATATGGATGAGGATTTACGTGTCGATGCTAGGCACGGGTTTTCATGATGTTTTTCTATGACATTGTTTATATCCTCATACTTGCATACTTGATGCTTATCGTCAGTGGGTGACGAGTGGACGGGTTCCATATACATACAGACTTGGATCATATATAGACCGGTTTTACATTGATCATACTTTATTTGTATATATAACAGGGTATGAGGGCGCTGTTATATATACCCTTACACCAATATTAGTGGTATGGGACGCTAATATATGTGTATTGATATCATTGATATTTCATCATGGTTACTTCATGCAGACATACCTTACACTGATGACATGTGATTACCTGAGTATCTGGCACTACATACCTGATTAGATGTTACCTTGCCACCTTATTGCACTCAGATGTACTTTTGTGGATTATATTATTGATCGTTGACTTAGGTTTATGTCTTGCATTCGGTTTCTGCTTGTAGATGTTTCTATTCACGAGTTGGCAACTCACCACCGTTGTGCCACAGTTCTTGCGGGTTCTGCCCTACAGTTTTCTTTGCGGCATTTCTGGCACACTACCTTCTTGCGGGTGATTTGCTTTGGTAGGTGGATTCTTTCGTATAAAGAACCACCATTGTATTTATTTTATTTCATTGTATCTAGAAATTGTCCATCAACCAAAACTTGTATATTGTTTCATACCAAGACTAGTGATGTATTATTTCGACCTAGAGTCGAGCTTAGTAGTATTGTGGTTTTACTGTTGCTTTTGATCTTTCTTTTGGATTTGATCCTCGCCAATTGGCGTTGTATATTATTATATCATTGTGTGGTTGTGACCGTCGATTGACGAAGAGCTAGCTCTCGCTTGGGGATGCCTTTATCATTGCATAAATATCGTTATTCTTGTTTTACCCCATTCGGGGCCAGTTTTACAAAAGAAACTCTGCCGAAATTTTTAGAAAAGACTTTATTGTTTTCAAAACGTACCTTCGGCTTAGTTATTTAAAAACCTTTATTTCAAACCTGTATTTCTTCACTTCTTTAAACCAGTTTTCTTTACTTATTCTTAAAATGGTTTTAGATTTCTGGGCTTTTGGCTTACTTGGATCAGATGGAGTTCTATAGACTTCATATGGTTCAAGGGCCAATCACGTGCTCTTTCGGGTCGTGACAGAGACGATCGAAAATAAGTTTGGGGGAATTTGATCAGTCGAAAATACTGCATCTTTAAACCGGCAATTTTCCTATCATTTGCACTCATCTAGAAGTGTTCGGCATTCATATAGCACATATTAGCAAAACAGTCGTAAAATATCAGATTGCATGTGTTAGACTTTAAAACCGACACTTTTAAGGAAATTGACTGCATTTCATAGCATGGCATCATTCTTGCATATCACAACTTGTGTTTCGAAGTCTGTACAGGACATTACAGAAGATCGGTTAAATTTACAAACGAAGACTGTTAAAAAGACGCCAACTCATGGATTTGGAATCTGGTATTAATATAGAGGGAATTACATGATTCAACATATCAGATAGCTATCCCAAAGACAGAACAAAGCAGCTGAAGAAGTGGGAAGCCCTAGCTCCACCACTTGGCCGCGGAACCGCGGCCGGAGCCGCCTTGCGCCGCGGTTCCGCGGCGGCCTTGCCACGTCACCCAGACTTCTTTGCTTCATAACTCATATCTCTGTACCTACACTGCAGAAATCCATTACAAGTTCCAGAATACTCCTGAAGCTTCTGCCAGTTCAACAAACCTAGGGTTTCTAAACTAAACTTCCCAAGCTTCTTCAACAAGCTTCACTTAAACTCTATTATGGACCTAGAACCTTCCCCCTAACCTCCTAGCTTAGGGTAGAAGCTAATCCCCTAACTAACTTCTTCTAGAAGGCTCTTCCTCTAACTAACTTTTGGAGGGAAAACTCAAATTTGAATTCATAGACCTAGGGTTTTGGGAAACCTATAAATAGACCCCAAGGCTTACTTGAAAGGGCTAATCATTGGTTGTTCATTAGTTGTTGAATCCTTAGTTGATCAATCTCTAATCTCCCAAATTCTTCATCATCCCTAATTTCCACCCACAAGTCTAGTGATAAGGCTTGTGTCAAAACCCTAACCCTAATCTAATCCAAAATCAAGAAACCTCAATATCCTTTGAGTGCAAGCCAAGGAAGTCTTCAAGATCCTTTAGAAGCGGAACCGGACTTCAACGGAGCACGAGATCCAAGCGATCCAAGACTCAAGGAGCCGAGCGATGCTAGATTCGATAAGCGAAGTTCGTACGTCTTGTAAATCTTGAGAGTTGTAACTACTTGTTGATGTAATAAAGGTGAAGATTCTTTAAACTTGTTTACATTTCAATTCGGGCATTATGCTTATATTTCGATTCTTGAATGTGTACTTTGTGATGATACTTGAATAAAACTCCGCTCGTGGAGGAATCGAAACGAGTGTAAAATGATGATGTTGACAAATCTTTAAACGATTTCTTAAGTCTTAAAACAATTGTAAATTCTTGAAAATCGAATGATCGATGATCTAGATCGATGCGAATGTGTTCTTGATTCCTTTCGCACGTTCTAGAGAACAACGATCGATCATCCGACTTTCAATAAGCTATCTAGCGAATGCGACTCATCGAAAGGACAAAGGATAGGTTGAGGAAACCAAATTCTTCGCAAGATCCTTGATCCTCGATGAATTCTACATCGATTTAGCATCAATTTGTTAATGGATTAGAAATCGTAATCTTGAATCTTCTTCACGTTTACAACCGAATCGATTCGTACGAGCTATACTTCAAATTTTGAAACCTAAAGTGATTAGAATTCTATTGATACTTGATTCTCGATGTTTATCGTTTTCTTGATTCTTGATTATAATAGTGATACTTGAAACTCATCGATAAAAATCTTGAATCATTTTCTTTGCTTTTCTTTTCTATTAAAGTTTCGATTCAAACAAAACAAGATACGAACGAATTGCGCAATCCCTGTGGATGATCCGCACTCACTAATGCGCTACAAACCGACACCGTTATTGATTGCGGTCAAATATTTTTGGTTGTGATTCTATTCAATTTTCTAAACCGACAACGGAAAATTAGGGTTTAGGGTAATGAAGAATGGAATTAGAATGTGCATTAAAAATGAATTAAAAAGAGTAATTATCACTCTCTGGATGTTTTCCGAGTAAACAAACAATATGGGGGTACTGGGGTATGCGAAGGGGTTCAGGGGTAAAATTTTTAAGGCATTAGCCACGGGGGGGAGGGGGTTGAATCTCTCCTGCCCAAATCCGGTGATGGGTGGAGGGATCTTGGCTACGTGTCCCTGTCGCTTGGTATAACCCAGTGCACATATTTGATTTCTTTGTGACTTTTCATTTTATGTGTAGTGTACGTGTAAACCTTTGGGCTTCTAAAAGATTAAAAGAAAAATCAATTAAAAATATATGTGGCTGGGGTGATTCGAACACAGGGGCTATGTCACAGCAGTGCAAGACTTTACCAATGAGCTACAAGTTGTTTCTTGCAGTTCAAAAGAAAATCAAATTTATAACTTGTGCTCAGGCTTAAGTGTTTCTTTCTGTATTTTGAAAATAAATTCTGTACAGAAAGTTTAGGGTTGTTACTGTCACGACCCGTAATTTAGCGCATGACCGGCACTTAAATCACGCAACGTCAAATGGCGTAACATAAAACAAGTAAGCCGAAGCCCAGAAAATCTAAATCTTTTTGCGGAAAATAGTGGGGGTGCAGTTTGAAATATGGTATAATGAATCATGTTTTTCTTGAAATGCATAGCTAAAGAAACATGAAAATGCAAGTGGATTATACTACAATTAAAAACATGTTTCGTTTTTAAAAAAAATTTGGGCAGCACCTCACTTGTATATTTTGATACAAAAACATATATACAATAATATATAGGCATCCCCAAGCGAGAGCTAGCTCTTCGCCAATCGACGGAATCACAACCACGCAATAACATATATACGACGCCCAACGGCGAAGAATCAACCCAGAAAGAACAAATAAAGAAGCAAAACATCAAAACTCAAGAAAGTTATCATAAACCCATCGCTCTAAGTCTCGCACAAAACCCAAGTCTGATTAGGTCTACCAATATACAATGTCTAGTCTCTGATTTGATTTGATGGAGTTTATCTAGATACAACGGAATATAAAAGTACGAGAGTGGGCATGATCCAATATGTGTCCCACCTACTAAAGCAAAACACTCTGGATCAAGCTGTGTGCCCGCGATACCGCAACTGATCCCAAGTAGTCAAACCTGCAAGAACTGTGGCACAACGGGGGTGAGTTGCCAACTCATGAGTAGAAACCACCAACTAGTAGAAATCAAAAAAAAAATAACGATTTCCTAGGTCACTATATCCTTAAGGTAATACTATGATATCTAGGGTGACCACATATGCTTATATGTCAACAATCGATCAATGCAATGACATATATAAATAAACATCCGACATCATATGCCTGTATAAATGTGGATATCATCCACGTGTCCATCAACGATACAAAACAATATCATGGAACCTGAGTGTCCCACACCGACACTCGAACATCATAAAAACATATGCATGTATATATATGTGAGGATATCAACCACGTGTGTCCATCAACGACACATCAAAATCATGGAACCTGAGTGTCCAACACCGACGCTCGAAACATCATGAAAACCCGCGTCCAGCATCGACACGTAAATCCTCATATCTCGGGCTCCGTCAGTCCGGATCTGCCCTTATCACGACTACGGTTGGTATCTTCCAGATATCCGCCGCGCCAAACTATCTCGGGCTCCGTCAGTCCAGATCGGCCCATATCATCTCACGACTCCGGTCGGTATTCTCCAGATACCACCGAGCCTAAAACTATCACCGGTAGGTAGTAGTCCCTCTGTCAGGCTCATCGTCTACTGCATAACATAACTTTCTTGCCCGGGGGTACCGTACCGGGTCCACCATGTACCCGCAGACGGCTCATCCAGCTCCTCGAATAGGATATCACATAGCTCAGAACCGAGAAAACTCATGGTGGACACCTCGAAATATCATATCAAGAGAAACCGCATTTTTAAGCAATAGATAATTCCTTTTGAAATATAACTGTGGTTCTCAAATCCAGAGATATCATGAAAACAACATCTCAAGAATATAACCACAAAGTACGATGTATGCAACATAGAATAGTAATATGAGCATATCGAGTATATCTGTTAGTTGTATGTATGCCCTAGAGGCCATTACTATACATGATATGCATATTATAGTGGATGCTGGGACATATATTGGGAGGACTTTCTTGCTCGACATGATAGTACGCTATCTGGTTGCTTTTTATCTTAACATGTACACTTACTGTCTTTCTGTTACATGTTGAAAAAGCCCTTGGGATGTGTACTCGACTTCCAGGATTATGATGCAGATCATACTAGTGGGGCCTGGGTAGTCCATGAGTTCATCCTTCAATGTTCCTAGTTGTGGGAATATCAAGACGGGGCACCGATATTCCAGAGTAGACTAGCGTATATCTTCTCGACCCATGTGATGGGCGATGGATGATCCCATATCCATTGGTGTTTGACATCACAGATGGTATACAGGTGCTCAGTGGAGACTGGGTACGCTGAACGGACTCGCCGAGAACTCCTAGATGGTATAATACCTCACTTAATATAGCAGTTCTCTGGTGACACTGGTGTAGATTTGTCTACTGACCCAAGATCGTCATAGAGTCTTGTGTGGCTCCTATTGTGCTTTGCACGGCTCTACTAAGTCGTGCAAATATGTGGTTTTTGGGTACAGTCCCGAGTCATATGGAGGCAATGAGCGATAGGAGGGGATTCGTCTCTCTCGGTATTGGGGGTTGATGTTTCGCTATGCTCGATTGGTCATAACTGAAATCTCTGGCCACGGTAGATGTGATTTACTGGTAAGTGTTATCAGTAGTTTCATGCCTGTTATAGACCTTACATCGGCATGACTTATCAAGCTATTAGGGTCTGACGTTTACTACCCCAAGGCGAGATATGCGACTGTCACGCCCCACCCCTAATACAGAGAGTATTGTCCGCTCTGGCCGAAACCGCACGGATTTTCCCTTTAGAACGAACCAGACCCGACCAGAGGCCACTTCCCAGGAGGTCACCCATCCCAAGAATTCCCTGGCCCGAGCATGCTTAACTACGAAGTTCTCAAGCTCCTGTAGTTCCGGTTCACTTAAAAGGCGCCTCTGTATTGAAGAGTGGTAATCATTCCATTTATAGTACAGATCTGCCCCCTTTCGGAATGTATTCCGAAGAGTCCCCATTGTTCTACAGTGGGTCCCACGGACTCAAGAGGTGGCCCCCACGGATTCAAGAGGTGGCCCCCGCCCACTTAACACGACACTTGGCGTGGCACTTTGTTCCGTGTGGCACTTTGCTCCGTGAGCAAGAACCGGGTCCCGACATTCTCCCCACCTTTGAACAATGGTTCGTCCTCGAACCACAGACCTACTATTGAGGGACCAGCTCTGATACCAACTTTGTCACGACCCGCATGGTACGGAACGTGACTGGCACTTAGGTTACGAAACGTCTCAAGACGTCCGTAAAATAAGTAAGCCAAAGCCCAGAAACCAAAACCAAATAAGCAAAAGAGTGAAGAAAACCCAATCAATTGAAAGCGAGTTTATCAAATAAGTCATATAAAACCTTTTTTAAAAAACAATATCAATTTTTCCGAAAATTTCGGCAGAGTCTCCTTTGTAAATACTGGCCCCCAAAATGGGTACAACAAGAATATATATGAATCCAACAAATAAGTCATCCCCAAGCGGGAGCTAGCTCTTCGCCACAAGGCGGTCACAAATCCCACGCAATATAAAGCAACAACATGCGAAATAATCATAATGAAGCATAAGAAAAACATCATGTCGACTCAAGTGAGCTCGACCCCAAAATACAGCATAAAAGTCCACAAACCTCACAGTCTCATCTCTCGGTCAATATACAATAATACTGGTAGATACAGTAGACGGAGCACACTAGATACAAAGAATATACAAGGTGGTGCAAAAATAATCATATAACCCACCTAAGAGCAAAACCTCGAGTCCAGGCAAAAGAGGCAAAAGAAGCAAGCGCACCCGCCGCTACTGTACTGACGGAGCGGACCTGCAAAAGGCTATGGCACAACGGGGGTGAGTTGCCAACTCGTGAGTAATAAATAACATCTACACAGGCTATCGAATGCATGCACACAAGCATCCTAGCATCTAAATACAGGTAAGGCAGGACATAATGGCAAGTATGTATGCAATATGGATACACTAGCAGGTATGAATGCAATGCGAATCAACTCGTGATCTGAATGTGTAAGTATAAGAAATCATGTTTTTCCCTTCAAGAATGTCTTTTGAAATACCAGCACAATACCAATAGAATCAACAAGAACCTGTGTCCAGCAACGACACCTCAAAACTATCTCAAATCTCATATATCCATGTCATAGTATCTCTGGCCTCAGCCATCCGGCTGACCCAGCTCAATATCAAAATCTCATCATCTCGCGGCCACGGTCGGTATCCTCTGGATATCCGCCGTGCCAAACAGTCACCGGTAGGTAATCCGTCCCCTGCCAGGCTCAACGTCAACACCACATTCATCTTGCCCCGGGGTACCATACCGGGCCCACCATGTACCCGTGACGGTTTCTCCACTCCTCGACATGGATCTCGAAAACCACAGCAAACTCATGGTGGACGACACTTTACATCACTAGAAAACCGCAATTACATATTTTAAAAACATAATAAGTTTAGAAATTTTGTGGCTTTCCCCCGAAATCCAGAAATATCATAAAATCTCAAGAAATCCTTATAAGTGCATATATCAATGGTGATGAATGGATATGATATCAATAATTAAGCTACGATGTATGATTAATAGACTAGGCATGAAAAAATAATATGATGAGGTACATGCACATGAATGGCAATCCTACGATTTCATTTTAAGGAATTAAAGGCAATAGCACAGGTTTAAGCATCAATTAGTAAAAGGTTTCAAATTATAGGTTATCTAGTGTGGTGGCATGGAAATTACCAGGGCGTGTGTGTAAGCATGAATAGTGCTCGTGCTGCATATAAAAACCCTGGCAATGGTACAGGTGTCCTATAAAATGGGTTCGCATATGTATGTCAATATAATGCATGGATGCAGCAAATAATCATATAAGTATTTCACCCCTAATTACTAACATCACTAAGAATCTTTTAAGTTACTAAAACTATCGGGCGGCTTGCGCCATTTAACGATTGTCCCCCGTAGATGTTACATCTACTCACCAGAATCCCTAGCTAGTCACGTCCAATCACCGCTTTCCCCTTTCGTGCCGCGTCTGACGTCTCCGTGACCGAACCTGGAATTTACATCAATACCAAACATAAGGTTACATATCAAGAACGACGGAAAACCCAAACAAAACTACTAACGTTCACAAGCTAGGTACAACGTGCACAAAGTGCGCGGAACACACGCGAAAATCGCAAAAACTGCAAAAATCGCCGATTTGGTCTTCCGGCAAAACTAAAACCCGATTACTCAAAAATCCGCACTCACGCATCCTAAATGTCATAGGATAAGCCAACAAAATACTCTAGATATCGCAATTAAATCGCCACAATAATATAATAAAAACCTAGTAAGCTAGAAGTTTGCAAAATTGGTGCAAACATCGACAATTAGCGAGAAAATTAACACAATCCAACACAACAATCCAAACTAACCCACTAGCTAGCCATTACACTAATTTTAAACCCTTAACTATGCTTAAAAACCTAATTTCCATAAACAAAACCTTTCTTGATTTTCATAATTAGCAACCTTAATGAAAATTTCACACAACTTTAACATAGATTAGCCTAATATGAAGCCACTTAAGCAAAGTAACCATATAAATTGGTTAAGTAACAACTAGGTTAATTAAAAAGACTTAATTGACTAAAACATGGTTTCAAGAAACCCTAGTTTAATTTTCAATCATTAACTAAAAAAAACTAGATTAGGATTAACACTAAAATTAACACTAACCAACTAGATTAAAGTATTCTAACCATAACAAATTAAAAGAGTAGAAATTATACCTCAAATCTATGGATCTAGCAAGAAGAAATTTGCCTCAATGATGGCCTCCTAGCACCATGATTCCAAGCAAGAGAGGTGAAGGAAAAAGGGATGAAGAATGGGGTTTTAATTTGTGAGTTTTAGCTTGAATTTTTGAAGCAACTTAATGAATTTTTTGAAGAAAAATGAAAATATCAAGGAGATGAAGGGGGCTGCTGGAATTTCGGCCAGAACAAGGGAAGGGGATGGTGTGGGGTGTGTGGAAAAAGTCTTGGTCAACTCCTACCAACCCACAAAAGACCATACCTAATTAACAATTCAAAAACCTTTAAAAATACCCTCATTTCCACACAAGAATAAAGTCAAGGAGCATGGCATTTTTTTTCTAGACCTGATGATGGTGGGGCTGGCCTAGGGCTCAGGGAAGAGAGAGAGGGGTTTTACAAAAGAAATTTTATGCAAAAAGACCCCCTACAAGTCAAAAATTGCAAGTTTAAGCTTAAATTCAATAAATTTCGTTTCCTATAATAAAAATTAGTTAAAACTCAAAATAAAATACTAAAAATTTATGTTACAACTAGATTTTAATTAACATAATTTTAAAGATTAAAATTAGCCCAGAAAAATTTGTATTTATCGCTAATTTAATGTATTTTCTTACCGGCTTAAAATAATATTAAAAAATTGAAAAATAGGGAAAATTTTTTAAATGACCAAAATTTCATAAGTAACTCATTAGCTACTAAAAACAAGAAATTACCTATCCATTTTAGGTATAATTAGTCCTAAACGGCAAAATAACGAGAAAGACGGTTTTCGGAAAAATACCGAATTTTCACCGATTTTCAGGAAAACACCAAAACGACTTTTCAAGGCGTTACAATCTTCCCCCCTTAAAGAAATTCGGTCCCCGAATTTAAAAAATATAGCTACGCGTACCTTCAAAGAGATGGGGATATTTCTTCCTCATCTCGCCCTTGGTCTCCCAGGTAACCTCCTCGCTGCTCGAGCTACGCCAAAGGACCTTGACGGTTGGTATAATCTTCGATCTCAACTTCTTCACCTGCCGATCCAGGATGGCCACCGGCTGCTCTGCAAACGAAAGGTCACGCTCTAGCTGGACTGTCAGGTGCTGAATCGCATGCGAAGGGTCGTGAAGGTACTTACGGAGCATCGAAATATGGAAGACGGGGTGAACATCGGGAAAGCTGGGTGGAAGGGCCAAACGATATACAACTGCGCCGATACGCTCGAGGATCTCGAAGGGACCTACGAATCTAGGGCTAAGCTTTCCCTTTTGCCCAAAACGCATCACGCCCTTCATCGGAGAGACTTTCAGAAAAACATGGTCGCCAACTGCGAACTCTAATCTGCGACGGCGCCTGTCTGCATACGATTTCTGCCTGCTCTGATCTGCTCTCATCCGGTCTCGGATCAACTGTATCTTCGCTGTCGTCTCCTCAACAAGCTGCGGCCCCAGTATACTGCTCTCGCTGAGCTCTGTCCAACAGACGGGCGATCTGCATCTCCTCCCATACAATGCCTCGAAAGGTGCCATCTGAATAGTATCCTGGAAGATGTTGTTGTAGGAGAACTCCACTAGAGGTAAATGACGATCCCAGCTACCGCCGAAGTCTAAAACGCACGCTCTGAGCATGTCCTCGAGAGTCTGAATGGTCCGCTCTGACTGTCCGTCGGTCTGCGGATGAAACGCTGTGCTGAAGCTCAAACGAGTGCCCAAAGCCTCCTGAAGTCTCTGCCAAAGTCGGCTGGTGAACTGGGTGCCTCGATCTGACACGATACAAGTCGGTACGCCATGCAACCGCACGATCTCGTCGATGTAAAGCTGGGCATATTGAGCGAAACTGAAAGTCGTCTTCACTGGCAGGAAGTGAGCCGCTTTCGTCAATCTATCCACGATCACCCAGATGGAGTCGTACCCTCGACTGGTCCTGGGTAGACCCACAACGAAGTCCATCGAAATCTGCTCCCATTTCCACTCCGGAATGGGTAACGGCTGCAGCTCTCCTGCGGGCCTCTGGTGCTCGGCCTTGACTTGCTGGCAAGTCAGGCATCTCGATACAAACTCCGCAATGTCCCTCTTCATCCCGTCCCACCAATAGGTCTCTCTCATATCGTGGCACATCTTGGTGGAACCGGGGTGGACACTATACACTGATCGGTGTGCCACCTCAAGAATGTCGCGCCGCAATCCATCAGCATCTGGTACGCACAGTCTAGATCCATAGTGTAAAATCCCCTGATCGTCAATCACGAACTCGGAAAATCTGCCATGTCCCATCTGTGCCATGATCTCTGAGCAACGGTCGTCACTGCGCTGTGCCTCATATATACGGTCAAGCAACTGTGGGCGTGCACGAACATGCGCGAGCTGTCCCCCTATCTGAGTGAACTCGAACTCAACTCGGCTGTCGCATAACATCTTCCAATCTGCTGACGACTGCCTTTGCAGTGCGCGCAAAAAGGATAGACTACCCCCGGGCCTCCTACTCAACGCATCTGCCACTACATTCGCCTTGCCAGGGTGATATAAGATCTCGCAGTCGTAGTCTTTCACCAACTCCATCCAACGACGCTGTCTGAGGTTCAGGTCTCGCTGCTGAAATATGTACTTTAAGCTCTTGTGATCGGTGAATATCTGACACGACTCGCCGTATAGGTAATGTCGCCAAATCTTCAGTGCAAAGACCACTGCAGCCATCTCCAAATCATGAGTGGGGTAGTTCTGTTCATGCTTCTTCAGCTGCCGAGAAGCATATGCGATCACCCAGCCATGCTGCATCAACACGCATCCTAATCCCACTCGCGAAGCATCACAGTAGACCACAAATCCGGCTGATCCCGAAGGCAAAAATAATACCGGCGCCGTAGTCAAACGAGTCTGTAGCTGCTGAAAACTGCACTCGCACTCCTCCGTCCAGATGAAAGGAACTCCCTTCCGGGTCAAACCAGTCAACGGTGCAGCTATACGGGAGAAGTCCTGAACAAAACGCCTGTAGTAGCCCGCCAGGCCTAGAAAACTACGGATCTCAGTAACCGATGTAGGTCGGGGCCACGTCTGAACAACCTCAATCTTCTTCGGGTCCACACAAATGCCGTCTCTCGTAACCACGTGACCCAAGAATCCGACGCTGTCCAGCCAGAATGCACACTTGGAGAACTTTGCGAACAGCTGGTGCTCCCTCAGAGTCTGTAACGTAAACCGAGAGTGCTGCTCGTGCTCCTCTCTGCTCCGGGAGTACACCAAGATATCGTCGATAAACACGATGATGAACAAGTCAAGATACGGCCTGAATGTACGGTTCATCAAATCCATGAATGCTGTTGGGGCGTTGGTGAGTCCGAACGACATCACCAAAAACTCGTAGTGGCCGTAGCGCGTGCGGAAAGCTGTCCTCGGTATATCCTCCTGTCGAACTCGCAGCTGATGGTATCCTGATCGCAAGTCGATCCTCGAAAAATATCCCACACCCTGAAGCTGGTCGAATAAATCATCAATGCGTGGCAACGGATATCTGTTCCGAACAGTAACTTTGTTCAGCTGACGGTAGTCGATACATAAGCGCAAACTTCCATCCTTCTTCTTGACAAACAGGACCGGAGCACCCTACAGAGAAACACTAGGTCGAATAAGCCCCTTATCTAACAAATCCTGCAACTGATCCTTTAGCTCTCGAAGCTCTGCCGGGGCCATCCGATAAGGCGGTATAGAGATAGGCCCCGAGCCGGGAATCAAATCGATGCAGAACTCAATGTCGCGCTCAGGTGGTAGCCCAGGTAGCTCATCAGGGAAAACATCAGGGAACTCACAAACAACCGGGACCCGGTCCAACAGAACCTCTGCAGCTCGAGTATCACAAATAAACGCTAAGAATCCCTGACATCCCTTCGGCAAGAGCTGACCAGCGCGAAGAGACGAAATCAAGCTGGGAAGGGTGACGCTGCGGTCTCCCTGAATAACAAGGACTGGCTCTCCCAGAAAGCTAAATATGACTGCCTTCTCACGGCAGTCCACCGAAGCATAACAAGTGGCTAGCCAATCCATGCCCAGAAGCACATCAAAGTCCAATATATCGAGGAGAATCAAATCAACTGATGAATCCCTCTCCCCGATACGAACGGAACAAAAATGAAATACAAAACGAGCGACAAACGACTCGCCTACCGGAGTAACAACAACAAGCGGATGATCTAACGACGACGACTCACGGCCCAACATCGGTGCAAAGTGTGTAGAGACGTACGAATGTGTGGAACCTGGGTCAAATAATACCCGTGCGTCGAAAGAACAAACTGGCAAGGTACTTGTCACAACGGCATTGGATGTCTGCGCATCCTGCGGTGTCAAAGAAAATACTCGGGCCTGTCCTCTACCGATAGCGGGCTGACCTCGACCTCGGCCTCTGCCTCCTCGTTCTCTCTGAACAGGACCGCCGCGTCCATGGCCTCAGGGTGCACCTAACTGGCGTGGAGCATCGCCGGTGGTAGGAAGTAGGGCTCTCTGAGGAGGGGGTGGTGATGGTGGTAGGGTCACATGCGGAACTGTCGCTGCTCCCTGTCGTCACGCCGAACAGTTTCTGACAAGATGGTGCAGACTCCCGCACCCAAAACACCCTGGCGACGGCTGCTGTCCCTGGGGATAAGAACCATATAACTGTCCCCGTCCAAATCCTCTACCAGGCCTATCTCTCAGGAAGAATCTGGCGCGCTGCCTCTGAGACGGTACATCGGTGCGAATCCTCTTCGGCCCAGAAACGGCCGAAGTCTGTGATATGCGTGCCTCCATCCGTAATGTCGTATCCATAGCAGCTGAATAAGTGTCGTAGTGTTGGGCGCCAATGGCAAGATATAGCTGGGTATCAAGTCCCTGTACGAACTTCTTCACCATCTTCTCTTCGGTATCCACCAAATACTGAGTATATCGGGATAACTGTGTAAACTGGATGTCAAACTCAGACACCGTCATCCCAGGTGTCTTGACTAAGGCCTCGAAGCTACGAGCTCTGGCGTCACGAACGCTCTCTGGGAGGAAACGAGCTAGAAAGACCGCTGTAAACTCGGCCCACGTCATAGGCGGTAGACCTGCAGCTCGACCTCTCAAGACTGAATCCCACCATGTCTGCGCAAGACCCTCTAGTCGAAAACTCGCAAGCTCTACCCATCGATCATCCGAACATCTCAGCGAACGGCAGATCCTGGCTAAACTGTCAAGGAACGTCTGTGGGTCCTCCGCTGCCTCGGTGCCGGTGAATACTGGAGGTTTCAGCCTCATGAAATCCTGTAGCGAAACCGGAATGGCCACGGTGGTAGTAGTAAGAGCAGGTATCATGGTCGTCTGTGATATAGTAGGTAAGTCATCCGGCCTCGGTGTACGACTGGCTGCAACTAGGGATCCTACCATCTGACGTAGCTCCTGCATGCCCCCTATCATCTGTCGTAACTCCTCCATACCAGTCTCGAGCCTATCCATACGGCCTGGGGAAGGTGGATCGGTCTGTCCCTGCGGCGTAGGCATACCACCCTGCTCAGTCCTAGTCTCGGACGAGCCAGCTCGAATCTCGTCTCGGGCGGCAGCCCTCTGTACCCTCGTAGCCTTCGCGGCATAGTGGCTGGTACAGAAAAAGGATAATAAGAACAGTGCAAAAGAATCATAGGATACACGGAATTGAAGAAGGAATTTCAAGCAAGTATCCTAAAGTCACTTAGGCGGAGTACCGTATCGCAAGTATGCCGCGGACATACACACGCTACGTTACCCTACTTAAGTCACTTACTCCATCTACCAAGGGTCATCCTACACTCAAAAAGGTAAAACCTATCGCTCTGATACCAACTTTCACGCCCCTCCCCTAATACAGAGAGTATTGTCCGCTCTGGCCGAAACCGCACGGTTTTTCCCTTTAGAACGAACCGGACCCGACCAGGGGCCACTTCCCAGGAGGTCACCCATCCCAAGAATTCCCTGGCCCGAGCATGCTTAACTACGAAGTTCTCAAGCTCCTGTAGTTCCGGTTCACTTAAAAGGCGCCTCTGTATTGAAGAGTGGTAATCATTCCATTTATAGTACATATCTGCCCCCTTTCGGAATGTATTCCGAAGAGTCCCCATTGTTCTACAGTGGGTCCCACGGACTCAAGAGGTGGCCCACACGGATTCAAGAGGTGGCCCCCGCCCACTTAACACGACACTTGGCGTGGCACTTTGTTCCGTGTGGCACTTTGCTCCGTGAGCAAGAACCGGGTCCCGACAGCGACATATCAGACGAACAGACCGGACTGTGCGGTAGTGTTACTTATTTTATTCGCAGGAGTATGAGCAGGCAAGCTTGTTGATCTTCTGGTCGCTCAATATCCGGGTAGCCGTTATGTTTAGCACGCCTCTTGCAGCTTGTGGGTGTTTGATATGATCATCACCCACTGCCGGCGTATTGACGAGTCTTTAGATTCCTACACAGAGGTTTCCTGGCTCGAGAAAAACGAAGTAGGAGCACATATGAGATATGTGCGGGACCGAGAATAATACGAGTATATGATATCGTATTATATTCTTGCGATTTGTATCATCAGTCGGTTATATGCGATATAGCCGGGTTATCGAATCAAGTGTTGATTCGATAAATTGATACACATGATATTAGTCGGTTATATGTGATATGATAGGTTCATTAAATCAAGTGTTTAGTTAATGATTTAATGTATAATTGTATATTTGATATATGAATTTACAATGACAAATATTGCTCACTTGACTTTTTCTTTTTCTCACTTTTGTTACATTATATAAATATTTGATATATATATATATATATATATATTGTATCATGCAAGGTTATATATGCAACTTGTGTGTGTAGGACTTACACCATAACCATGATAAGTTTAGGTTTTAATTATCTTTTGTAATTCAAATTGTGAGTGGAATTGTGGAAGCTAGTTTTGAGCTTTGACTTAGTCCAACCAATTTGTTTTACACTAAGATAATTATAAACCTAACCATTATCCTTGCTATGGTTAAGTCTCTACAAGAGTTAGTGATGACAAAAAACTCACCATGGTTGTAAATCTAACCTCATTTTTCTAGTATTATTCTCTTCACTTTAGTTTTCATTCTTCTTCTTCTTCATCTAAACCCAAAAGCATTCTAGGGTTTTTTGGAAATTGGTGAAAATGAGTGAGAAAATAAAATCTAAAGTGAGCCCACTTCCTACTTCACCATCCTATATACTTGCTTGGGTATTATAGGGTGTTCTCTCACAAAGTTCATGACCAAGTGAAGGGTTAGCTTGAGTCTGAGTCTCCTGGACCTAGATCATCTTCGGCCTCGAAGTCTACGAGAAAGCTTGTTCATTTCTCCAGGGAAATCCATACTTGAGTTCGGGACATCGATGATCGCAGCGAAGGGACGTCAACACGGAGCTTTAGAACTGAAGGACCGGATCTACAAATGTTGTATTCTTGTTCACTTCTTTTGTAATGATTGATTACTAGTTTTGTTACCCTAGTTTTCTAGTACGATTCTTTGTTAGATTGCTTAGCACCCCCTTAAATTTTTGTTGTGTCATATATGATGCTTGCAAACCCTAGGTTAGGTGTTTAGGAATCCCAACAGGGTATCAAAGCCAAACTAGAAACCTAGACGATGTTAGATGTAATATGAAACCGAAACAAATCCGTATTGAAATTTCTGGAACCCTGCACATATGGTCTCTATTGTTTTTTAAAAGTCGTTTAAAACTTTTGCAAACAAGTGCAGAGTCATGTATGTGATACCTATAGTGCACAGAACAAAAACGAGACCAATTGCTCGGATTTCACCCGAGCACTTTCCCCAAAATTCCGAGGAGGCCGGCCCTGCATGCTCCATTATGTGTCGTTTTTGTTTTGTGCTCTTCTGTGCTTATTTTGGGGTTTCAGGTATTGTTTGTTTGGTCTAAAATTTCATGTGATGTGAATTTTAATATAGGACTAATACGGAGTGTTTCATAGTTGTATAATTTAACATTGTAATGGTAACCTAGGCCATGTTTAACAATTCGAACGAACTTCAAACATCACCCCATGACCCCCTCTGAAATTTCCAAGCGTTGTAATTTTTCTAAGTTAATTATATTCAATGGTCGTGCAAGTAACTCTATGGACCCTCTATAAGAACAAAAAACCATAACTCGATTCTATGCCCTCGGAACCGCGACTTGAACCCTAGGGTTTGCCGTAGTTCCGCGGAGTCATAGGTGAGGCGTTGGTTTGACCCTTCTACGGCCGGATCATAGGTACTGTGGCACGTTTTGGATACTTTAACTATGCTCTTGTGTTGAGCTAATCGGGTGATGTGTGTGTTGGTTGATTCGGTCGAAACGTTTAACATCGTCTAGTATATTGTGATACAATAATTGGAATCCACAATATTTGAATTTTATAAATTTAGCAATTTAGTCTCATTTGATCTAATGCCACAGGATTTTGATGCGATCAAAAGTCCGTCGCAATCACGTTGTGTATGTGGATACTCGTCGGGTAACCTTATTAAATAGCCATGCCCCATAACCCCGACCAAGTCACTATAGGAGAACTCCGTTGCCAAAAAGCATCCGTCCGGGTGCTCGCGGCCGCGGTGTTCCGCCTAAGTGCACTTCGTCGTTAGTATCGGGGGGTACGGCCGTCTACTAAAGTTTCCGATGAACATTCGATCGGGATGTCAAGAATCTTGTTGAATTGCCAGACTTGATGTTGAAAAGTGTTTTCGAGATCGAGACTAAAATGCTGGGTTTATAATTGTTAGGCATGCGATGTCTAAGTAATTCATTTGTTAGGCATGAAATCCGTAATATGAGATATTGCAGGTTTATGATGTCTAAGGTGGTTGTGAATTCCAACTTTTGTAGTTTTCACTTTCTTTTCTTCGACCGTAAGTGTAATATGTGGTATATCGCCGGTTTCGTTGCTATACGTCAACGACAATTGGGATACGCATATTTACTTACGTTGATGACGTGTGATGTTATGTGTTGCGGTTATATGTTATATTGGATCGTCGTGTTTGAATAGCCCGGGTTTTTTTATGTGAGATGAGAGTTTTTCATTTTCATTCATATAAAATTCATTGTATGTAATATTCTTTTATTGGGGCACTTCCGGGTTGAGGAAGATGTCTCCGTTGATGTATATTATTTACTTTTCCGCATTAGGATAGACCTAAGGAGGGGAGCACAAGTAACCGGGTTCTAGAGTCCAGTGGGAGATCATCTTGAGGCGTCGAGACCAGGTCTCCTAACACTAGAATTGGTAGGATTGCTTGCCGCTCTCGTAGGGGTCTAGGGATGTGGGTTTGGCTATTCATCACGACCGTAGAATCCGTGTTTTATACCGGCTTAAAATAAAACACGAACATCCTAGTATATCCAATATTTCATATGTTGTTTTCTGCTGCGATATTTGCGATGTGATCATGTGATATGTTGAGATAGATTTGGTATATAGTATATATGATATATTATATAGACGTTGCTTATGTTTTACACCCGCGCTAGCCCTGCCCCACTCTGTCGTTAGTTACCTAACTTAACGGTGCATGACGGGACATCGAGGCGAATGCAGATGGCATAAGCGTACGTTGTATTTATCTGTGATGCTTAGGTAACTTAAATGATGGGACATTCATAAATGAGATTAATGAATGAAAATAAACCTAAAGATCTTGTTGAATTGAATTTTCAAAAATAGGCAGCACCAGTTGTTGCTTTGCATAGCGGTATTCCTTGTAGAATATCCAGCACCTTATTCGATAAGGAATGAGCCGAGATCCATTCACCGGGAGTGACCTCTTTAGAAATAACTGGCAGATGCTACAACCCTCAGTTTGTTTTTTGATTGCTTTTCTAGTTCTTGCTTTGCATAGCGGTATTCTTTGCAGAATGTCCTGCACCTCATTCGACGAGGAAAGAGCCAAGATCCCTTCACCAGGAGTGACATCATTAGCGAAACTAGCAAAAGCCTAAAAAACACTCCATTTAAAACCATCTGATTCTACAATGATATAAAGTTCAAAGCGTTTAAGGTTTTCTTAAAAACCATCCGCAACCCTCCGTCATTTTAGGAAGTATAGTACTTAGTATTCGTGTTGCGTTTGTCGACCATAGCCGAGGCGTAGTGTACGGTAGCTAAGTGATGTCTTCCTACACAGCATATGATGCAATTAGTTAGGACAGTCATGTGACTTTGTTGACCTTAGCCAAGGTGTTAGATATGTATGCCCTAGAGGCCATTATTGTATAGTACTAGTTTTTATAATACATTTTGGAGGCTTAGGATATATATATATATATATATATATATATATATATATATACGGGTTTACGACAGTCTTGCTCGACATAGTAGTATGCTACTTGGTTTGTTTCTATCTTAATATGTGTATATGTTTCTTTTAACATATCGCTAATACATATTGATGGAGCCTTTAGGATTTTTGCTTGACTACCGGCGTTCTGATGGCGATCACACTAGTGGGGGCTGGGTAGTCTATAAGCACATCCTTATTTTGGTCCCTGTTCGTAGGATTATCGAGACAGGGCATCGATACTCCAGAGTAGACTGGTGCATACGCTTCTCTTCCCTGCAGGGGAGATGATCTGTCCCACAGCCATCAGTACAACGTACTGGAGATAGTATGCAGGTGCTCGTTAGGTTACGAGAACACTGGACAGGACTCGTCGGGAACTGTTGGTTGGTATTATACCTATCGTCAGTTAACAGTTCCCAAGTGACATGAGTACAGCTTAGTCCGCTGACTTGACACTGTCACTTCGCCTCGAGTGTGTTCCCACTGTTCTTAGATTACTACCCTACGACGACTCTACTGAGTCGTGCAAACAGGTAGTAGTTGGGTGCAGTCTCGAAGCACTTGGAGGCTGTGACGGTAAGATAGGATTCGTCTCTCCCGGTATTGGGAGTTGATATCGCACTGTGTCTAGGAAAGCCATTACACATAGTCGTCCCTGGCCAGGGCAAGCGAGATTTGCTGGTAGTGTTACATGTAGTTTCTCAGGGTGTTTTGGGCTACACTCCGACGTGAATTGTACAGCTATTAGGGGACTGACGTTTACCGCCCCCCTAGGCCATCTATGCGATACTCTCAGACGAACAGGCCAGACTGTACGGAGATTGTCACATACAGGCTCAGTAGGAGTTCGGATGGGTTCACCTCATCAGTCTTCTTATCGGCATCTACCTGGAGACCGTTACGTACAGCTAGTGCTGCTTGTGGTCTGTGGTTAACCCCACTGCCAGCGTAGTGTCGAGTCTTTAGAGTCCCACACAGAGGGTTATTCGCCTTTGGGCAAAACAGAGTAGAGGTCGTATGGTTTTGAGACAGGGTTCGTTCACATCCGCGCACTTGTGCACGTTTGGTGTCTGGACAGTTATTACTAGCGGGCTTTGGATTAAGCCAGATCCTAGTATATGTTTTGGGGTTAGTTTTATCTCATTGTATTCGTGTTCCTCGGAACATGGATGCGGGTGTGTATGCACAGTTGACTGAGACAGAGGCAGAGGATTCTCATTAGGGTTATGGTACGGATGTGTATGCACAATTGACTGTTGTCGTTTTCCAAACCCTAATGAGAATAGGAAATATGATTAATAGTATTAGTTAACAATTATTGTGCCATGGTTGAGTTGAATTCTTGACTTTTGTTGACTTGTTGACTTTAGTTGACCGGTTGACCAAAGTAGACTTGTTGACCATCATCATTTGTTTTCAAAGATGCTTCTTATTTTTTGCACAAAGCATTTAATGAATGAAATGATAATGGTCATTCATCAACTCACCATCACAAATTGTTAATTATTATTATTGTTATCATTTTCTAAAAAAGAGAGCATGGTTGTAAAAAATTGATTCATTCTTACTTGCATCTTCTCTCTCATCCATTGCTCTCCTTCTTCCTCTAGCTCAAGGAAAATCCCTCTCATGAGTTGAGAACCATTTTCCTTTGAGATAAAACACTAAGACTACTCTCTACTCTTTCTACGGTTCTAGGTTTAGGAAACCAAGCACCTTAGTTATCTCTTGGTTGAGGTAGGAGCTTATGTTCGAACCCTCGGGTGGATCTATCTTCGACAAAGAGGAGACGACGAGGAGGAGCCGTACAAACTATTACAAGGGGCAAGTAAGGAGGAGAACAACAAGAGGAGAAGGAGTTCAAGACCTAGGTATAACCCCATAACCGAGTAGGTAAAACTCGTAGTTGTTGCTAGTGTGTTGTTTAGCAAAGATCCGGGTTTTCTAGTCCATGTTACCAAAACACTAAAAATTGTTTTTCGCCGTTTCCGCAACCCCGAAAGAACTGGGAGAGGTAACATGGACCTAACAGTGGTATCAGAGCCTAGCTAAACACACACTAGCAAGTTAGCAAAGTATCTAGAATTTCGATCGGACAAAAAATCGCAAAACACCCTGAAAAAATGAACTTTCTGTCGATTTTATTTTCTTCTCAAAAAATAATAAATCATGTACTAAAAATCGGCTCAGGATTTTTAAAGAACACAGAAGAAAAATGATCCACCAACTCGGTCAAAGCGCCGCGGAACCGCTGCCGAGTTGACTCGTCTTGGGGTCAAGTTTCATGCAGTGTTCTTATATTGGTGTTTTGTGATTTTTAGGATGGTTTGTTTCTGCCCAGAATTTCTAGAGAACAAAATTTGTTTTTGGGGTGGTAACAAATCCTTATTTTGATCGAATTTCTGTAGACTTTGGCTAATGGGTTATATCTGTAATGTGATATATGTATTGAACGTCTGCTAATCGCTATACATCGATTAGTGGGGGTTATACATATCTGTGATCTGTAATGTTGATGGTTTGTGTATATGAATTCGTTGGATTGTCGCGGATGAATAGCCGAGGGTTGTGAGATGAGATTTTTATTTATCTTTCAATTCATGTAACATGTAAATTGATGTAATATTATTTGTATGGCCGCACATCCGGGATGAGGTTGTAGCCGCCATTGTATATTATTTCTTTTACTGTTTTTGCTCCTAGGATAGACCCAAGGTGGGGTGCACAAACTACCGGGTACCTCGAAGTGCCGAGTGGCCTACTCACATTGTTGAGGGAGGTTGCTTCGCTTCGGATACTTGGCGGGTAGTTTGCCGCACCCGTAGGGTTCTAGGGTGGGGTTTTGGCTGTTCATCGCTACCATGTAATCCGTCTTTCGTTGCAGGCTCGAACGAAACGCGGATTCCTAGTATATCCAATGTGTTCATCTGTGATCTGGAATGACTATCATTGCATCTGACGAATGTGTATATATATATATATATATGATATCTATTTAGGCATTGCTTATGTTTTGCATCTGCGCTAGTCCAGCCCCCGCTATGTCGTTAGTTAAGTAACCTAACGGGTGATGACGGGACCCCGTGGCGAATGCGGATGGCATAAGCGTACGTCATATTTTCGTTGTTTTCTGCAATGGTAGGATTAATTGATGGGACGCATTAAATTAATGCAAGAAAACAAACCTAAAAGACGTTGTTGGAACAATTTTTAAAAAGCTGTTATTGCAAGGACATTCTCTTTTGTTTTGCATAGAGGTATTCGGTTATGAATGCCCAGCACCTCATTCGACGAGCCAAGGGCCGAGATCCCTTCATCGGGAGTGACCCCTTGGACAAAAAGTTTGCGTCAGGGTAATAACTTCACTATAGTCGATTATTCTTGCTTTGCATAGAGGTATTCGGTTATGAATGCCCAGCACCTCATTCGATGAGGAAAGAGCCGAGATCCCTTCACGGGGAGTGACCTCTTTAGCAAAAGTTTTCGCCACTATATTTTCAAAAAAGGGCAATCATGTTCCTTCAACTATATCAAGTTCATTACGTTAACGGGTTTCTCGCCAAAACCCAGTCGTAGCCCTCCGTCATTTCGGATTGGTATTGCTTAGTATTCAAGCTACGTATTTCGTGCTCAACCGAGGCGTAGTGAACGGTAGCTATGTAATATTTTTCTGTAGCATATAATTTGATTGGTTGGGACAGTCGTGCGGTCATTTTGGCTCAGTCAAGGACTCGTACGGGTGGGTCTAATGCAATCAAGAAAATGACGGGTTGAACTTGACTAGGATCCTTTGATATGTTGGCTCAGTCAAGGTCACTTGGGTCCTAGGGGTAAAAAACCACATCAGGAGTTTCTAAAGAAACTGAAACATGCAGATTTAGCATACCTTCTGGAGTGTAAGTGACTAGAGTGGATTTCATCTAGGTCATTACACGATGATAGTTGGATCCCGATCCCACTGATGAGTTGGATTACTCTCGGGAGGTTATTTCACTTAACAATCAATGCTATAAACCAAGTAGGTGTTTAGAACGGTATTAGCGGGGCTATGTCTCCAGGGAAAAGAGGTTATTTAATTAAGGAACTTCGGTTAAGCGTTGGAAAACCTCCCTCGAAGTACCAACACCAGCATGGCTGAAAGGTTAAGCAAGTATTGTGACGTGTGATTAATCCTGACTAATTCTTCTTTTAGGGTTTGAAGAAGAATTTGAGGAAACAGTGGGAGCCATCCTGGTTAGATAAATTAATAAACCAATCTAATCTTGCAAGAGCGCACGCTGAGTGTTTCTTTTCTCTCTCTCCAGGTAGCAACCATTTCACGCCCTAATCAAGATAATAAAATGTATCTCTTTACCGATCCGAATTCTTATTCGGGGCTGGGGAACGTTGGTTCGGCTCTAACTTACGACAACAGTCATATGTATGAGCAAGAGAAAGAGGATTGTATGGATTCCAAGGATACCCAGTTGAAGAAGAAGCTTGGTTTTGCATCTACTTCAGGTGTTCTTATTATTGAGAACTGCTTTACGGTCAGCCCTACCTCCTGGGTACTTGATACCGGATCAGGATCTCATATCTGTAATTTATTGCAGGGACTGAGAAAAAGTAGGAGAGTTGTACCTGGTGATATGTCGTTCAGAGTAGCGAACGGAGCACAAGTTAATGCTGCAGCCGTCGGTGAATATCACCTAGTGTTGCCAAATGGCAATACTATGATTTTGAACGATTGCTACTATGTACCTTCCATGGTTTGCAACATCATATCAGTTTCTTTACTCGATAAAGATGGATATAACTTTGTTCTTGATAGAAATATCATGAACATCTCCCTTCGTAAGGTACTGGTTGCAGAAGATACACTGTGTAATGGTATCTACGTTCTAATTCAGAATACAGTTCTCAATATACAAAACTCATGCAAGAGGAAGAATTCAGATACGAATGAATCCTACTTGTGGCATTGTAGACTTGGTCATATCGGAGAGAAAAGACTAAGTTAGTTGCATAAAGATGGACTCTTGAATACGTTCGAGTTTTCATCTAATGAAACTTGTCAGTCTTGTCTCAAAGGAAAGATGACCAAATCTCCGTTCACCGGACATGGAGAAAGGGCAGCAGAGCTCTTAGGACTCATACACAGTGATGTATGTGGTCCAATGTCTATATATGCAAGGGGTGGGTTCTCGTATTTCATCACATTCACTGACGATCTCTCTAGGTTCGGATATGTGTATCTGATGAGACACAAATCTGAAGTTTTGAGAAATTCAAGGAATTCAGAAACGAAGTGGAGAACCGGACTGGAAAAAGTATCAAGATCCTCCGATCGGATAGGGGAGGGGAGTACTTAAGCAAGGAATTCCTAGATTACTTAAAAGAGAATGGTATTCTCTCTCAGCTTACTCCTCCATATACACCACAGCACAACGGTGTATCGGAACGGAGGAATCGTACACTATTGGATATGGTTCGCTCTATGATGAGTAGTGCTGAGTTGCCTCTTTCATTTTGGGGACATGCGCTTTTAACAGCAGCATATCTATTGAATGATATTCCGTCTAAATCTGTGCCTAAGACACCATTTGAGATATGGAATGGTAAAAGGCCGTATCTTAAACTTATTAAGATATGGGGTTGTCCGGCCTATGTAAGAGTACAAAATTCGGACAAACTGTAGGCACGTTCAGTTCTATGTAAATTTGTGGGATATCCTAAAAACTCTACAGGATATCTGTTCAACCATACCGAGGAACAGAAGGTGTTTATATCTCGCCACGCCACCATTTTAGAGTGGCAATTTCTTGCAAAAGAAACAAGTGGGAGTTCGGTAGAACTGGAAGAAATTCAGCGACCACAAAATGAAACTGAAAATTTGACAGAACCTCAGGATTCAATAACCCCAGACGATCCTCAGCCACTCCGTAGATCTGGTAGGATTTCTCGTCCGCCCGAGAGATACTACGGTTTTCTCATAGATGGGAATCGAGAGGATTGCATCTTGGAAGAAGATGACCCTACCAGTTTCAGGCAGGACATTATCAGTAGGGACTCTGATAAGTGGCTGGATGCAATGCAATCCGAGATGGAGTCCATGTACACCAATAAAGTGTGGACCTTGGATTTTGCTCCACCTGGGGTAAAACCCGTTGGATGCAAATGGATCTACAAAAGGAAACTTGGTGTGGATGGGCAGGTGGAAACCTATAAGGCTAGACTCGTTGCAAAATGTTTTCCTCAAAGACCTGGTGTGGACTATGACGAAACTTTTTCTCTAGTGGATATGCTCAAATCTATTCGGATCCTACTTGCCATTTCTGCCTTCCATGACTATGAAATCTGGCAGATGGACGTAAAAACGGCTTTTCTAAACGGTTGTTTGGAAGAGTGCGTTTACATGGATCAGCCAGAAGGTTTTGTAGACAGTGGGAGCAGCGGGAAGATGTGCAAGTTTCTTAAATCCATTTATGGATTAAAGCAAGCATCGCGGAGCTGGAACATCTGTTTTGATGAGTCAATCAAGGAATTTGATTTCATCAAGAACGAAGATGAACCTTGTATCTATAAGAAGATTGTAGGACGAACTGTCGTGTTCCTAGTCTTGTACGTGGACGACATTCTTTTGATAGGAAATGACATTCCTATGCTACAATCGGTCAAGCTATTCTTGTCACAACGGTTCTCCATGAAGGACCTGGGTGATGCCTCGTACATTCTGGGGATCAAGATCTACAGAGATAGATCCAAGAGACTACTGGGACTTTCACAGTCCAGGTACATAGAGACCGTACTAAAGAGATTTAGTATGGAAGATTCCAAGCGCGGTAACATACCCGCATTGCACGAAATCACCCTCTCCAAGAAGATGTCTCCTAAGACTGACGAGGAGAGGGTTCGCATGAGCACTATACCCTACGCTTCGGCGGTAGGATCTATAATGTACGCGATGCTATGTACAAGACCAGATGTAGCTTACGCGCTGAGCGTGGTGAGCCTGTATCAGTCAGACCCAGGTGAGGACCACTGGACGGCAGTGAAGAACATTCTCAAGTACCTGAGAAGGACTAAGGAGATGTTCCTGGTTTACGGTAGTGGAAACCTCAGGGCCGAGTCCTTTACCGATTCAAGCTTCCAGAGTGACAAGGATGACAGCAAGTCTGTCTTGGGTTTTGTGTTTACCCTCAACGGAGGGGCGGTGTGTTGGAGGAGTTCCAAAAAGGATACCGTCGCAGACTCGACGATGGAGGCTAAATACAATGCTGCAAGCGATGCCGCGAAAGAGGCGGTCTGGATGAAGAAGTTCATTAGTGAACTTCAGGTGGTTCCGTCCATTGTTGACCCAATACCTTTGTATTGCGATAACAATGGGGCTATAACTTTAGCAAAGGAACCAAGGTCCCATCAAAAATCCTGACACATCTTAAGGCGGTATCACCAGATCAGGGAGATCATTGATCGCCAGGAGATCGAGGTGCGGAGAGTGGACACAAAATACAACATGGCGGATCCATTCACAAAGGTCCTCCCTCAAACACAGTTCGAGCGACTTTTTGAGCTATTGGGTATGCGGTACGCCGAAAGGTGGCCTTAGTGCAGACGTTGGGTATGCGGTACACCAATTGCTTGCCTTTAGTGCAAGTGGGAGATTGTTAGATATGTATGCCCTAGAGGCCATTATTGTATAGTACAAGTTTGTATAATACATTTTGGAGGCTTGGGATATATATATATATATATATATACGGGTTTACGAAATTCTTGCTCGACATAGTAGTATGCTACTTGGTTTGTTTCTATCTTAATATGTGTATATGTTTCTTTTAACATATCGCTAATACATATTGATGGAGCTTTTAGGATCTTTGCTTGACTACCGGCGTTGTGATGGCGATCACACTAGTGGGGGCTGGTTAGTCTATAAGCACATCTTTATTTTGGTCCCTGGTCGTAGGATTATCGAGACAGGGCATCGATACTCCAGAGTAGACTGGTGCATACGCTTCTCTTCCTTGTAGGGGAGATGGTCGTCCCACAGCAATCAGTACGTCGTACTGGAGATAGTATGCAGGTTCTCGTTAGGTTACGAGTACACTGGACATGACTCGTCGGGAACTGTTGGTTGGTATTATACCTATCGTCAGTTAACAGTTCCCAAGTGCCATGAGTACAGCTTAGTCCGCTGACTTGACACCGTCACTTCGCCTCGAGTGTGTTCCCACTGTTCTTAGATTACTACCCTACCACGGCTCTACTGAGTCGTGCAAACAGGTAGTAGTTGGGTGCAGTCTCGAAGCACTTGGAGGCAGTGACGGTTAGACATGATTCGTCTCTCCCGGTATTAGGAGTTGATATCGCGCTGTGTCTAGGAGAGACATTACACAAAGTCGTCCCTGGCCAGGGCAAGCGAGATTTGCTGGTAGTGTTACCAGTAGTTTCTCAGGGTGTTTTGGGCTACACTCCGACACGACTTGTACCGCTATTAGGGGACTTACATTTAACACCCCCTAGGCCCGCCATGAGATACTCTCAGACGAACAGACCGGACTGTGTGGAGATTGTCACATACTGGCTCAGTAGGAGTTCGGATGGGTTCACCTCATCAGTCTTCTTATCGGCATCTACCTGGGGACCGTTAAGTACAGCTAGTGCCGCTTGCGGTCTGTGGTTAACCCCACTGCCAGCGTTGTGTCGAGTCTTTAGAGTCCCACACAGAGGGTTATTCGCCTTTGGGCAAAACAGAGTAGAGGTCGCATGGTTTTACGACAGGGTTCGTTCACATCCGCGCACTTGTGCACGTTTGATGTCCGGACAGTTATTACTAGCGGGCTTTGGTTTAAGCCAGATCCTAGAATAAGTTTTGGGGTTAGTTTTATCTCATTGTATTCGTATTCCTCGTAACACGGATGCGGGTGTGTATGCACTGTTGACTGAGGCAGAAGTAGAGGATTCTCATTAGGGTTATGGTACGGATGTGTATGCATAGTTGACTGTTGTCTTTTTCCAAACCCTAATGAGAATAGGAAATATGATTAATAATATTAGTTAACAATTATTGTGCCATGGTTGAGTTGAATTCTTGACTTTTGTTGACTTGTTGACTTTAGTTGACCGGTTGACCAAAGTAGACTTGTTGACCATCATCATTTGTTTTCAAAGATGCTTCTTATTTTTTGCACAAAGCATTTAATGAATGAAATGATAATGGTAATTCATCAACTCACCATCACAAATTGTTAATTATTACTATTGTTATCATTTTCTAAAAAAGAGAGCATGGTTGTAAAAAATTGATTCATTCTTACTTGCATCTTCTCTCTCATCCATTGCTCTCCTTCTTCCTCTAGCTCAAGGAAAATCCCTCTCATGAGTTGAGAACCATTTTCCTTTGAGATAAAACACCAAGACTACACTCTACTCTATCTAGGGTTTTAGGTTTAGCAAACCAAGCACCTTAGTTACCTCTAGGTTGAGGGAGGAGCTCAAGTGTCACGACCCAAAATTGGCCCGTGACGGCCCTAATACTACGCAACGCCTAAAGACGTAACGCGGTAAAAGAAATCCAAAACCCAGAAATCTAAACTAAGAAAATACGGAAAAGATAATATAAGTTTTTGAAACACTTGAAATCGCAACCCAAATTCTTTAAAAGTTCTACTTTCTTTCTTTAAAATTTTGGCAACACCCCCCTTTTGTAAAAACTAGCCAAGATGAATACAATACAAATATACGACGCCATAGCGAAGAAATAAAGACAATAGAGAGAAAGCTGTATATAGAAGACAAAAAATCCACAAATAATATACAATATCGTCCTCACCAAGTCTCTAAGTCAACAACATAATAGTAGATGTAGAGTACAAGATACAACGAATGTACAATATGAAATACAGATAATCATCTAACCCACCTAAGCAAAATAGTATACTGTGAGCCGATGCGGTATCTGTAGCAAAAGATGATAGATGAATAGCAGAAAAGCTGAATAGCCTACCTCGACTACTCTGGGGAACAACCTGAAACTCCTGTGGCACAACGGGGGTGAGTTGCCAACTCGTGAATAGTAAATAACATATGCAGGTAATCGCAGGAATGTACGTACAGCATGAATCTATGGTATGCGATTACAGTATTAACATGTCATGTGAGTGCAAAATAATGGAAAGTACACTAGCAGGTACAATCAATATGTGAAGCAATAGTAACATGACAATAGTATGCAATAACTATGTGTAATGTTTTAAAAATAATTAAATAAATAATTAAATGAATAAAATTGTTTAAGTGAATTTTATGATTTTCGGCAAAGTAAAATGTATTTTTCGTAAAACCTAACCGTGATTATTTTTCATTATAATTTCAAAAATACCTATTTTAATTATGTAATTACTAGTAAATGGTGTTTATTTAGCCACTTATAAATTTTTAGTTTAATTAAATATTTTTCCTAAATTAATTATTTTAAATATTAACATAAGCTTTATTTCTACACTAAATTAGTGTAAATTACAAATTTGAATGGTTTTAATTTGTAAAAGTGAGCCATGACATATTATAATTTAGTGAGTATCATGTAAAATTTATTTGCAAATTTTTCTAATTTTCTAGAGTTTTCTTGAGTTGCTATAGTAAAGAATTAAAAGAAAATTTAATAAAAGCATGAAAAGACATAATGATATGATATTTTGGTGGAACTTTCTACATCTTTCTTCACTTTTCTCATTCTCAACCCCCTTCTCCTAATTGTGGCCGGCCTCAACAACCCCATGGCAGCCCCCCCCCCCATTTCCCACTTCATTTTTATTCAAAATTCATCAAAAATACTTCAAAAATTCAATTAAAATTCCACAAAATCATATTTATTTCATACCCTTTATTCCTTGCTCATTTTTACATGGATTTTGGAGATGGAAAGCATGCATTTTTTAGGCTCATTTTCATGTTTGGACTTGAGGTTGTGTAGGTATAAATCTACCTCTTTTGTTTTATTTCCATTAGATGTTTCTTTTAAAGCATAATTAGTTTTATTAGATTAATTCTATGTTCAATTTTTAAAATTTAAGTTAGGGTTTGTAAATTCAAGTTATGATTTTTATTAATTAATTAGGGTTATAATAACTAGTCTACAATTTTTAGAAGTGGAAAAATCTTGCATGGTTATTATATAATAATTTGTTTATTCAAATTGATTTAATAATGTTATTTAGCTAACTAGTTTTTATAAAATGTATTTGTGGATAAAATAAAATTCCAATTAAGGTTGTTATCATTAGATTGTAGTTTTAGTGAGAATTTTAGCATGTTAATGGAAAGAAAAACTTAGTTTGATCACTAGTTTCTTGTGATAATTGGAAAAATACTAATAAAAGGCTATTTTTGTAAACTAGATTTTGGGAAATTCCTAAATAAATGAGATTAAAAATATAATTATGGTTTCATCATATCATTATCATCATGAATTGTAGTTTAGTACATTAATTCATGCAACATCATGTTTTGTGGTGGAATTGTGGTATTTTGCTTGAAAAATGTTGAAAATTGTTAAAGGTTGCAAACTAGAAATTTCAAATTAATACAAATTTGTGTAATAAAAATATAGTAATGGTTTGTATAGTCTAGTTATGCTATTTAATGAGTTTTATAACCATTGGTTTCATCTAAATGTCAAGTTTTGATGAAAAACGGTAAATTGGCATTTTCGGTTTTTACGAAATTGGACGGTTTGATGGATTTTAGGGTTTCGATGGATTTAATCATGTTTTATAATATAAGTAATGTGTTTTAAAACTACGAGTTATTTGTTGATGTTTATCTCGATCCATCGGAGTTTGTACGCCGATATCGAGCGATATTTGGTTCTTTTGCGTGGATGGGACATAGGTTTTAACCTATGCTTGTTCTTTGCGTCGTTTTGAGTTTTGTATGTGATTCAGTTTACGATGCTATTTATATGTTTGCGTTTAGGTATCCCTCACGTGGACTGCGGGCGATGAAGAGGAGGATGGAGACACCGTCTTCGGCAGACATGGACCAGGTGAGTAGATGTATATCTACGGGGGGAAGTCGGATGGATGGCGTTTAGCACCCACGCAACGTAGAATAGGAATAGTACTTATTGACATTTGGAAACCAGATGTGACCCTAGATTCTTAATGAGTAGGACCCTAGTAATGACCCTAGGCTAGACTAGACTGATTTAGGAAAACCATACCAGAAGATGAATACCTTGGAAGAGGTTCATAGGTTTCAGGTAGAAACACACACACGCACACACTGAAACTCGACATGGTGTATACGTGCATGTGTGTATATATATATATAGGACGAGGTATAGGTTTATATATATATATATATATATATATATATATACAACACGTATATAGGATACATTGATGTGATATGATATCCGAGGTATGATGAAATAGTGTAACTGAGCTTGATGTCGTGATTCTTGGCTATACAGTCGTATTAAGTGTTAGCGGATCATTAGAAAATGAGATAATGAACATGTATACTTAAATTATAATGGGTGGTGATGATATTGAGGTACATGGGACTCTAAAATAGTACCCGGACTGTAACTTGTGATTGATCACGATATGGGATATGTATGACTTGATTACGAGATCATATAGGTGTGACCTGATGTCGATATCATAGAGGTGTGACTTGAGGACGATATGATACATATGACATGATATTTCTGAGGATAAACTAATGATTCTTATTATGATGGCAATGATATATGATTGATGTAGGAGATTACAGTTTAGCACCTTGATCATGAGATATGTTGGTGATGACATTATACGAATGATGAGACACCTAGGAGATACTTGACCCGTACCCCGATATTGGGATGTCGTACGATGGATTTTACCGTACGAGGCATAAATATGATGATTGATTCGCATTCTTGATTCGAGGAAGCCGTACTACGTACGCGACGCTATTGAGGCCGGATCGCCGACTATTAGAGATATTGATTCAGACCTTAGGTAGACTCTTGTTTCTTATTGACTAGTTTCTTAGGTTTAGTTCCTTAGGGGGTTAGATGGACACTAGTTAGGTTCGATTCATATAGTGGTAGTTGTACTCGTATATCGCAGAGGAGTGGATAATGCACATCTGTCTTCACATTCATACTGTAATCATAATGTTGCATGTTCTTACATATGCTGCTATAATCAGTATAAACCTTACCTGTTAGGACACTAGCACCATTACCGATGATGCGCATATTCCACGCACACTTATTTGCCGGCTCAAACACATCATCATCGGTAATTGCTATGTCACGTACACTTTAGATTATATTATCTTTTATTGATAGAATCAGTTAACAACTTGACCGATATAATATTGTGATTACTCTCTGATGTTAGTATAGACATGATAATTATTACTTAGACATTCATGCATTCATGTTTTCATGTTATCATGCAGTATTATGGGCATATGCCGACACTTATCATATACTTACTCATGATTTTGAGATTTGGGTTTCTATGAGATTTCTGGATTTTTGGGGAAAACCGCAAGAATATATAAAAAAAACTTCTCTCTCTCTCCTCTCTTTTTAAAATAAGATGCGTTTTTCTCGTGATGTATGTGTCGTCCACCATGAGATTTCATGTTTTCTGTTGGATTTCGAGACCCGATTCGAGGAGTGGATGAACCGTCTCGGGTACATGGTGGGCCCGGTATGGTACCCCGGGGCAAGAAGATCGAGTTGTAGACGATGAGCCTGGCAGGGGAAGGCTACTTACCGGTGATGTCTGGCGCAGCGGATATCCGGAGGATACCAACCGTTGTCGTGAGATTTAGTGATATGGGCCGATCCGGACTGACGGAGCCCGAGGTATTGAGACTATGAGATTTGAGATTTACATGTTTGTGTCGATGCTTGAAACGGATTTCCATGGATTTCATTATTAATATTTCAGATTCCTATACACATTTTACTATGATAACAGTTAAAGATTTCTTATACAGATATATCTGGATTTCAGGATTGATTGTTTTATATTCATGGTGCATGCATATCCATTCATATGACATAGGCACTGACACGAGCACGGAGTATCTGCACTTACACGTAGTATTACCCTGCTATTACTAGATGATTGGGACTTAGTAGTGTATTATTATGACCTAGGATAGCGTCGTGCATTCGATTTCTTTTCGTAGATGTCTTCTACTCACGAGTTGGCAACTCACCCCCGTTGTGCCAAATTTTATTACAGGTTCGATGTACAGGTTTCCTTGGCAGTTGCTGGTACATCTTTTCTTTCAGGGTGATTTGCACGGTAGGTTGGTTCACTTGTATCTGAACCACCATTGTATTTTTATTCATTCATTTGTATCTAGTAAGTTCCATCAACCAAATTTGTATTATTTGATAGATTACTGGACCATTTATTTATTTCGACCTTAGAGTCGCATGTATTATTCTGATCTGGTGGATTTGTTTTCTTTTGAGTTTTGAGCATCGCCCTTTGGCGTTGTATATTATTGTGCTAGTTGTGGTTGTTTCCGCCTGTTGGCGTTAAGCTGGCTCCCGTTTGGGGATGCTTTTTATCGTTTATGTATTTTATACTTGTTGTACCCGTTTGGGGCCAGTTTTTACAGAGGAGACTCTGCCGAAATTTTTGGGAAAATTTGCTGATGCTTTTAAACTTGTTTTCTTTTTCTTCTTCTTCTTCTTTTATGGTTTAGATTTCTGGGCTTCGGCTTACTTAGGTTACGTGGCGCCTCTAGACGCTTCGTAATCTAAGTGCCGGTCACGTTCCGTACTTTCGGGTCGTGACACTATGCAATAGGGATATGAGAATGTAGATATGCAACTATCATAAGGGCACACTAACAGGTACTACCAATATATGAAACTGTGCATAAAATAGATAAGTGTGAGGTATGGGGTGGAATATGTCATTTCCACGGAAACCTGACATCGTGGCAGGATCACAATCCATAAAGACACTCAAATCCACAATTCCTCAAATCAGCCCCCAAACTGGGCTCTCATATCATATAAGTCTTACATCACCTCAATGTACAATATCGAATGTACAAATCAACAATCTCTTTTCATATCCAATATCCAATCTCAGTGAATCACCTATATCCCAAGTCGAATCTCTAGTAAATTTCTAACATCCTAAATAAATATATATGCAGAAATATATATGATGGGGTCAATAAACATATATTAGCGTCCCATTCCACTAATATTGGTGTAAGGGTATATATTACAACGGCTAAATCCCATGTTATATATACAAAGGTATTAAAAGAAATATCATGAAAACAATGTGCCAACCATCGACACAGAAATCCTGATAGGTACGTATCATACGCTGTCCCGAAGGCACGAGTGCCTAGCTCTGACCCTCGCCTTTCGACGTATGCATACGTGCATGACGCCCAACGGTGTTCCATGACCCCCGCCGTGTCATCAGTACTGTCACCGGTAGGTACTAGCCCGCCTCCAGGCTCAATCGGCAAAATCCATTGATCTTCTTGCCGAGGGGAACCATACTGGGCCCCACCATGTACCCTCTACGGCCTCGACGCCTCTTCGTAGGGGTATATATAATCAGCACCGATAAAACTCATGGTGGATGCGCAAATATCATATCAAGGAAACCGGGTTTTTCAATGTATGCATAATTTCATGAACTCCTGCGGTTCCCAAATCCAGAAAACATCATTTAAAATCCAAATAATAATGCGCAATCCAGGAATAAATATATACGATATATCTGATATGCGAGCATATAACAGAGAATATGTAGCTGAAACCAGATGTATGTGAAACCAATAAGGTACAGCTAAGTAACATCAGTAAAGGTAAATATATGACTGCAACTGAATATGGGTGTAACATACAGGTGTAGCAATGTATAGGTATCTACCTATAAGAACTGATGTCGTATACCCCTCTGGGTATAAGCAAAACATGTGCAAGGTATACCTGTAGCTGTATCGCAGGGTGTATCTGTACCTATCACTAATGGTATGATACACTATAGGTATACCGATAACCTAGATGTCATGTATGATAAGCAATAGTATCTATAATGGTTAGTGTGTGACATGGCAATTATTGACGGTGTGTGTGTAGCATACAAACCGTGCTCGTGCAACATGAACCGTCAATAATGTGTGCAGTGCCCTACGGCTACTAGTCACAGTACAACTACATCTAAGTAAATAGGTAAAGGCGCAATTCTAACAATGACGTAGAATATGCGACAAGTATTAGAATCCTAGCCCAGACGCATAACGCCATGCGGGCGATTCCCCTGTAGATGTTAAATCTACTCACCAACACTCCACGCTAGGTGAATCCTACCATCTGCTCCCCTCTGTAGCAGTGTCCGTAGTCCCTGCCTGCAAACCTGCAAATAAGACACAAAAATCATATATATGCCAAATATCTCGCAAAACGCGATATCGAACCCAAACGAGAAACTCGCGTCTCGAACTAAACGCGCGTGTGCACGAAACGCTAAAACGTGTGTATACACGTCTAAAACTACCGCGACACGCCGCGATACGCTGGATCATAGAACCCACTCACGTATCGCGCGTATCGCGCAAACACAACGGACAATAAGAACGATATATTGCCCCAGATTTTCCTACAGGTCAAATCTTACAAAACTAGATATGCCAAAGCACTAGACAACACTGCAGACAACCCTAGCCAAGACCCCAACACCCCTGCCCCCTACTTGGCCGCAAATTGCGGCCAAACCAAATAAATCTGCGGCCTGGATTGGGAAGTAGGGTCTCGTGTTCTGGTGTTGTGTTCTAGACCTAGTGTGCATGCCCCAGTTTTCTCAATTTTGTTCTGAAGGATCCGGGTCAAAATCAGATTACAAAAATGCTAATATATCGCATAAAAACGACAATTTGCACTAAACACAAATCCTGTGGTATTTTAGTGTAATCCAGGGTTACGCTCAGTCAAGGTGACCCTAACAACACTTAAATAAGTAGGGTTTACCAACACAATCATCAATTAGCCACAACATCTCACAAATCAACATAATTAGCACTAAACTAGCTAATTAACACTAATCGAAGCAAATCAACACACAAGCTTAGCAGCTACGGGATTGTGTTCAGAAATTATACTCTATGGAACCCTAAGAAGCAAGTGAAAGGGAAGAAATGAGTTGCTACAGCTGCTGGTGATACAGGGGCTGCATGTTGCTGCTGCTGCAAGAAGCTGTTGCTGATGCTGATGGTGTTGCTGCTTCTTGAGCTGATGCTTATGCTGCTACTGTTGATGGCTGCTGCTGCCTCTATTGCTGCTCCTTCATCTTCTTCTTGTTGCTGGAGCTGATGCTGGGATTGGGGCTGCTGCTGAAACTGTTGATATTGTTGTTGTTGTTTGTTCTGTTGTTGTTGCTGTGGCTGTCTGCTGCGGGTTCTGGGGCTGCTGCTGCTGAATTGTTGTGTGTGTGCAAGTGAGAGTGAGAGAATGATTGATATGAGAGTGAGAAGTGAGAAATGAGAGGAAAATCAAAACCCCTCCCATTCTCTTTCTCTTTCCTCAATAAATGAGCATGGCTTGAGCCATGTTGCCCCATGCTTTCCCTCTCTCTCTCTCCCAAAGTCAACAATTCAAACCAATATTAAAACCTTTTTCAAATTCATTTCATTTTAAAACAACCATGAATAATAAAACCATAACACTTAACAATTTATAAAACTAGATTAAGCAATGGTTAAACCACACTTAACACCCTAGTTTACATGCACATGTGTGTGTATGCCTAGGAAAATTCTAATAAAATACTCATTAAATAGGATAAAATATTTGAAACTTAATTTGGCAAACATTTTATTAAAAACCATACACTAAAATATAATTAGTTACAAAACACATTCTAAGGTGTTACAATCTTCCCCCTTAAAAGAAATTCGTCCCCGAATTTAAAAATATACTGTTACGCGTACCTTCAAAGAGAAGATTACAACTCTCAAATCTCGCTCGCAGCCTCCCAAGTGATTATCTCACTATACGGCTACGCCCAAGAAACCCTTCACAGATGGCAAGACCCTTGACCGATGTTCCTCCACCTGCCGAGCCATTAACACACATGGCTGCCTGTGAGCGAAACGATCGCGTCCAAGTCCAATGGTCTGGTGCCAAATCATGTGAGAAAGGTCAAGAAGGTAATTGTAAAGTATCATCACACGGAATACGGGGTGAAAATCCAATAATCTGGGCCGAAGTGCCAAATTAAAGGCAACGAAACTAACTCACTTATAGGATCTTAAAAGGACCTAAAATCCTGGGATAAGCTTCCCAAAATCCAACACGTCATTCATCGGAAAGTCCATAAGAATACATGATCTGTCCCTGCAATCTCGAGTCTATGACCAACACAGTCGGCATAAGACCTCAGTTCGCAATGGACAATTTCCATCCTGACCTAACACAACCGGACTATCTCCGAAGTCTCTAGACTAGCTGGGGTCCAAAGTCCTACTTACGCAGAGTCAGAAAAACAACAGACTGGTGATCGACACGACCTAACCCCTAAGCCTAAAGGTGGCCAATTGGAGTGTTTCCTGATAACAGCTATCGAGGGAGAACCCTAATGATGGCGAGTGACGATCCCCAACCGCTGACAACAATCAAAACAAACACACAACAAGACGAACATCTTGAAACGAAACCTGAAACTTCTCTTTACATCCCTGTCCAACCGTAACTATCTCACAAGTCACGCTAAATGTTGATGGAACTTGAATGCATATAGAGAGTTGACAGATGTGCATGTTCTAGGATTTCACGTCTCTTGTTGGAGATAGTGCCCTCATAGTCAATTATTGGATCGCAGGTACGTGATTGCAATGATTGCGGAGGACCTATCCCGGTAGGACAGTCTTACTCGAGATGATAGTATGCTATCTGGTTTGCCTTTATCAGTCGTGTACATGTTCAGGTGACTGATTGCATGTTACACTTTGATAGAGCCCTTAGGATCTTGCTTTACTACCAACAGTATGATGGCGATCATATACGTGAGAGTTGGGTAGTTTATATGCATATCCTTAATTGTGGTCCCTAGTCGTGGGAGTTTCGAGACAGGGCATCGATACTCCGGAGTAGACTAGTGTGTACAGTCGAGACCCCGATGAGGGGCGGTGGCCGGTCTCACAAGCCACTGGTGTCAGTTGGATCACCTAAGATGTATACAGGTGCTCATTGGGTTATGAATACACCGGACAGTACTCGCCGGGAATCTGCTAGTTAGTATTATATCTACCGTCAGATAGCAGTTCCCTGGTGACATGTGTACAGGTTAGTTCATCGACCTGAGGTCGTCATTTGTCTCGTGTGAGTTCCCACTGTGCTTTGATTTCTACCCTACCACGGCTCAAAGGAGTCGTGCAAACAGGTAGCTTTTGGGTACAGTCCCGAGCCATATGGAGGCACGTGAGCGGATCGGCAGGGGATTCGTCTCTCCCGGTATTGGGGGCGAGATCGTGCTGTGTCTAGGAGAGCCATTACACAAAGCCCACGGCTGTGGCAGGAGATTTACTGGTAGGTACTCCAGTAGTATCTCAGGGAGTTATTGGGTTTCACTCCGACATGACTTATACTGCTATTGGGGGTCTGACGTTACTAGCCCCCTAGGCGGATATGCGATACTCATTGACGAACGGACCGGACTGTATATACATTGTCACTGTTAGGCTCAGTAGGGTTTTCGGAGGGGTTCGCTCATCGGTCTCCCTTGAGTTCGCTCCTCGGCCACCCTTGAGGTCAGTCCGTGGGCAGCCGTTACGCATTGCTAGTGCCGCTGACGGTTTGTGGTTAAACCCACTGCCAGGGTGCTGACGAGTCATTAGAGTTCCCCACAGACAGTTTCCTAAGTTCGGGCGAAACGTTGTAGAGGCCGTATGGTTTTATGGCAGGGTTCGGAAAATGCACGTGCGTTTACGCACGTGTCAGTTTTCGGGCAGATGATACTGGTCGGCTTTGGTTTAAGCCGGATCCGAGTATTATATTGAGTAGGTATAATATCTTTGTCTCAGTTGCATTTGTATTCGGTCGTAATACAAATGCGGGTATATTTATACAGTTTCGGGGTTATCCTGAAAGTTGTTTCAGGATCACTTTTGGAAGTTGCCAGTTTCCAGTTTTCTATCAGCCGTCTTTTAACATTCGGTTAAAGACGGATTTATCTTTTCTTCAGATATGAGTGAGTCATCATTCTAGAAGCTTCTAGAAGTGATGATGAGGCATATGACTCATTAGTGCATTAATGGTTTCATTAAAGGCATGATGAGGTGTTATTAGTGAGTCATTGTTTTCTTTAATGCTTCTTGTTTTGCTTAAGATATTTTGAGTGAGAAGCTTCATACCTTATGGTCACCACTTGCTCCTACGGTCACCTCCCATTTCTATATTAGTGCACACCCCCCTCTCTCCTCATACTCTCTCTCACTTGATAGTTTTTCATGGTTGGAAAAAAGATTATGATAGATTTGCGGTGTATGGAATTTCACAGTCCATTTCATTCCATCACCCGATTTCCACGGCAACTTCATTAACCGATCGTCAACGGATTTGGACGAAGTGAGACAAAGTCATCTACTCATTCTCTACATCATTCTTGGTCGTCTCTTTTAGCAAACTTGACGATCGAGTTGCCTCGAGTCAGAGGCGGGAGCCCGTTTAAAGAACCGATCATGTGGTGCCACCTCGACGAGGACATCGGAGATCGACGAGATCGGAGCAGCCGCAATGGAGCGTGGGATGATGGTTGAAGAACGAAGGACTCGGATCGTTCGGTATAACCATTCTACACTCTTTACAGTTTGTTAGTTTAGCAATAATGGCAGATCCGGGTTAAAGCATACGATAGCGCCAGTTTAAAAGTTTTGTTCCGCATTTTGGCGTCTGTAGACGGCCGGGGCGCTAGCGTAGACTTACAGTGGTATCAGAGCCTCCCCATTTTGCTATACTAACTTGTGCTAACGCGTTTAAAACATCGATCCTACCGGAAATCAAAAATCGCAAAAATCGCAATTTCTTATCCCGACAGTTTCTGTTAATTTTAAACGTTCTCAAAATTTATTTCTGGATGTCTTAAAAATCCTGCAGGGAATTCTAAGAACCACGACAAAATTTGGGCACATGAACTCACCAAACCGCCGCGGAAACGCGGTCAAACCCATGGTTTGACCGCGCTTCCGCGGCCATGCGGTGAGCACGTGCTCCCAAATTTTTCCAGTGGCTTGTTTGATTTTGTGATTTTTGGTATATAAAGTTTTGGCCCAGATTTTGTTACTGTTCACCAGTAAGCTATGGGGCCCACTTTTTGATATTTGGTCTTTGGTCGATCGAAATTTAAACACGTTAGTTTACAGTGCTTACATTATATCTCCGACCGGGAATGTCATTTGATCGGTAAACCGCGTTTAATTGCTATAGTTCTTTTAGACGGGTTTGCGAACGTGACATTCGCGTTGATGTTCTGTGTTGTGCTGTGATGTTGCGGATTTGTCGTGGTGGATAGCAGTGTGCAATGGTAGTACAGTTTGAGTTTATTTGTACATTTGATATTGCGGGGCGAGCGTCCAACTTGTGGACTGCCGTCACTGCCTGTTGTATAATATTCTTTTGGGGTACGACCAGGTTGCGGTCGATGTACCTATTGTACTATTTTACATTACTGTACTAGGTTTTACCCCGCGACGGAGTGCACGGATAGCCGGGTTCGGGAAAGCAACGGGTCCGCATCTCATGGCTTTGAGAGGCAGAGGGGCCCCACTTCAGAATTGGCAGACTATTCGCCGCACTCGTAGGGGGTACAGGTTGACCCAAGGAGGGGTGCTCAATTTACCGGATTCCGTGAAGTGCCGGGTGTTCCATTCACTATGCTGTGGGGACTACCTCGCTTCAGGTTTTGGCGGGTAACTTGCCGCACCCGTAGGGGTCTAGGTTTCATTGCACAGGCTATCCACACGACAGGGGAACGTCGGGTTTCAGCAGCGGCTCTGTGAAACTCGGGGATCCCAGATTATCTGTATTGTTCTGTGATGCTTATTACTTTTCTGTAATGTTGCATATTATCACGCCTGGAGCGATTATTGTATATTGGCTTATATACTATTAGATGTTGTATATGTTTTACACCCGCGCTAGTCCAGTCCCCGCTCTGTCGTTAGTTAAGTAACCTAACGGGTGATGACGGGACCCAGTGACGAATGCGGATGGCATATACGTACATTTTATTTTCGTTCTTTTCTGGTGTGATTGAATGATGGGACTGCGTTGATTCTGATCAATGCAAAGTAAAACAAACCTGTTTTCAGTTGTTGGAACAATTTAAAAAGTGTTATTGCAAAGACGTTTCCTTTTGTTATGCATAGCGGTATTCAGTGGAATATCCTGCACCTCATTCGACGGGGCAAGGGCTGATATCCCTTCACCGGGACTGACCCCTTGGGCAGAAGTTTGCGTCTGGGTAATAACTTCACTATAGTCGATTACAAGTTGCTTTGCATAGCGGTATTCAGTGGAATATCCTGCACCTCATTCCACGAGGAAAGAGCCGAGATCCCTTTACCGGGAGTGACCTCTTTAGCAAAAGGTTTTCGCCACTATATTTTAAAAAAGCTATCAGGTTCCTTCAGCGATATCAAGTTCACTACGCTAAAGGTTTTTCGCCAAAAACCAGCCGTAGCCCTCCGTCATTTCATATGGATGGTCAGTAGTATTCAAGCTATGTTGGTCTAGCCCTTAGCTAGGACATAGTGATTGGTAGCTGCTGGGGTGTTCACATGTTGCATAGATAGATGAGTTGGTTTGGGACAGTCGTACAGCCTTGTTGGCCCTTAGTCAAGGGCGAGTACGGGTGGGTTCAAATTAACAAGATAATGATGGGAAGAACTTGACATGTGACTTATGGTGGGCTGGCCCTTAGTCACGATCATAAGAGCATGGGGCAAAAATCATATCAGGAGTTTCTAAAGAAACTGAAACTTGCCGAGTATGCGCATACCTTCTGGAGTATGAGTAACGTGGATGCATTCCATCACGTTATCATGCGATGAGAGTTGGATCCTGATTCCCACTGATAAGTTGGTTTACTCTTCGGGTGATCCCGATTGATTCTTCTTAAGGTTTGGAGGAGAATTTGACAGGACAGTGGGAGGTTTCCGGATTAGATAAAATGATGACCATTCTGATCTAGGTTAGAGTGCACGCAAAGTGTTTCTTTTCTCTCTCTCTCTTTGGCAGCGACCTTTGACCGACCCTAGACTATGACTCAGTGACCAGGTTGGCCGAACCTTCTTAAAATACTGGCTTTTGGATTGTCTGAGTTGCATAAGTCATTGCCACTCCTTCTTTTACCCTTTGAATTTCTCAGAACACCCGTATTACTACGGATATCCACTTCCATTGGATAGATCCATCGTATGGTTATATACGAACTCGAAGGGACTTCTTCGGGGATGGATCCAGGTTCAGGAGAAATAGAATTGGTTTATTCGGTTGTCTTTTATTATCACCTTCTCTCAGGTTGCGAGAGCTCCTTGGTTTAGGAGAGTACACCTATTACGCCTATTGGATAGTCTTATTCCAAACCATAGGCTGGTGCCGAAAGGTAGGGAATGAAGAAAACCAATTAGCCTAAGTAGGGTGTGCAGAAGGTAATATGTAAAGACAAAATAAAGGGATTAGAAAGAGAGCAAAGTAAATTGCGACTGATATCATTCACGACCAAAACCGCGTACTTCATCGCCGCTCCTATTTCACCTTTAAAAGAATAAGGTATTATTCAGTTGTCTTTTATCATCACCTTCTCTCAGTTGCGAGTACTCCTTGGTTTAGGAGGGCACCTATTATGCTTACTGGATAGTCTTCTTCCAAACCATAGGCTGGTACCGAACGGTAGGGAAGGAAGAAAACCAGTTAGCCTAACGATGGTGTACAGAAGGTAACGACTAAAGACAAATAAAGGGATTTGGAGATATGGCAATAAAATATACGGTTAAAGTCATGAATTGGATTATGGAAGAGGCATTGCTATGAATACCAGGATACCCCTACGAAACATTTTCATGTTTCAGTGCATTGTTAAAGGAAAAACTGTTTTCCCGATTAGACACTTACTCCAAGGGTATGTATTTACCAGGTTTCATTCTCATATCTGTATGGTTTTACAGATGATGAGTGGGAGTAAGATATTGGGAATTAGGTGATCATCCTCATTATATCGGAATTCGTTGTAATTGGTGATATTTGAGGAAATCACCAGGGTACAGTTTTCCACCTACAACGCACAGGTTTTGAGTTGTTCAACTCAGCGGACTTATACAGAGTATTGTATGTTGTCCAAGTGTCCATCAGGACAAAGGGGAAAGTCCTCATACTATGTTCTGTTTACTTATAACTTCTCTAGTATTTAGACAAGTGTTTCGTAGAAATACAAGGTCTAAGTTTTGAGAAGTTGTGGGTATAAGAATAAAGTAGAGAACCAGGTATCACAAGTATCGGGATTCTTCAAAGAGATCGGAGATGTAGATTCTTGTGATTGGTATTCAGATGATAGTGATGGTTTTGAGAAACGTGTTTCTCTTTCAGGTTACTCATAATTGGATGGATTCCTAAGTTGAGTAATGCTGATTAGCCTCTTTCCATTAAGTTGATATGCACTGGAGACAGCTGCATGGATTGAATCTTGGTTCCAATTAAATAAGTGCCAAAGTTTCTATATTGGATATAGAATGGATCGTACCTTAAAAGAAGTTAAGGTATGGGGAGTTGTCCAGCTTATGATTAAAACCAGACACTGGATAACTCAGGGCACGTTTCTGTAATGGCTGTTTGTGGGTTGACCCTGGCTATGACGAGGGTTGATATTCTACCATTTGGAAGATCAATAGTGATATTGTTCTTGACTCGCCACAGTTTTAGTAAAAATGGATCTTTTTCAGAAAACAGTAGTGGGAGTATGGTAGAACTGGAAGTGATTCCAGAACCGCGAACGATTACGGAAAATTTAATAGGACCTATACATTCAATCAGGTTTGACATTCCAATGGCCACTCCGCAGGTATGGTAGGTAACCTCAGACACCCGAGAGGTACTTCGGTAGCCTCAAGGACGGTGACAAGGAGGTTCTTATCTACCCAGACTTGACACTACTGTTGTTCCAGAATATGAGACCCGGTAGGAGGGTTGTCGTAGTCAGTGGGAGCAACGGAAGCATGGTGGGCAAGTAGCTTATATCTATTTATAGACTTGAGCAGTTATTGCGGAGATAGGTCATCTAATTTTGATGTGACAGTCATGGGTTTGACTTCAATCAGAATAGGGGATGGATCAGTTAAGAAGGTAGTAGGGTGTGATGTCATGGTATCAAGATGACATACACAGAGTGGGAAGTAAAATTCCTATACTACGATCGGTTGGACTGTGGTCGTCACACAGTTGTTTCTCCAGACAGGATATGGATATAATATTTGACATTCCGGTTTCTAGATCTATGGTTTTAGATCTGGATTTGGGTAGTTTCCCAATGTGGGTACTTTGACAGATATTCTAAAGGTTTTTGGAATAGTTGACTCCTAGCATGGTGGTGTACCTGCAGGTGATGGAGTCACCCTCTCTAAAGGTGTCGTATAGACTAAAGAGGAGAGGGATGTGCATGATTGGCAGATCACTTGCTTAGGCAATTGAGTCAATCATGAGATGTCAAGTACCACACCAAATGTTGGTTTTGCACTAGATGCAATAAGTTTGTATTAATCCAATCCTGGAGAAACATAAGGAAGCAGTTTTAGAACATTGGTACATGTTCTACGGATTTGATGACGGCAGCCTCCTTCGGGAGACGGTTATCATTCCAGGCTTCAAAGGTGACGTGGATGACAGAGTGACTGTCAGAGTTTTAATTTTTCCCTTTGACGAAGAGGGACAGTATTATGGACAGGTGGTCCAAGAGGATACTGTGGGAAGCAAGGTGCCAGATACTGATTAGGTTCAGTGATCCATACAGTCTAAGAAGTTTGGATATGGAGTTCATTTATGAACTAAGGTCCCATCAGATATCCAGACATATTCTAAGACAGGTACTACTCAATTCGGGAGATGGCTTTCTCCGCGAACTTGAGATTAAGAGAGATACAGAAAGAAACTTCTAGGCGGATCCACTCACCGAGGCTATTTCTCGAACACAATAGTTTTACAAACGGGCTTTGTGAAACTGATTAGTAGAGGAGTTGGGTGTCGGTTTCACACGGGCTGTGAGTAGTCGACATCGTAATATTAGCCTTGAGTGCAAGTGGGAGATTGTTGGAGATAGTGCCCTCATAGTCAATTATTGCATCGCAGGTACGTGATTGCAATGATTGCGGAGGACCTATCCCGGTAGGACAGTCTTACTCGAGATGATAGTATGCTATCTGGTTTGCCTTTATCAGTCGTGTACATGTTCAGGTGACTGATTGCATGTTACACTTTGATAGAGCCCTTAGGATCTTGCTTTACTACCAACAGTATGATGGCGATCATATACATGAGAGTTGGGTAGTTTATATGCATATCCTTAATTGTGGTCCCTAGTCGTGGGAGTTTCGAGACAGGGCATCGATACTCCGGAGTAGACTAGTGTGTACAGTCGAGACCCCGATGAGGGGCGGTGGCCGGTCTCACAAGCCACTGGTGTCAGTTGGATCACCTAAGATGTATACAGGTGCTCATTGGGTTATGAGTACACCGGACAGGACTCGCCGGGAATCTGCTAGCTAGTATTATATCTACCGTCAGATAACAGTTCCATGGTGACATGTGTACAGGTTAGTTCATCGACCTGAGGTCGTCATTTGTCTCGTGTGAGTTCCCACTGTGCTTTGATTTCTACCCTACCACGGCTAAAAGGAGTCGTGCAAACAGGTAGCTTTTGGGTACAGTCCCGAGCCATATGGAGGCACGTGAGCGGATCGGCAGGGGATTCGTCTCTCCCGGTATTGGGGGCGAGATCGTGCTGTGTCTAGGAGAGCCATTACACAAAGCCCACGGCCGTGGAAGGAGATTTACTGGTAGGTACTCCAGTAGTATCTCAGGGTGTTATTGGGCTTCACTCCGACACGACTTATACTGCTATTGGGGGTCTGACGTTACTAGCCCCCTAGGCGGATATGCGATACTCATTGACGAACGGACCGGACTGTATATACATTGTCACTGTTAGGCTCAGTAGGGTTTTCGGAGGGGTTCGCTCATCGGTCTCCCTTGAGTTCGCTCCTCAGCCACCCTTGAGGTCAGTCCGTGGGCAGCCGTTACGCATTGCTAGTGCCGCTGACGGTTTGTGGTTAAACCCACTGCCAGGGTGCTGACGAGTCATTAGAGTTCCCCACAGACAGTTTCCCAAGTTCGGGCGAAACGTTGTAGAGGCCGTATGGTTTTATGGCAGGGTTCGGAAAATGCACGTGCGTTTACGCACGTGTCAGTTTTCGGGCAGATGATACTGGTCGGCTTTGGTTTAAGCCGGATCCGAGTATTATATTGAGTAGGTATAATATCTTTGTCTCAGTTGCATTTGTATTCGGTCGTAATACAAATGCGGGTATATTTATACAGTTTCGGGGTTATCCTGAAAGTTGTTTCAGGATCACTTTTGGAAGTTGCCAGTTTCCAGTTTTCTATCAGCCGTCTTTTAACATTCGGTTAAAGACGGATTTATCTTTTCTTCAGATATGAGTGAGTCATCATTCTAGAAGCTTCTAGAAGTGATGATGAGGCATATGACTCATTAGTGCATTAATGGTTTCATTAAAGGCATGATGAGGTGTTATTAGTGAGTCATTGTTTTCTTTAATGCTTCTTGTTTTGCTTAAGATATTTTGAGTGAGAAGCTTCATACCTTATGGTCACCACTTGCTCCTACGGTCACCTCCCTCTTCTATATTAGTGCACACCCCTCTCTCTCCTCATACTCTCTCTCACATGATAGTTTTTCATGGTTGGAAAAAAGATTATGATAGTTTTGCGGTGTATGGAATTTCACAGTCCATTTCATTCCATCACCCGATTTCCACGGCAACTTCATTAACCGATCGTTCACGGATTTGGACGAAGTGAGACAAAGTCATCTACTCATTCTCTACATCATTCTTGGTCGTCTCTTTTAGCAAACTTGACGATCGAGTTGCCTCGAGTCAGAGGCGGGAGCCCGTTTAAAGAACCGATCATGTGGTGCCACCTCGACGAGGACATCGGAAATCGACGAGATCGGAGTAGCCGCAATGGAGCGTGGGATGATGGTTGAAGAATGAAGGACTCGGATCGTTCGGTATAACCATTCTACACTCTTTACAGTTTGTTAGTTTAGCAATAATGGCAGATCCGGGTTAAAGCATACGATAGCGCCAGTTTAAAAGTTTTGTTCCGCATTTTGGCGTCTGTAGACGGCCGGGGCGCTAGCGTAGACTTACATCTCTACCCGATGATATCACGTACACAAACGCGTCCCTAACTTAGCACACCCTTATCACAAATCAAGGTCTCCGAATCATTACCCAGCGAGTATGCTCAAGTATCTCTGACGAACGAGCATCGGCGGGCAGTGTCTCATGAAAACGATTTAAGGAAAGTGGTCGGGCGCGGACATGAGCAACCTATCCCCTCCATAGAAACGAACTAAAGCTGTACTCGACAATCACACAAGAACTGTAAATCTGCAGAAGACTATCACAACAAGCCAAATCCGCTGCAGGAAGATGTACATTAAGCTCTGGTGGTCCATGAAAATCTGACATGACTCTCGAACAGACAGTGTCTCAAAATTTCCAACACAAAACCACCGCGGCCATCTCCAGATCATGAGTGGAATATCCTTCTCGTACTTCCTCCAAATGTAGGGAAGCAAAAGCAATAACTCTATAGTGTCACCTCAGTACACACTCGAGCCCCACTCAAGAAACATTACAGTTAAACAACAAGGTCGCCGGAACCAAAGGCAAAGAAAGAACTGATGCAGTTGTTAACAGAATCTTCAACTGCCGAAAACTCCACACACAAGCCTCAGTCCACAGAAAAGAAAGCTCCCTTCCGGTCCATTCAGTCGACGGTGCAACACTACTCTAGTAATCCTGCAAGAAACGGCGGTAAAACCAGCTAAGCCCAAAAATCTACGGACCTCCGTCCTACACACAAGTCTGGACCTAAGCTGTACGGCCACGATCTCCCTCGGAACCATACAAAACCGTCTCCCGTGACAACAAGACCTAGGCGTCAACACAAACAAGCCTGAAGAAACACTTCGAGAATTTAGCAAATTGCTGGTGCTCTCTCAGTATCTGCATAACAAATCCTCAAGTGCTACTCCTGTCCCTCAAGACACATTAGATAGACCAGAATGTCGTAAATAACACAACAAAAACTGGTCGAGGAACGGCCTGAAGAAATCCGGTTCATCACATCTACGAATGCTGCTAGGGCATCAGTGAATCTAAAGACTCACAAAAACACAAAAAGCCCGTTGCACGCATAAGGCAGTCTCCGGAATGCCATCACCCCGAATCCGCAATAATGATAACCTGATCCTAAACAAACTTGGAAAATGTCTCGCACTGTGGAGCTGATCGAAGAAATCGTCACGGCGAGGTAAAGGATACATATCCGCACCGTAAGCCGGTTCAAGTAACGATCCGTCGATGCACAACCCTAAACTGCCGTCTTTCTCCTTGACGAACAGAAATAGGAGCTCTCTAATGCGAAACACTCAGACGCACAAAACTCCCCAAACCACAACTCTGCAGCTGATCCTTAAGCTCCCTAAGCTTCGCCGGCTCATCCGGAACAATGTCGGAAAAACTCTCGCACGAATGGAACACCGGTCCAACAAACCCTCTGCGGCTACGGTATCACGAATGAACGCCAAGAATCCACGACATCTCTTCAGTAGCCGACTAGCGAAAAAGGCTGAATTCAAGCTGTGAGAGGCGGCACAACTATCCACCTGCACAACAAGAACTGACTTGCCGGGAAAACAAACCTGACTGTTTCCTCACGGTAGTCCACAGACGCTTAACACGTAATTAACCAGTCCGTGTCCAGAAGAACGTCAAATCCAACATCTCTAGAAGGATCAAAATGACGGACAAATCTCTATCCCCTATCCGATTGGCACGCAACTGACATATGTGTCGCGCAACAAAAGAATCGCTGACAGAAGTTAGCATAACTGCGACTAATCTACCCAACCATGGTACAAGCATGAAAAACAAACGAATACATCAAAGAACATATAAATTAAGGGTACCTGAAAACTCTGCATTAGACGTCTGCGCGTCCCGACGAGTAAAAGCAAACTCCTGTGTCTGCCCTCTACTCGCAGCTGGATGAACAACTCTGGTAGACTGAGCCCTCTGAGCAAATCTTCCACGTCCACGTCCTCTCTGAAAATGATCATGACGAGGTGCTAAGGAACAATCCCTGACGAAGTGCTGAAGGATCCCGCATCGAAAACATCCACGCGCTGACTGCTGACCATCCTGGGGATGAGAGCTGAACGACTGTCCTCGTCCTAAGCATCTGCTACTCCCGCGACGGCCACGAAATCTGTCTCGATGACCAAACCTCTGCCGCTGGGCTGGTACACTGGTACGAGTCCTCCACTGTCCTGGAATATGTGCCTCGTCAACTGGAGCTGCAACCACTGGTGCTATGTAGGTGACGGACTGCTGCATGCTGATCGTAAGTGACAACTGAGTAACAGGGGTGACAACTTCCTGTCGTAGCTCCCGAATGACATCAACCAATGAACTCATAGTCTGGCGGAAGTCCTGCATCTCTACCAAAAGTCTATCAATATTATAGGTCGTTGACTGATCCGTCTGCACCTGTGCAACTAGTGTGCCATCCTGGTCAGTACTCGTCTCACCCGAGCCAACTCTGACCTCGGCCCTCGCTGCATCACTCTGAGTCCCCATAGTCATCGGCGGCAAGGCTATAAATAGATATAAGATTCGATGAGAATAAGGAATCGAATCTCAAGGATATGAATCATCAAGGAAGGAATTTCAAGCAAATTGTACTTAGGTCACTTTAGGCGAAGTATCGCATCGTGGGTATGCTGCAGACATACACACACTACGTTACTTTGCTTAAGCTTCCTACTACATCATACTAAAGTCATCCTACACTCCGAAAGGTAAAACCTAGCGCTCTGATACCAACTTTGTCACGACCCAAAATTGGCCCGTGACGGCCCTAATACTACGCAACGCCTAAAGACGTAACGCAGTAAAAGAAAGCCAAAACCCAAAAATCTAAACCAAGAAAATACGGAAAAGATAATATAAGATTTTGAAACACTTGAAATCACAACCCAAATTCTTTAAATGTTCTACTTTCTTTCTTTAAAATTTTGGCAACACCCCCCTTTTGTAAAAACTAGCCAAGATGAATACAATATAAATATACGACGCCGTAGCGAAGAAATAAAGACAATAGAGAGAAAGCTGTATATAGAAGACAACAAATCCATAAATAATATACAATACCGTCCTCACCAAGTCTCTACGTCAACTACATAATAGTAGATGAAGAGTACAAGATACAACGAATGTACAATATGAAATACAAATAATCATCTAACCCACCTAAGCAAAATAGTATACTGTGAGCCGATACGGTATCTGTAGAAAACGATGATAGATGAATAGCCGAAAAGCTGAATAGCCTGCCTCGACTACTCTAGGGAACAACCTGAAACACCTGTGGCACAACGGGGGTGAGTTGCCAACTCGTGAATAGTAAATAACATATGCAGGTAATCGCAGGAATGTACGTACAACATGAATCTAAGGTATGCGATTACAATAATAACATATCATGTGAATGCAAAATATTGGAAAGTACACTAGCAGGTACAATCAATATGTGAAGCAATAGTAATATGACAATAGTATGCAATAGGGATATGAGAATGTAGATATGCAACTATCATAAGGGTACACTAACAGGTACTACCAATATATGAAAATGTGCATAAAATAGATAAGTGTGGGGTATGGGGTGGAATATGTCATTTCCACGGAAACCTGACATCATGGCAGGATCACAATCCATCAAGACTCTCAAATCCACAATTCCTCAAATCAGCCCCCCAAACTGGGCTCTCACATCATATAAGTCTCACATCGCCTCAATGTACAATATCGAATAGCTCTGCTATATCTCGAATGTACAAATCAACATTCTCTTTCATATCCAATATCCAATCTCAATGAATCACCTATATCCCAAGTCGAATCTCAAGTAAATTTCTAACACATAAATAAATATATATGCAGAAATAAATATTATGGGGTCAATACACATATATTAGCGTCCCATTCCACTAATATTGGTGTAAGGGTATATATAACAACGGCTAAATCCCCTGTTATATATACAAAGGTATTAAAAGAAATATCATGAAAACAATGTGCCAAGCATCGACACAGAAATCCTGATAGGTACGTATCATACGCTGTCCCGAAAGCACGAGTGCCTAGCTCTGACCCTCGTCTTTCGACGTATGCATACGTGCATGACTCCCAACGGTGTCTCCATGACCCCCGCCGAGTCATCAGTACTGTCACCGGTAGGTACTAGCCCGCCTCCAGGCTCAATCGGCAAAATCCATCGATCTTCTTGCCGAGGGGAACCATACCGGGCCCCACCATGTGCCCTCTACGGCCTCGACGCCTCCTCGTAGGGGTATATATAATCAGCACCGATAAAACCCATGGTGGATGCGCAAATATCATATCAAGAAAACCGGGTTTTTCAATGTATGCATAATTTCATGAACTCCCGCGGTTCCCAAATCCAGAAAACATCATGTAAAATCCAAATAATAATGCGCAATCCAGGAATAAATATATACGATTTATCTGAAATGCGAGCATATAACAGAGAATATGTAGCTGAAACCAGATGTATGCGAAACCAATAAGGTACAGCTAAGTAACATCAGTAAAGGTAAATATGTGACTGCAACTGAATATGGGTGTAACATACAGGTGTAGCAATGTATAGGTATCTACCTATAAGAACTGATGTCGTATACCCCCCTGGGTATAAGCAAAACATGTGCAAGGTATACCTGTAGCTGTATCGCAGGGTGTATCTGTACCTATCACTAAAGGTATGATACACTATAGGTATTCCGATAAGCTAGATGTCATGTATGATAAGCAATAGTATCTATAATGGTTAGTGTGTGATATGGCAATTATTGACGGTGTGTGTGTAGCATACAATCCGAGCCCGTGCAACATGAACCGTCAATAATGTGTGCAGTGCCCTACGGCTACTAGTCACAGTACAACTACATCTAAGTAAATAGGTAAAGGCGCAATTCTAACAATAACGTAGAATATGTGACAAGTATTAGAATCCTAGCCGAGACGCATAACGCCATGCGGGCGATTCCCCTGTAGATGTTAAATCTACTCACCTACACTCCACGCTAGGTGAATCCTACCATCTGCTCCCCCTGTAGCAGTGTCCGTAGTCCCTGCCTGCAAACCTGCAAATAAGACACAAAAATCATATATAATCCAAATATCTCGCAAAACGCGATATCAACACAGACGAGAAACTCGCGTCGCGAACTAAACGCGCGTGTGCACGATACGCTAAAACGTGTGTATACGCGTCTAAAACTACTGCGACACGCCCCGATACGCTGGATCATAGAACCCACTCACGTATCGCGCGTATCGCGCAAACACAACGGACAATAAGAACGATATATTGCCCCAGATTTTCCTACAGGTCAAATCTTACAAAACTAGATATGCCAAAGCACTAGACAACACTGCAGACAACCCTAGCCAAGACCCCAACACCCCTGCCCCCTACTTAGCCGCAAATTGCGGCCAAACCAAATAAATCTGCGGCCTGGATTGGGAAGTAGGGTCTCGTATTCTGGTGTTGTGTTCTAGACCTAGTGTGCATGCCCCAGTTTTCTCAATTTTGTTCTGAAGGATCCGGGTCAAAAGCAGATTACAAAAATGCTAATATATCGCATAAAAACGACAATTTGCACTAAACACAAACCCTATGGTATTTTAGTGTAATCCAGAGTTAAGCTCAGTCAAGGTGACCCTAACAACACTTAAATAAGTAGGGTTTACCAACACAATCATCAATTAGCCACAACATCTCACAAATCAACATAATTAGCACTAAACTAGCTAATTAACACTAATCGAAGCAAATAAACACACAAGCTTAGCAGCTAGGGGATTGTGTTCAGAAATTATACCCTATGGAACCCTAAGAAGCAAGTGAAAGGGAAGAAATGAGTTGCTACAGCTGCTGGTGATGCAGGGGCTGCATGTTGCTGCTGCTGCAAGAAGCTGTTGCTGATGCTGATGGTGCAGCTGCTTCTTGAGCTGATGCTTCTGCTGCTACTGCTGATGGCTGCTGCTGCCTCTATTGCTGCTACTTCATCTTCTTCTTGTTGCTAGAGCTGACGCTGGGATTGGGGCTGCTGCTGAAGCTGCTGATATTGTTGTTGTTGTTTGTTCTGTTGTTGTTGCTGTGGCTGTCTGCTGTGGGTTCTGGGGCTGCTGCTGCTGAATTGTTGTGTGTGTGCATGTAAGAGTAAGAGAATGAGTGATATGAGAGTGAGAAATGAGAGGAAAATCAAAACCCCTCCCATTCTCTTTCCTCAATAAATGAGCATGGCTGGAGCCATGTTGCCCCATACTTTTCCTCTCTCTCTCTCTCCCAAAGTCAACAATTCAAACCAATATTAAAACCTTTTTCAAATTCATTTCATTTTAAAACAACCATGAATAATAAAACCATAACACTTAACAATATATAAAACTAGATTAAGCAATGGTTAAACCACACCTAACACCCTAGTTTACATGCACAAGTGTGTGTGTGCCTAGGAAAATTCTAATAAAATACTCATTAAATGGGATAAAATATTTGAAACTTAATTTGGTAAACTTTTTATTAAAAACCATACATTAAAATATAATTAGGTACAAAACGCATTCTAAGGTGTTATATCAAGTTCGAACCCTCGGGTGGATCTATCTTCGACAAAGAGGAGACGACGAGGAGGAGCCGTACAAACTATTAGAAGGAGCAAGTAATGAGGAGAACAACAAGAAGAGAAGGTGTTCAATACCTAGGTATAACCCCCTATCCGAGTAGGTAAAACTCGTAGTTGTTGCTAGTGTGTTGTTTAGCAAAGATCCGGGTTTTCTAGTCCATGTTACCAAAACCCTAAAAATTGTTTTTCACCGTTTCTGCAACACCGAAAGAACCGGGAGAGGTAATGTGTACCTAACAAAAGGGTCATGTGGGTGGGTCTAATTAATCATGAATTGACAGGTAGAAATTGATTAGTGCTTATGATTTGTTGACCATTGCCAAGGTCATAGGTGCTAGGGGTAAAAACCTTTATCGGGAGTTTCAAGTGTTGAAATTTGCAATGAGATTGCATACCTTCTATATGATAGTTGGATCCTGATACCCACTGCGAGTAATTGTTACTCCTGGGAGAGTTTTGCACTTTACAATTAGCCGATCAAGTAGGTGTCTAGAAAGGTGTCAACGGGGTTACGCCCCTGGGAAAACGAAGTTTATTTTTATTAGGTCGGTGCGAAAGCACGGGGAACCTCCCTCAAAGTACCGGCACTAGCCTGGCTGAAAGATCGGCGAACTTGTAGGGTGTAATTAATCCCGGCTAATCTTTCCTTTTAAGGTTTGAAGGAAGTTTTGATAAAAACAGTGGGAGCCATCATGATTAGATAAAATATATAACCAATCTACTCTTGCAAGAGCGCATGCAGAGTGTTTTCTTCTCTCTCTCTCCAGGTAACGACCATGTCATGCCTTAATCAAGATAATAATATGGATGTATTGACCGAACCCGCTTGTTATACTGAGCTGAGGAACGTTGGTCCCGCTCCAATTTATAATTGTTATAAGACCGAGCAGGTAATAAGGGAATACCAGAATTCTAATGTCTCCCAAACGTAGAAAGTGCATGCTGATACATCTACTTCGGGTGTGTTCGTTACAGAAAATTGTTTCTCAGTATCCTCTACATCCTGGGTATGTGATACTGGATCAGGATCCCACATATGTAATCTGTTATATGGGCTACAGATAGGTAGAGAACTGGGAAGGGGTGATATGTCTCTAAGTATAGAGAATAGTGCAATTGTTGCAGCCAAGGTGTTGGCAGATACCACCTTATATTACTAAATACATTGATTCTGAACGAATGTTATTAGATACCGAACATGATATGCAACATTATATCAGTCTCTTTATCATATAAAGAAGGATATAATTTTGTATTGTTGGATAATGTTTTGAACATTTCCTATATCAAAGTGTTGATCAGTTCAGGCACGTTATCTAATAGTATATACGTTCTAAATCAAAGCACAGTTCTTAACGTACATAACACACACAAGAGGAAGAGTTCAGAAATGAACGAATCCTTCTTGAGGCATTGTAGAGTAGGTCATATCAATGCGACCCGACTTGCTAAGTTACATTTAGATGCATATTTAAATCAGTTTGAATTTGCATCTTGTGAAATTTGCCAATCATGTCACAAAGATAAAATGACCATAGCTCCATTTACATGAAACAGAGAAAGGGTTAGTGAACTCTTGGGACTGATACATAGAGATGTATATGGTCCCCTGTCTACACATGCCAGGATTGGTTCTTTTACTTCCTTACATTCATTGATGATTTCCTAAGATTCGGACATGTGTTCCTGTTGAAACACAACTCTGAATCTTTTGAGAAATTCATAGAATATAAGTCAGAAGTCGAGAACCAAAACGGGTATAAGTATTATTTCCATTGATGTGATCAGGGAGGAGAATACTTGTGCATGGAAATTTTGGACTATTCCAGTGGAGAATAAGATTCTCTCTCAGCATTACTCCTCTGTATACACCACAGTACAATGGTGTATCGGGGCAGAGCAATCGCACCCTATTAGATATGTTATGTACTTGAAGAAGCTGCATACCAATTGAATGGGGTTCAAATCAAATCAGTGCCTACCACTCCATATGAGATATGGTATGGGAAGAGCCCATGTGTTAAGCAAGTTGAGATTTGGAGTTGTCCGGCCAATGTCAAAAGAAAAAATCCGGACAAGCACGAGGCAAGCTCAGTTCTGTAGAACTGGAAGGAGTTCCAGCTATACAAACTACAGCTAATGATTTAGTAGAACTAAAGGATTCAATAGTTCCCAACAAACCTCAGCCTCTCCGCCGATCTGGTAGGGTTTCTCATCCTCTTGAGAGATACTTCGGTTTCTCAATGACAGTGGGATAGAGGATTTCATAATGGACATGATGACCCAACTAGCTTCGAGCAGGCCATCAAGAGTAAGTACTCTGTAAGAATGGATGGATGCTTACCGATCTGAGATGGAATCTATATACATCAACAAAGTATAGATTTTGGTTGCTATATCTGAAGGGTTAAATCCCCATCAGGAGCAGGTATATCTTGAGAAGATTACTATGTGTAGATGGAAAAGTTAAGACTTTCAAAGCTAGACTTGTTGCAAAAGGTTCTCATCATCGACCAGGCATGGATAATGATGAGGCATTTTATCCAGAGGCTATGCTTAAGTCCATCCGGATCATACTTGCCATTGCTACATACCATGACAACGATATCTGGTTGTTGGGTGTCATGACTGCTTTTTCTAAATAATGATTTAGAAAAGAGCGTCTATAAGTACACAGCTAGAGGGCTTCGTTGACAGTGGGGGCAGCGGAAACTTGTGCAAGTTGTTTTATGTGTTAATGCGGGCATTGCGGAGTTGGAACATCGGTTTTGATGTGAAAGTCAAAGTGTTTGAATTCATCAGAATGGTAGATGAACCTTGTATATATAAAAAATAAAGTTGTAGAGAGTATGGTGGTCTTCCTCGTATTGTACGTAGATGACATACTCTTGATAGGGAAGGTGTTTGCTATGCTACACTCGGTCAATCTCCTCTTATCACATTGATTCTCCATATAGGATCTAGGTGATACCTCCTAAATCCTGGTTTTTGGATCTATGGGATAGATATAAGTGGATGTTAGGATTCTCACTATGTGCAGTGAGATTGTATTAATCAATCCTGGGGGGAATCACTGGATAGCTTCTAGGGTGGTAAGGACGACTGAATGTCAGTTACACTCAATGGAGGGACGGTATGTTGGAAGAGTTACAAGCTAGATACCCTAACAAACTAGACGATAATGGCTGGTGACATCGCTATCAAAGATACTACCAAAGAGGAAGTTTGGGTGTATATTCGTTCATGAGATGAACTAGGTTCCTACCATTGTGAGACAATGGAGGTGTAGCTTTGGCCCAGGAACCCCGATCCCATCAATGACCCAGACATATTCTATGGCAGTATCACCTGATCAAGGAGATGGTTGATCTCCCAGAGATCGAGGTATGGAGAGTAGACTCAGAGGTTAACACGGCGGATCCACTCACTGAGGCCTTTCCTGCGAGAGACTTTCATAGGGTGTTGGGTATGCTATACTACAACAACAGGCCTTAGTGCCAGTGGGAGATTGTTAGTTGCATGTATGCCCTAGAGGCTATTATTGTACATGAGATGTATATTATAGTGGATGTTGGGACATATATAGGGAGGAATTTCTTGCTCGACATGATAGTACGCTATCTGGTTGCTCTTTATCTTAACATGTACACTTACTGTCTCTCTGTTACATGTTGATAAAGCCCTTGGGATGTGTACTCGACTTCCAGGATTATGATGCAGATCATACTAGTCGGGCATGCGTAGTCCATGAGTTCATATTTCAATGTTCCTAGTCGTGGGAATATCGAGACGGGGCACCAATATTCCAGAGTAGACTAGCGTATATCTTCATGACCGATGTGATGGGCAATGGATGATCCCATATCCATTGGTGTTTGACATCAAAGATGGTATACGAGTGCTCAGTGGAGACTGGGTACACTGAACGGACTAGCCGAGAACTCCTAGATGGTATAATACCTTACGTCAGATAGCAGTTCTCTGGTGACACTGGTGCAGGTTAGTCTGCTGACCCGAGATCGTCATAAGGTCTTGAGTGGCTCCCACTGTGCTTTGATTTCCACCCTACCACGGCTCTACAGAGTCATGCAAACAGGTCGTTTTTGGGTACAGTCTCGAGTCATAAGTAGGTAATGAGCGATAGGAAGGGATTCGTCTATCCCGGTATTGGGGGTTGATGTTGCGCTATGCTCGATTGGTCATAACTGAAATCCTTGGCCAGGGTAGATGTGATTTACTGGTAAGTGTTATCAGTAGTTTCATGCCCGTTATGGACCTTACATCGGCATGACTTATCAAGCTACTTAGGTCTGACGTTTACCACCCCTAGGCGAGATATGCGACATATCAGACGAACAGACCGGACTATCCCGTAGTGTTACTGATTGGATTCGCAGGAGTATGAGCAGGCTTGCTTGTTGATCTTCTGATCACTCAATACCCTGGTAGCCGTTACGTTTAGCACTCCTCTTGCGGCTTGTGGGCGTTTGATATGATCATCACCCACTGCCGGCGTATTGACGAGTCTTTAGAGTCCTACACAGAGGTTTCCTGGCTCAAGCAAAATGGAATAGGAGAACATATGAGATATGTGCGGGACCGAGAATATTACATGTATGTGATACCGTATTATATTCTAGCGATTTGTATCATCAGTCGGTTATATGCGATATAGCCGGGTTATCGAATCAAGTGTTGATTCGATAAATTGATACACATGATATTAGTCGGTTATATGTGATATGACCGGATCATTAAATCAAGTGTTTATTTAATGATTTAATATATAATTGTATATTTGATATATGAATTTACGTTGACTAATATTGCTCACTTGACTTTTTCTTTTTCTTACTTTTTTTACATTATATATATTTGTGATATATATATATATATATATATATATATATATATATATATATATATATATTGTATCATGCAAGGTTATATATGCAACTTGTGTATATAGGACTTACACCATAACCATGATAAGTTTAGGTTTTAATTATCTTTAGTAATTCAAATTGTGAGTGGAATTGTGGAAGCTAGTTGTGAGCTTTGACTTAGTCCACCCAATTTGTTTTACAGTAAGATATTTATAAACCTAACCATTATCCTTGCTATGGTTAAGTCTCTACAAGAGTTAGTGATGACACAAAACTCACCATGGTTGCAAGTCTAACCTCATTTTTCTATTATTATTCTCTTCACTTGAGTTTTCATTCTTCTTCTTCTTCATCTAAAACCCAAAAGCATTCTAGGGGTTTTTGAAAATTGGTGAAAATGAGTAAGAAAATAAAATCTAAAGTGAGCCCACTTCCTATTTTATCGTCCTATACACTTTCTTAGGTATTATAGGGTGTTCTCTTCACAATGTTCATGACCAAGTGAAGGGTTAGCTTGAGTCTGAGTCTCCTCGACGTAGATCATCTTCGGCCTCGAAGTCTATGAGCAAGCTTGTTCATTTCTCTGGGGAAATCCATAATAGAGTTCGGGACATCGATGATCGCAGCGAAGGGACGTCAACACGGAGCTTTAGAAGTGAAGGACCGGATCTACAAAGGTTGTATTCTTGTTCACCTCTCTTGTAATGATTGATTACTAGTTTTGTTACCCTAGTATTCTAGTACGATTCTTTGTTAGATTGCTTAGCACCCCCTTAAATTTTAGTTGTAGCATGCGAGATGCTTGCAAACCCTAGGCTAGCTGCTGAGGAATCCCAACAATATCATGAAAGCATGTCAAGTGATAGTACTGAACAATGAATGTACTAATACAGTTAAGAATAATATCATGATACAACAGTTCTACTGTATAAATGGCGTGGCAATTACCGATGATGAATGTGTGTGAGCCGGCAAATCTGTGTAAGTGAAACATGCGCATTGATTGTTCGTCTAAGTTGTGTTTTGAATAGTAATCACAATCATAGAAATTTATACCGCAATCAATTAACGGTGTCTATTGAAGTTTCGTTAGCGAATACGGATCGTCCACTGAGATTGTGTGAATTTGTTCGAATTTGTTTTAGTTGAGTTGAATAGAAAAGATGAAAGAAAATGATTCAATATTCGTGAGATTTAGTTTCAAGAATCCTAAAGAAATAGATCTAAAATTGAGAATTAATAATAATCAAGAAAATGTCCAAACCAATTGAATTATCAAGATTTGTAAAGTATATTGTAGGAATCGATCAAATAAGTGGTGATTATGAATTCTAAAGATTTCGAAATCTTATCTATTGAGGATTTGTTGGTAGATCGATGACGATCAATGAAGATTACGGATCTATTGAAGAAACTAGGGTTTTTCGTTCACTATCCCTTGTCTTTTCATTGATTATCATTCAAATTCTAGCCTCTAGCAAAGAAAATCACCGATCGTTGATCTCTAATTTGGAGAGAAAATATTCAAGAAAGTGATCTCGCTCAAAATTAGGTCATCGATAATTATTTTTCCTAGAGTTAACAAACCTCATAAGACTTAAGAATCGTTCAAGAATTTCATCATCATCATCTACCTATTCTCTCGATTCCGTTACAGGCGGAGATTACACTAACACATCATGAAAAAGGAAAGAGTCAAGAATTGATAAATTTTCATAATCCAACAAAGTAAAAAAAGCAAGATTTATAATTTTTCACCTTTATTAATCGACGATTAGGTATAATTCACTCAAAGGTTACAAGATTTGAGGAGGTAACTAGATCCACCGAAATTAGCTTCGCATCAATTGTAACGTTATAGAAATCGTTTAGGCGATATTTCGTTTTTAGGTTAAAATAGTCGGTATTTTCCGTTTTAACCCGATTGTGATCAAACTTCTGTATAGACTTGTTGGCACCTAGTTTAACTAGAATGAAGCAAGTGCGCGGGCTTTGGGGGTCAATAGAAAGTTTTGGTTCACATAGAATTTTTCCCTAATTAAAATATTATTTTAATGCTTTATTTGTGCACTTTATTAGTGGTAATTACTTTTTGGTTTGGGTTAATTACTACTAATGTGGTTTTATGCTAATTTAATCACTAGATTATGTTTTTAACCTTCTCACCAAAAATATCTAGATATTTGTGGTTTTATTGAATTTTTAAAGAAAAGAAAAGAAAAGAAAAGGTGGTGTTTGCATTTATTAGTATTAATTATTGTTTTTAGCTAGAAAATTCCACACACTTCACCAAAATTCCCCCCATTCTTCCCTTGGCCGGCGACTTGATCCCCTTGCTTCCCCATCTCCTTCTTCACCTCATTTCTTCATTTTAAAGCATGAAAAATTTATGAAAAATCCAAATTTATTCATCCAAACTCAAATATAATAAAAATCCATCATTCTTCTTCTTCAATCAAGCTTGGATCTTCAACAAATTAGGATTTTTGGAGGCTAACTTTGGATTTCTAGTTGCTTGATTTTGATCTTTTGTGAGGTGTATAACCCTAACCATAATCCTTAATTATTATGTTTAAATCATAAGCTAGATATTTAATTGTTTAATTATAGCTTTAAATTCATGTTTAATTCATTCATGATAATTTTAATGAAGTTCAAGTTAGGATTTAACTCGATGAAATGGTTAATTGTTAGTTGAAGATTATGAAAACTTAACCAAGTTCATAATTTGTTAAATGATATTTTCCTAATCGGATAATTAAGCTAATTAGCAAACTAAACTTTTACTAATCCTATTTGAGTGAAATCTAAAATTCTAGCGAGGGTTTGTATGGTTAAATCATGCTATATTGTTTGGTAAAAGCTTGTAGTTTTGAGCTAAAATGATATATGTTGCTTACTAGATTTAAGTTTTGTCGTGGGATTCTTTTGACGTTGCGACGTTATTTATATTAGATTCCACATTTATTATTGTGTTGTGAATGCGCAATCGGTACGATCAGGGTCTAGGCTTGATGGTTGCGTCGTTTTGGCGTTCCTAGCTAGGGTCGTGCCGATGTTGTTCGTGTCTTTGTGTGGATTTTGCTCTTGAGTTGGTTTCGTAGTGTCGCTACACGCGTTAGACACTTGAAGAAGACTTGAGAGTATGTTTGAAGTTTGTGCGTCGGTTAAACGTAGTTGGTACGTGTTATTGGTCGATTGCTAATATATTCTTGTTATATTGTTATATGCTTTCAGGATCGCAGGCGGGCACTTCGGGCGCTGCGAACAGGGGATAGCGAGTAGTTGGCTTTACTTCGCCAGGATGATTGGTGAGTATCTACAGAGGGTCGCCCGCATGGCGTTATGCGTCTGGGCTAGATCAAATGACATGACAATTAGTTATATGTATACGGATATTGATTGTGCAAGTATACCTTTGTTGCTTATCTCATTTCCTTATGTATGGACTTAGTATTAATGAGACACAACACTATTATTGACGGTTCATGTTTCACGAGCACTAATTGTATGCTACACACACACCGTCAATAATTACCATCACACGCACAACACCTATACATATGTGATATTGTATTGTTTTGGGACATTGAGACGTGATCCCTATTTCCTTTTGTGTATATGACATATAGCATACCTGTATACCCACATGCTTACACATATGCCTTGCTATGCCCACATACTTACATGTACACCGTGCATACATACTCACATGTATACCCACTTACCTAGTTAGGGCTACACATACCTATGTGGTACTGTTTTGTCATTGACGTGGGGTCATTGATTCTTATGCGTTGGCGCATATGATAGGTAGTATACCTTGCTATGACTACATGCTAGTTACCAATATACCCATATGGTATATCATACCATTAGTGACAGGTATATACACATATAAGACATAGCTACATGTACAGCTTGCATACCTACTTACACATATACCTGGAGGGTATTACATCTTTATTGATAGGTAGATACACATATCTTGCTATATCGACATGGTTACGCATACCTGGCAATAGCTACATGTTCACCTTTATTTGATGTTGTATGGATTTGGAGAAATTAGGAACCGCATGATATATATATTAACTTGTTGCAGTTAAATAGCGGTTTTTTCTTTATATGCTCATATTACTGTTCATGTTTCATATATTACATTCATGGATTTCATATGATGTTCTCTGATATTTGTACTTCTAAGTAGATGTAACAGTGGAATGGGACACTGTTATATATGCATATATATATATATATATATATATATATATATATATATATATTAGTGGAATTGGACACTAATATATATGTATTGATTCATGCATTTATACTTATTCATTACTTGATGTTTTCTGGATTTGAGGACCGTGGTTGTTTCATGAAATTATGCATTATTTGAAAAACTCGGTTTCTCTTGATATGATATTTCAGCGTCCACCATGAGATTTCTTGGTTCTGAGATTTGTGATATTTACCCGATGCGAGGAATGAGTGGGCCGTGTGCGGGTACATGGTGGAGCCCGGTACGGTTCCCCTCGGCAAGATGTTCGCAGATGCTAGGCGATGAGCTTGGAAGGTGGGCAAGTACATACCAGTGACAGTACCTTTGACTCGACGGGTATCGTGGGGATACAGGCCGGGGTCATATACGTATGGATACGTACCTATCAGGGGGCCAGTCATGGTGACAGCACCTGATAGATCAGTATTTATGTGTCGATGCTAGACACTTTTTTCATGATGTTTTTGGGTGTCGATGTTAGACACTCACTTTATATGAAACTTACTCGATACTGGATATTGGATATATGAGATATACTTGATATTGTACATTCAGGATATATGATATTTACTTGACACTGTACATTCAGGATATATGATGTTTACTTGATATTGTACGTTCAGGATATATGAGATATACTTGATATTGTACATTCATGATATATGAGATTTACAGGATATGAGAGCCAATTTGGGGGCTGATTTGAGGAAATTTGGGATTTAGATTGTCTTGATGGACGTTGGTCATGCCACGAGGTCAGGATTCCGTGAGAATGACTTGTTTTATTCCATACTCCTCATTTATGTTATCTGCATTACTTCATGTATTAGTAGTACCTGATAGAGTACCTTTCATGACTGTTGCATATACTTATTGTCATATTATTGCTTCTTGTATCAGTTGTACCAGTTAGAGTACCATTCATGACTATTGCATACATATGACCATTTATTGCTATTCGCTTGCATGTATTAGATTCGCGTTGTACGTGCATACCTGCGATTATCTGCATATGTTATTTACTATTCACGAGTTGGCAACTCACCCCCGTTGTGCCACAGTGTTTTGCAGGTAGTCCCTCAGGCAGTCGCGACAGGCTTTTCATCTTTCGTATCATCTTTTGCAGCGGATACTGCTACGGCTGACTGTGTACAGTTTTGCTATAGGTGGGTTTTACGGTTATCCGATATTGCTTATTGTATATTCGTTGTATCATGTACTCTCTATCTACAACTTTCATGTGTATGACTTAGAGACTTGATGTGAGGACGATATTGTATATTTAGGTGACTTGGATGTCTTTTATACAGTTTTACTTATATCGTCTTTTATTTCTTCGCTACGGCGTCGTATATCTGTTGTGGTGGTTGTTTTCCGCCGTTGAGCGTGGATTTGCTCCCGTTGGGGATGCTTTACTTTATATTTATGTTGTACCCATTTTTGGGGTTAGTTTTTACAAAAGAGGTGCTGCCAAATTTTTTTAAGAAAGTAAAGTTGGACTTTAAAAGAATTTGGTTTGAGATTTCAAAAGTTTTGAAAATGCTATCATCACTTACTACTTTTGATGGTTTAGATTGTTGGGTTTTTGGCTTACTTAAATTGCGTTACGCCTGTAGACGTTGCGTAGTTTAAGGGCCGTCGCGTGTCAATTTCGGGTCGTGACAAAGTTGGTATCAGAGCACTAGGTTTTACCTTTCGGAGTGTAGGATAACCTTGGTATGATGGAGTAGGTAGCTTAAGCAGAGTAACGTAGTGTGTGTATGTCCGCAGCATACTCACGATCATTGTACTCCGCCTAAAATGGCCTAAGTACAAATTGCATGAAATTTCTTTCTTGATGATACATATCCTTGTGACTCTATTTCCGTGTCCTTATCGAATCCTTTTCCATTTATAGCCTTTGCCGCCGATGACTATGGGGACTCAGAGTGATGCAGCGAGGGCCGAGGTCAGAGTTGACTCGTGTAGGACGAGGACTGACCAGGATGGCATGCTCATTGCACAGGAGCAGATGGATCCGCCTTCGATTGATCGTATCGCTAGGCTTGAGGATGAGATGCAGGATTTGCGCCAGACGATGAGGTCTTTGGTTGAGGCCAGTAGAGAGCAGCGACAGAAGGTTGCCACCCCTGTTACCCAGTTTTTCCTTGCGATCAGCACTTAGCATAGTGTTACGTATACAACACCAGTGGATGCAGTCTTAGTTGACGAGGCACGTCTTCAAGAGAATTTGGGAGTTCGAGGACCGAGGAGGGATAGTACAGGTGTGTCAGCCCCGAGACAGAGGTTCAGTCGCTGAGACAGATTTTGTGACCGTCGCGGGAGTAGCATAGGCTTAGGACGAGGACAGTCGTTCAGCTCTCATCCCCAGGAGGGTCAGCAGTCATCGCGTGGATGTTTCTGGTGCGGGAGCCTTCATCACCTCCTCAGGAATTGTTCCTTAGCACCGCGTCAGAATTGTGTTCGGAGAGGTCATGGTCGCGTAGGGTTCGTTCAGGGGGGACAGTTTGGTAGAGGTGGAGTTCCACCAGTTGCGGGTAGAGGGCACACACCATAGTTTGCTTCTACTCATCGGGATGCGCGGGCGTCCAATGCGGAGTTTTCAGGTATTCTTAAATTCTTATGTTCTTTTGATTCGTGGGGTTGTATTGATTGGGATCTATGCATTCGTTTGTTTTACACACTTTGTGCCATGGTTGGGCCGAGAGTTGTGTATGCTAGATCCGCCGTTGTTGTGTTAATTTCTGTCAGCGATTATTTTGTTGCGCGACACGTATTTCGGTCGTGTGCTAATCATTTAGGAGATATAGATTCGTCCGTTGTTTTCATCCTTCTTGAGATGTCGGATTTGATGTTCTTCTGGGCACGGACTGGTTAGCTACATGCTAGGCGTCTGTGGACTGCCGCGAGGAAACAGTCTGTAAGTCTACGGTAGCGCCCCGGCCGTCATTCTGACGCCAAACGCAGAACAAATTTTTTTATAACTGGCGCTATCGCATACTATAACCCGGATCTTGCCATTAACGGTAAACTAACAAACTGTAAAGAGGTAGAAAGGCTATACCGATCGATCCGAGTCCTTCGGTCTTTAGCCATCATCCAACGCTCCTCGCGGCAACTCCGATCTCTCGTCTCCTCATCGAGGTGGCACCATGTCAACGGATCTTTAAACGGCCCCCCGCAACTATACCGAGGCAACTCGGTCACCAAGTCTGCTAAAAGAGATGACCAAGATGAAGTAGAGAATGAGTAGAATACTTTGTCTCAAACACCCTAGGGTTCTCATCACATGAGAGGGTTAGGGTGGAGGTTGAAGAAGATGTTTAGGATTGGAAATGGTGAACTCAAGAAAAACTATCTCAAGAGAGCAAGAACTCAATCATAAAAACTTGTGTGTTATTTATTTTGTGAGTAGATATATATGGTTTATGTAAAGAAAATATCTCAAAAATATCTATCCAAAAATATCACCACAAACCCTAAAATATCCATACACAAAACAAACCACATTAATTCTATCATGATTCACTTAGTGACTCATTAGCATGAGTCACTAATGAACATGCTAGAAGAAATGTGTCACCAAAATGAGTCACCCTTTCCAAAACTTAATAATCATTTAAACCAAAATGATTAACCCAAAAAGAAATGCATCTTCTAAAATATTCTTGTAACGGATTACGAGAATACCCCTCACCGGTATATACATACCTGTATCCGTATTCCGACCGAATACGAACACGACCGACTAAAATATTCCGACTCAATATAATACTTGGATCCGGCTTAAACCAAAGCCCGCCAGTATTATCTGTCCGAAATATGACACGTGCACAAATGCACGTTCAATTTCGAACCCTGCCATAAAACTATACGGCCTCTACAACGTTTCGCCCGAACTTGGTAAACTATCTGTGGGGGACTCTAAAGACTCGTCAGTACCCTGGCAGTGGGTTTAACCACAAGCACGTCAGCGGCACTAGCTGTGCGTAACGGCTGCCCATGTAATGACCGAAAGGGAAGCCTGATGAGCGAACTCATCCTGGAACCCTACTGAGCCTATCAGTGACAATATATATACAGTCCGGTCCGTTCGTCTATGAGTATCGCATATCGGTCCTAGGGGGCTGGTAACGTCAGACCCCCAATAGCGGTATAAGTCGTGTCGGAGAGTAGCTCTGAACACCCTGAGAAACTACTGGAATACTTACCAATAATTCTCACCTGCCTTGGCCAAGGACTTGGTGTAATGGCTCTCCTAGACACAGCACGATCTCACCCCCAATACCGGGAGAGACGAATCCCCTGCCAATCCGCTCACTTGCCTCCATGTGGCTCGGGAATGTACCCAAAAAACCTGTTTGCACGACTCCTTTGAGCCGTGGTAGGGTACAAATCAAAGCACTGTGGGAACTCACAAGAGACAAATGACGACCTCAGGTCGATGAACTAACCTGTACACACGTCACTAGGGAACTGCTATCTGACGCTAGGTATAATACCAACTAGCAGGTTACCGACGAGTCCTGTCCGGTGTACTCATAACCCAATGAGCACCTGTATACATCTTAGGTGAACCAACTGACACCAGTGGCTTGTGAGACCGGCCACCGCCCCTCGTCGGGGTCTCGACTGTATACACTAGTGTACTCCGGAGTATCGATGCCCTGTCTCGAAACTCCTACGATTAGGGACCACTTTTAAGGATCTCCTTATGGACTACCCAACTCTCACGTATAAGATCGCCATCATACTGTTAGTAGTCAAGCAGGATCCTAAGGGCTCTATCAACGTGTAATAGTGAACATGTCACCTAAAACTGTACACCACTGATAAAGTCAAACCAGATACCATACTATCATCTCAAGTAAGACTGTCCTATCGGTATAGGTCCTCTTCAATCATTGCTATCACGTACCTGCGATCCAATAATTGACTTTGAGGGCACTATATCCAACAATCTCCCATTTGCACTTAAGTCTAATTATTGCGATGCCACATTCTCACAGCCCGTGTGATACCGAACACCCAACTTCTCTTCTAAACAGTTTCACAAAGCTCGTTTGTAAAAACTCTTGTGTTCGAGAAATAGCCTCAGTGAGTGGATCCGCCCTGATGTATCTTTCTATGTCTATCTTAATCTCAAGTTCGCGGAGAAAGCCATCTCCCGAATCGAGCAATACCTGTCTTAGAATATGTCTGGATATCTGATGGGACCTAGTTCATAAATGAACTACAAATCCAAACTTCTTAGACTGTATCGACAACTGAAACTAATCAGTATCTAGCACCATGCCTCCCAAAGTATCCTCTTGGAAAACCTGTCCATAATACTGCCCCCTCCTGTAGAGGGAAAAATATAACACTGACAATCACTCTGTCATCCATGTCACCTTTGGAAGCCTGGAATGATAAACGACTCCCGCAGGAGTCTGCCGTCATGAAAACCCTAGAATATCCACTTATGTTCTAAAACTGCTTCCATATGTTTCTCCGGGATTGGATTAATATAAACTTATCGCATCTAGTGCAAAAACATCTGGTGTGGTACTTGACATCTCACGATTGCCTCAATTGCCTAAGCAAGTGATATTGTAACGTTTCAAAATAATAAAATATGATTTTTGGGAATTTTTATAATTTAATATTATTTTAATGAATATTTTAATATTCTGGTATAATTAAATACAAATAAATGGGGAAAATTATGGAAAATTCTAAAATAGGGTATTTTATGGAATTATGCCATTTTAAAGTTTTTATGATTAGTTATATGCTAATATAGTGCTAATCGCGATTAAAAATCGCTAATCGGATTTTTGGCATTTTTGTGCAAAAATGTGCACATATCATTTTCCACACATGTTACACTTGTTACATGTTTTGGGTGCATGGTTGCTTAGGGTTCACCATGGTGGGAAAAGAAAAGAAAGAAAGAAAAAGTAAGTATGATGATGAGAGAGAGTGAGAGTAGTTGCTTTTGACTTTTGACCATTTCCTCCATCATTTCCATCTCATTTTCTCTCCCCTCTTCAAACAAGAGCTGTTGCTGCTCTTGCTCCTGCTCCCTCATCTCCTTCCCCTTCACTTCTTAGATCCCTCTCATTTCCCTCACCAAAACCCCATTCCCACTTGACAAACGTTGCTCCCAAGCTCAATAGCTACACGATGGACTAAGTAAGAGCTGATCTTGAGAACTTTGAGCAACTCAAGAATTTTCTTGAGTTGCCAAAGGAGGTAATTTTTTCACCCTCAAGTAGTATTTCAATTTCCTTGTGCATCAATTCTAGTTTCATATCGATATTGTGTTGTTTTGTGGACTTTAGAGAATTCAAGTTAGGGTTTAGGGTTAGACCTGAAATCAAAGTGAAATTGAGGCTTGTTGTGACCTTAGATCCTCTTGTGTGATGTTAAATTGGACCTAACCTGAAGCTAGAACACAGAATACGGATTTACGGAATCGATATCGGGGAAAACTGTGAATCTGTGATTGTAATTTGAAATCTGCTTTCACCCCGAGACCCCAAAAATAAAATTGAGTTGACAGTGAGATGTGCAGGCACCATGGAACCACCACACCAAACCCTAGCCCCCAAATCATTTCCTTGGCCGCAGATTTAATCCCCCTGGCCACAATTTGCGTCCAGAGCAGGGTTTCTGGTGCTCGTTTTGGTTCTGTAGCCTTATACCCTGTAGACTTGACCCTGGGTATGTCTAGTTTTGACTGATTCCAGTTAGGGTAAAATCTGGGTTGATTTGCTTGAGTTGGCGTATGATTTACGACTTGTTTTAGCATGGATTTTGGTAATTGGTGATTCATTTCTGTCGGGTGGCGTTTGGACGTCAACGATAAGTGGATATTGATCGTGTTTACATGTGAGGCGATAGGTTTTTACCTATGCGAGTAGCGTGTGCTGTTTTGGTTTCCGATGTGATTTTCATGTGCATTAGCGTTGTGATATACTTGTAGGTACCCTCCGTGATGTTGAGGCAAAGAAGATGAAGATGGCGACATCGGCATCGGCACACGAGAAACAAGGTGAGTAGATTTATATCTACGGGGAGAAGTCGGGTGGATGGCGTATAGCACCCCCGCAGTCCGTGGTGATGTATACGAATACGTATACACACATATATTTATTATGTGTTGTTAGGATTATTGATGGTAATAATGGAATTATTGATGATAAGGATGTATTGGTTTAGTAGTGCGAAACCCTAGAGTAGTGGGTGCACTCACACATACACATACACATACACATATACTTGCATACATTCTTTCATTTATCTTTGCGCATATGGAGGTGTGTATATCTACACATGGGTATGGGACTATGTGTTCATATACGGGATTGAGGATGATGCGTGGGATTGAGATGAGTCGATGGGGTTTGATTGAGGCCGTGAGATTCGGCGATATGACAGAGTTCGTATTTGAGATGTGATATGATGGTAGTGATACCTGTTATGTGATGAGATAATGTATGTATTGACTCAGTTTAGGTGGTTTTCATACCCCTCCCGATTGACTTGATTGTTGGGTCCGTAGTTCGCATAGTAGGCGTTAGACTGACCCGAGTCATACCTATTTCAAAACGAACGAATCGGGGGTATTTTAAAGATAGGAAAAAAGGGATTCTACGGATATTTTCAAACGACACATCTTTTCTTAAAACACTGTAGCCCCTATTTTACCAAAAATCCTGATTCGTCCTTTTTCAAAAGGCAATGCTGCATGATATATTTATTAAGATAGATTCTTTAATGTTGCGTTGATTATTCGATTCCGCATATTCATGATATTTGCATTACATTGCTTGTGTTTATTGATATATATTACAGTCAAGTTGCTAGGACACCAGCACCATTATCGATGATGCATATGTTCCACGTACACTGGTTGCCGGCTCACACACTTCATCATCGATAATTGCCATGTCACTACACTGTAGTACTGTTGCATTTAGGATATGATTCTTGCACGACAGACTGATGTGCTTACATTTCTTTTACATGTCACATACATCATGCTTTCTGATTATACGCATTGAGATATGTTGTTTCCATGATATTTCTGGTTTTGGGAACCGTGGGTGTTTCAAAAGGGAATATGTAACTGTTTTAAAACCCGGTTACCTTTGATATGATATTTTAGTGCGTCCACCATGTGTTTTCTCGGTGCTGAGAGCGACATGTGAAACCCGATTCGAGGAGGCGGATGAGGCCAATTGCGGGTACATGATGGACCCGGTATGGTTCCCCGGGGCAAGAAATATTTTTCGTGGAGTAGACGATGAGCCTAGCAGGGTGGAGAGTACCTACCGGTGATTGGTTGGACCTGGCGATTATCCGGAGGATACTGACCGGAGTCGATAGATGGATATGGGCGTACTGCCGGGGCCGAGGGCCTATTCCGCAGACGGAGCCCGTGGGCTGATCCGGACTGACGGAGCCTGATATATGAGGATTTACGTGCCGATGCTGGGTACAGTTTTCATGATGTTTTCGAGTGTCGATGCTGGGCACTCCGGTTCCATGATTTTGACGTGTCGCGATGGACACAGGTGGTTTATATCCTCATATTACCATGCATATGCTGATGATATTTACATGCATGACGGTTATTGTCATTGGGTGACGAGTGGACGGGATCCACGTACATGCAGATTGATTTCATTGATTATACCTCACATTTATGATATGCTATTACCTGAGGCACTGGCACGAGCACTTGGTACTACACTCATGTATAGAGATTACATTGCCAGTTTAGCATGCTTCAGACTTGTTCATATTGAGGTTTATATATATATCTGATCGTATTGACCTAGGATGGGTCATACATTCGATCACTGCTTGTAGATATTTTCTATTCACGAGTTGGCAACTCACCCCCGTTGTGACACAGTCCTTGCAGGTTTTGCCGTACAGATTCCATAGCGGCATTTCTGGCACACTGCTTCCATATGGGTGACTTGCTTGGGTAAGTGGGTTCTTTTGTATCAGAACCGCCATTGTACCTGTACTATTCATTTGTATCTAGAAATTCCATCAACCAAAACTTGTATATTGTTTCAGACTTAGAAAACAGTGTTGTATTATTTCGACCTTAGAGTCGCGCTTGTAGTATTAAGGTTTTCTGGCTGTTTTGAGTTTCTTTTTGGGTTTTGATCCTCGCCCTTTGGCGTTGTATATTATTATTGCTTGCATGGTTGTGACCGTCAATTGATGAAGAGCTAGCTCCAGCTTGGGGATGCCTTTTATCATTCCATATATATTATTCTTGTTGTACCCCGTTCGGGGCCAGTTTTTACAGAGGAAACTCTGCCGAAATTTCCAGGAAAGGTTACACATTTTAAAAATGCATATTCGGCTTAGTTATTTAAAAACTTTGATTTTCGAAACATGATTTCTTTACTTCTTAAAACCAGTTTTCCTTATTTACTCTTTAAATGGTTTTAGATTTCTGGGCTTTTGGCTTACTTGGATCAGATGGGGTCCTATAGACTTCATATGGTTCAAGGGCCAGTCACGTGCTCTTTCGGGTCGTGACAGATATGCCAATCATGCACATCCCTCTCCCCTTTAGTCTGAAAGACACCTTTAGAAAGGGTGACTCCATCACCTGCAGGTACACCACCATGCCAGGAGTCATCTATTCTAAAATACTATTAGAATACTGTCAAAGTACCCATATTGGGAAACTACCCAAATCTTAGATCTAAAACAATAGATCTAGTAACCAGAATGTCATATATTATATCCATATCCTGTGTGGAGAAACAACTGTGTGACAACCACAGTACAACCGATCGTAGTATAGGAATTTTACTTCCTATTCTCTGTGTGTCATCCAAATACCAGGACATCATACTCTACTACCTTCTTAACAGATCCATCCCCTATTCTGATGAAGTCAAACCTATGACTGTCACATCAAAAATTAGATGATCTACCTCCGCTATATCTGCTCTAGTCTATAAATAGACATATGCTACTTGCCCACTATGCTTCCGCTGCTCCTACTAACCACAACAACCCTCTGGCAGAATAATATATATGTGCACTTCTAAAGCTAGTTTAGAACGACGTTATACTTAACCTCTTGCCCGGTCTCATAGCCTGGAACAACAGTAGTGTCATGTCTGGGTAAACAAGAACCCCCCTGTCACCGTCCTTGAGGCTACAGGAGCACCTCTCGGGTGTCTGAGGTTACCCACCATATCTACGGAGTGGCTAATGGAATGTCAAACCTGATTGAATCTTTAGGTCCTATTAAATTTTCCGTAATCGTTTGCGGTTCTGGAATCACTTCCAGTTCTACCATACTCCCACTACCGTTTTCTGAAAAAAAAACATTTTACTAAAACTGTGGTGAGTCAAGAACAATATCACATTGATCTTCCAGATGGTAGAAAGTCAACCCTCGTCATAGCCTGGGCCAACCCACAAACTGCCATTACAGAAACGTGCCTTGAGTTATCCAGAGTCTGGTTTTAAGCATAAGCCGGACAACTCCCCGTACCTTAACATCGTTAAGATATGAACCATTCTATATCCAATATAGAAACTTTGGCACTTATTTAATTGGAACCAGATTCAAATCATGCAGCTGTCTCCAATGCATATCAACTTAATGGAGAGAGGCTAATCATCATTACTCAACTTAGGAATCCATCCAATTATGAGTAACCTGAAAGAGAAACAAGTTTCTCAAAACCATTACTATCATCTGAATACCAATCACAAGTATCTACATCTTCGATTTGTTTGAAGAATTCCGATACTTGTGACACCTGGTTCACTACTTTATTCTTATACCCATAACTTCTAAAAACTTAGACCTTGTATTTCTACGAAACACTTGTCTAAAAACTAGAGAAGTCATAAGTAAGTAGAACACAGTACGAGGACCAACCCCTTAGTCCTGATGGACACTGGACATCATACAATAATTTGTATGAGTCCCCTGAGTCTAATAACACAAGACCTGTGCATCGTAGGTTGAAAACTGTACTTATAGTTAAGAAGTACTCCGTTGTTCAATGCTCCTTACCCAATCGTCAACTGATATAGATAAATGTCACGGACATAATTTCAAAAAGTTATATCTCACTTTATAAAAATAAACGTACAGATATATCAGTTTGAAATTGGTGCACAACAACGGATACTCAAAACCAAATACTTGCCGTCCGGAATAAACCCAGGCGATTTCCTCAAATATCACCAATTACAACGAATTCCGTTATAATGAGGATGATCACCTAATTCCCAATAACTTACTCCCACTCATCATCAGTAAAACCATACAGATGTGAGAATCATACCTGATAAATACATACCCTGGAGTAAGTATCTAATCGGGAAATTAGTTTTCTTTTTAACAATGCACAGTGAAACTGAAACAAGAAAATGTTTCGTAGGGGTATCCTGGTATTCTTAGTAATGCCTCTTCCATAATCCAATTCATTACTGTAACCGTATATTTCTTTGTCATCTCTCCAAATCCCTTTATTTGCATTTATTCAGTACCTTCTGTACACCCCTTTAGGCTAAGTGGTTTTGTTTCTTCCCTACCGTTCGGCACCAGTCTATGGTTTGGAAGAAGACTATCCAGTAAGCATAATAGGTGTACTCTCCTAAACCTAGGAGTACTCACAACCTGAGAGAAGGTGATGATAAAAGTCAACTGAATAATACCTTATTCTATTTCTCCCGAACTGGGGAAAAAAGCAAAGGTGAAGTAGGAGTGGCGATGAAATACGTGGTTTGGTCGTGAATAATAGCAGTCACAATTTACTTTGCCCTATTTCTAATCCCTTTATTTTGTCTTTACTTATTACCTTTTGTACACCCTACTTAGGCTAATTGGTTTTCTTCATTCCCTACCTTTCGGCACCTGCCAATGGTTTGGAAGAAGACTATCCAATAAGCGTAATAGGTGTACTCTCCTAAACCAATGAGCCCTCGCAGCCTGAGAGAAGGTGATGATAAAAGACAACCGAATAAACTAATTCTATTTCTCCTGAACCTGGATCCATCCTCGAAGAAATCCCTTCGAGTTCGTATATAACCATACGATGGATCTATCCAATGGAAGTGGATGTCCGTAGTAATACGGGGTGTTCTGGGAAATACAAAGGTTAAAAGAAGGAGCGGTAATGACTTATGCAACTCAGACAATCCAAAAAGCCAGTATTTTAAGTAGGTTCGGTCAACTTGGTCACTGAGTCATAGTCTAGGGTCGGTCAATGGTCGCTGCCACAGAGAGAGAGAAAAGAAATACTCTGCGTGCACTCAAACCTAGATCAGAATGGTTATCACTTTATCTAATCAGGAAACCTCCCACTGTACTGTCAAATTCTCCTCCAAACCTGAAAGAAGAATCAATCGGGATCACCCGAAGAGTAAACCAACTCATCAGTGGCAATCGGGATTCAACTCTCATCACATGATAACGTGAAGGAATCCACTCACGTTATCACACTAGAGAAGGTATGAGCATGTTTGGCAAGTTTCAGTTTCTTTAAAAACTCCCGATATGATTTTTGCCCCATGCTCTTATGACCTTGACGTTGGCTAAAATGCCATAAGTCACATGTCAAGTTCTACCCATCATTATCTTGTCAATTTGAACCCATCCGCACATGCCCCTGACGTTGGCCAAATGACAAAACGACTGTCCCAAACCAACTCATCTATCTATGCAACAGATGAATACCCAACAGCTACCAAACATTATTCCTTGGCGTTGGTCAAAATACATAGCTTGAATACTACTGAATACCCAACTGAAATGATGGAGGGCTACGGCTGGTTTTTGGCGAAAAACCTTTAACGTAACGAACTTGATATCGCTGGAGGAACCTGATAGCTTTTTATAAAAAATATAGTGGCGAAAACCTTTGCTAAAGAGGTCACTCCCGGTGAAGTGATCTCGGCTCTTTCCTCGTGGAATGAGGTGCAGGATATTCCAACTGAATACCACGATGGAAAGCAACATGTAATCGAGTATAGTGAAGTTATTACCCTGACGTAAACTTCTGCCCAAGGGGTCATTCCCGGTGAAGGGATCTCGGCTCTTGCCTCGTCGAATGAGGTGCAGGATATTCCAACTGAATACCACTGTGCAAAACAAAAGAAAACGTCCTTGTAATAACACTTTTTAAACCTGTTCTAACAACGTCCAAACAGGTTTGTTTTCTTTTGCATTGATCAGAATCAACGCAGTCCCATCAATTAATCACACCAGAAAAGAACGAAAATAAAATCTACGTATATGCCATCCACATTCGCCACTTGGTCCCGTCATCACCCGTTAGGTTACTTAACTAACGACAGAACGGGGACTGGACTAGCGCGGGTGTAAAACATATACAACATCTACAAGTATATATACCAATATACAATAATCGCTCCAGGCATGATAAATGCAACATTACAGAAAAGTAATAAGCATCACAGAACAATACAGATAATCTGGGATCCCCGGGTTTCACAGAGCCGCTGCTGAAACCCGACGTTCTCCTGGTCGTGTGGATAGCCTATGCAATGAAACCTAGACCCCTACGGGTGCGGCAAGTTACCTGCCAAAACCTGAAGCGAGGCAACCCCCTACAGCAAAGTGAATGGACCACCCTGCACTTCACGGAATCCGGTAACTTGAGCACCCCTCCTTGGGTCAACCTGTACCCCCTACGGGTGCGGCGAATAGTCTGCCAATTCTAGAGTGAGGCCCTCTGCCACTCAAAGCCATGAGATGCGGACCCGTTGCCCTCCAGAATCCGGCTATCCGTGCACTCCGTCGCGGGGTAAACCTAGTACAGAAATGAAAAATATATACTATTGGTACATCGACCTCAGCCCGGTCGTGCCCCAAAAGAATATTATACAAACAGGCAGTGACGGCAGTTCACATGTTGGACGCTCGCCCCGCAATATTAAATGTACAAATAAATCCAAACTGCACTACCATTGCACACAGCTATCCACCACGACAAATCCGCAACAACACAGAACAACAACGCGAATGTCACGTTCGCAAACCCGTCTAAAAGAACTATAGCAAATAGACGCAATTTACCGCTCGAATGACATTCACGGTCAGAGATATAATGTAAGTACTGTAAACTAACACATTTAAAATTTCGATCAACAAAACTTCCCAAAGTAGGCCCCAAGTACTACTGCAGTACTCAAACAAAATCTGGGCCCAAACAAAATATTCCAGAAACCACAATTCCCCATGAAAGAGCTCCAAAAGAAATATGGTGCACTGTAGCCTCAAAGCGGCGGCGGAACCGCGGCTAATGAATGGCTTGCGCGGCGGTTCCGCGGCGCTCTTGATGCTTCAGTTGCCCAAATTTCTTACAGAATCTTAAAAAAGCCTGAAAGATTTTCTGAAATGCTCAAAATAATTTTTAGACCAGTTTAAAAATTTGACATAAACTTTAACATTGAAATCGCGGTTTTGGAAATTTCGTTCGATCTATATTTTAAACACGTTACAACAAGTTAGTAAAGATTAATGGCATGGCTTTGATACCATTTAAGTCTACGGTAGCGCCCCGGCCGTCATTCTGACGCCAAACGCGGAACAAAGAACTTTTATAACTGGCGCTATCGCATATTATAAGTCGGATCTTGCCATTAACGCTAAACTAACAAACTGTAAGAGGTAGAAAGGCTATACCGATTGATCCGAGTCCTTCGGTCTTTAGCCATCATTCCACGCTCCTCGCGGCAACTCCGATCTCTCGTCTCCTCATCGAGATGGCACCACGTCAACGGATCTTTAAACGGGCTCCCGCCACTATACCGAGGCAACTCGGTCATCAAGTCTGCTAAAAGAGATGACCAAGATGAAGTAGAGAATGAGTAGAATACTTCGTCTCAAACACCCTAGGGTTCTCTTCACATGAGAGGGTTAGGGTGGAGGTTGAAGAAGATGCTTAGGATTGGAAATGGTGAACTCAAGAAAACTATCTCAAGGGAGCAAGAACTCAAGCATAAAAACTTGTGTGTTATTTCTTTTGTGAATAGATATATATGGTTTGTGTAAAGAAAATATCTCAAAAATATCCATCCAAAAATATCTCCACAAACCCTAAAATATCCATACACAAAACAAACCACATTAATTCTATCATGACTCACTTAGTGACTCATTAGCATGAGTCACTAATGAACATGCAAGAAGAAATGTGTCACCAAAATAAGTCACCCTTTCCAAAACTTAATAATCATTTAAACCAAAATGATTAATCCAAAAATAAATGCATCTTCTAAAATATTCTCGTAACGGATTACGAGATTACCCCTCACCAGTATATACATACATGTATCCGTATTCCGACCGAATACGAATACGAGAGACTAAAATATTCCGACTCAATATAATACTTAGATCAGGCTTAAACGAAAGCCCACCAGTATTATCTGTCCGAAATATGACACGTGCACAAATGCACGTGCAATTTCGAACCCTACCATAAAACCATACGGCCTCTACAACGTTTCGCCCGAACTTGGTAAACTATCTGTGGGGGACTCTAAAGACTCGTCAGTACCCTGACAGTGGGTTTAACCACAAGCACGTCAGCGGCACTAGCTGTGCGTAACGGCTACCCATGTAAAGACCGAAAAGGAAGCCTGATGAGCGAACTCATCCTAGAACCCTACTGAGCCTATCAGTGACAATGTACATACAGTCCGGTCCGTTCGTCTATGAGTATCGCATATCGGGCCTAGGGGGCTGGTAACGTCAGACCCCCAATAGCGGTATAAGTCGTGTCGGAGAGTAGCCCTGAACAACCTGAGAAACTACTGGAATACTTACAAGTAATTCTCACCTGCCTTGGCAAAAGACTTGGTGTAATGGCTCTCCAAGACACAGCATGTATAGGGTTACTAGGCACTCTCACAAGGGTCTATTAGGCATCAACCATGCCCGATTTAAAATTTAGACGTGCCGAACAACCCTAACCAAGATCTTTAAACTAGAGATTAGGTGAAACAAAGAATGTTAAACACTTTAACATCTAAGAGTTTTGGATTACAACCTTTGTAGTCCGGTCCTTCACTTCTAAAGCTCCATGTTGAGGTCCCTTCACTGCGATCATCGAGTACCCGGACTCTAGAGAGGCTCCACGAAGAGAAAGATGCAAGCTTGCTTGCGATCTTCGATAACAAAGATGATCAACCTTGAAGTTTCTTTAACACAAGCTCTCACTCACTAATGAAGTGAACACCCTAATCTAAATGGCTAGGATTTATTAGGATGATGAAGTAGGAATTTAGCTCTCTTTTATTATCTTAATCTCACTCTAATCCATCACAAAACCCAAAGCTAGAAAGCTTTGCAAGGAGGAAGATGAAGAAGAATGAATAATCCTTTTGTGATGAATAAGGAATTGTTGTTATAATTACAAATGCAACCATGGTTAAAGATGAATGGCTAACCATTGTAGAGACTTAACTAGGGTTAAAGGGTGTGGGTTGGGTTTGGAAATATCTCACAAAATATCAACCATAATATCTTTGCAAGAAACAAAACCAAGAGCTTCTAGAAGCTTCTAGAAAAGATTAACCCAGATCAAACCCTAACCATGTTTAGTCTCTACTAATCATGTTTCATTAGTAATCATAACTTGTTACAATATTATATAGCACATATACAATATTTATTGTTATAAAATAAAATAATACAATTAACATATATCACATATATATCATTGTATTACCCGAGTGAGAAAAAGAATCTTTTAGTGAGCTTATACTAGTTAATGTAATTTAATATATCATATATATAATTATACATTAAATCATCGAATCAACACTTGATCCGATAATCCGGCTATTTCACAAATAACCGACTAATATAATCTGTATCAGTTCATAGAATCAACACTTGATCCGATGACCCGGCTATATCACATATACCCGGCCGATATCTCATATCGCGAGAATCTAATACGGTATCACATACATGTATTGTTCTCGGTCCCACACATATCACATATGTGCTCCTACTCCGTTTTGCCTGAACCAAGAAAGCTCTGTGTAGGACTCTAAAGAATCGTCAATACGCCGGCAGTAGGTGATGATCATATCAAACACCCACAAGCTGCAGACGGTCAGCTAAACGTAACAGCCACCCAGGTATTGAGCGATTAGAAGATCAACAAGCAAGCATGTACATTCTCCTGCGAATCCAATCAGTAACACTCCCATACAGTCCGTTCTCTTCGTGTGATATGTCGAATATCTCGCCTAGGGGTGGTAAACATCAGACACCAGTAGCTTGATAAGTCGTGTCGATATGAGGTCCATAACAGTTCGAGAAACTACTGATAAAACTTACCAGTAAATCTCAGCAACCCTGGCCAGGGATTTCCAGTATATCCAATCGAACACAGCGCAACATCAACTCCCTATACCGGGAGAGACGAATCCCCACCTATCGCTCATTGCCTCCATGTGATTCGGGACTGTACCCAAAAGCTACCTTTTTGCACACCCTCTTGGACGTGGTATGATGGAAATCAAAGCACAGTGGGAATCACATAAGACTCTATGACGATCTCGGGTCTACGGACTAACCTGTACCAGCGTCACCAGAGAACTACCATCTGACGTGAGGTATAATACTATCTGGGAGTTCTCGGCGAGTCCGTCCAGTGTACCCAGTCTCTACTGAGCACCCGTACACCATCCTCGATGTCAAACACCAATGGATATGGGATCATCCATCGCCCATCATATGGGTCAAGATGCGTATACGCAAGTCTACTCGGGAGTATCGATGCCCTGTCTCGGTACTCCCACGACTAGGAACATTTGAAGGATGTACTTGACGACTACACTGTCCCCACTAGTATGATCCGCATCATAGTCCTGGTAGTCAAGTACTCATCCTAAGGGCTTTATCAACATGTAACATAGAGACAATCGGAGTACATGCTAAGATAAAGAGCAACGAGATAGCGTACTATCATGTCGAGCAAGAAAGTTCTCCCTATATATGTCCAAGCATCCACTACAATATACATCGTATGTACAGTAATGGCCTCTATGTCATACCTATAACTAACAATCACCCACTTGCACTAGGGCCATCTGTTATGGTATCGCAGACACAACAATCAGCCGTGGTTGAAGTATCTCATACTCAACAATCCCATAAAAGTCTCTACTGGGAAAAAGGCCTTTGTGAGTGGATCCGCGCTGTTGTCCTCTGTGTCTACTCTCCTAACCTCGATCTCCCTGGACATCAACCATCTTCATGATCAGGTGATACTGCCTAAGAATTATATCTGGATTTCTGATGGGACGGGGGTTCCTTGGCATAAGCCACAACTCCATTGTCACACAATGGTTGGAACGAAGTTCATCTCATGAACTTATATATATCCAGACTGACTCTTTGGTAGCATCCTTGGTAATGATGTATCTTGCCTTTAATCGTCTAGTAAGTCACGATATCTAGCTTGGAACTCTTCCAACATACCGTCCCTCCACTGAGGGTAAAGACAATGCCTGCGACTGACATTCAGTCGTCCTTATCACCCTGGAACCTTTCCAGTGATTCTCCCCAGGATCGATTGATACCATCTCACTACAACTAGTGAGTATCCTAATATCCAATTAGATCTATCTCATAGATCCAAAACCCAGGATTTAGGAGGTATCACTTTGATCCTATATAGAGAATCCTTGTGAAAAGCGGAGATTGATCGAGCGTAGCATAGGAAACTCCTTCCCTATCAAGAGTATGTCATCCACATACTCTACGAGGATCATCACCATACTCCCTACTACCTTTTTGTATATACAAAGTTCATCTACCATTTTGATGAAGTCAAACTCTTTGACTACCATATAAAAACAGATGTTCCAATTCCGCGATTCCTGCTTTATCATATAAAACATCTTGCACACGTTTACGCTGCTCCCACTATCTACGAAGCCCTGTGGCTGTGTACTTATAGACGCTCTCTTCTAAATCATCATTTAGAAAAGCAGTCATGACACCCAACCGCCAGATATCGTAGTCATGGTATGTAGCAGTGGAAAGTAGGATCTGGATGGACTTAAGCATAGCTTTGAAAGTCTCAACTTTTCCATGTATACCAAGTAATCTTCTCAAGATATACTTCCTCCTGATGGGGATTTAACCCTTCAGATAAAGCAACCAAAGTCCATACTTTGTTGGTGTATAAGGATTCCATCTCAGATCGCTAAGCATCCGGCCATTCTTACAGAGTCCCACTCCTGATGGCCCGCTCGAAACTAGTTGGGTCATCATCTCATGATGCAATCCTCTCTCCCACTGTCATAGAGAAAACTGAAGTATCTCTCAGGTGGGTGAGGAACCCTACTAGATCGGCGGAGAGGCTGAGATTCGTTAGAATCTATTGAATCCTTCGGTTCTACCAAATCATCAGCTGCAGTTTGTATAGCTGGAACTCTTTCCAGTTCTACCACATGACCACTAATTTCTTCACAAGAAATTCCTTTTCACAAAGGTGGCATGCTGAGAAACAAAACATCTTTTGTTCCTCGGTTAGGTAGAAGATATTTCCTTGCGAATGCTTGGGATACCCAACAAACTTCCACTGAACTGACTTTGCCTCGAGCTTGTCCAGATTATGCTTTTAGACATAGGCCGGACAACCCCAAATCTTAACATACTTAACATATGGGCTCTTCCCATTCTATATCACATATGAAATGGTAGGAAACTGATTTGATTGGAACCCTATTCAATAGGTATGCAACTTCCCAAGTGCATAACTCCCAAAAGGAAATAGGAAACTCAGTAGTACTCATCATAGGGCGCACCATATCACATAGGATACTATTGATCCGCCCCGATATACCATCGTGCTATGGTGTATACGGAGGAGTAATGCTGAGAGAGAATCTCATTCTCTTTTAGAATAATCCAGGAATCTCCATGCTCAAGTATTCTCCTCCCTGATCTCATCAAAGGACATAATACTTATACCCGTTTTTGGTTCTCTACTTCTAACTTATATTCTTTGAATATCTCAAATGCTCCGGACTTGTATTTCAACAGGAACATATGCATGAATCTTGAGAGATCATCAGTGAATATAATAAAGTACAAAGAACCGGTCCTGGCATGTGTACACAGGGGACCTCATACATCATTATGTATCAATCCTAAAAGTTCACTAACTCTTTCTCTGTTTCCAATAAACGGAGCTGTGGTCATCTTATCTCTGTGACATGACCGGCAAGTTTCACAAGATGTAAATTCAAACTAATTTAAATATGCATCTAAATGTAACTTCAGCTAGTCGGGTCGCATTGATATGACCTAGTCTACAATGCCTCAAGAAGGATTCGTTCATTTCTGAACTCTTCCTCTTGTGTGTGTTCTGTATATTAAGAACTGTAGTTTGATTTAGAACGTCGATGCTTTTAGATAACGTGCCTGAACCGATCAACTCTTGATATATGAAATGTTCAAAACATTATCCAACAATACAAAATTATATCCTTCTTTACTAATAAAGAGACTGATATGATGTTGTATATCAGGTTCGGCATCTAATAACATTCGTTCAGAATCAATGTATTTGTTAATACAGGGTGATAACTACCAACAGACTTGGTTGCAACACTTGCACCGTTTCTATCTCATGAAACTTATCACCCGTTCTCAGTTCTCTACCTATCTGTATCCCATGTAACATATTACATATGTGGGATCCTGATCAGGTATCTCATACCCAGGACGTAAAGGATACTGAGAAACAGTTCTGTGTAATGAACACACCCGAAGAAGATGCATCAGCATGCACTTTCTTCGTTTGGGCGGCACGGGAATTCCGGTAAACCCCTATTTCTTGCTCTGTCTTATAACAATTATAAGTTGGAGCGGGACCAACATTCCTTAGCGCAGCATAACAAGCAGGTTCGGTCAATACATCCGTATTATTATCTTGATTAAGGCGTGACATAGTCGCAACCAGGAGAGAGAGAGAGAGAGAAGAAAACACACGGCGTGCGCTTTTACAAGATTAGATTGGTTATCAATATATCTAATCAGGATGGCTCCCACTGTTTTAGTCAAATCTTCCTTCAAACCCTAAAAGGAAAGACTAGCTGGGATTAATTACACTCTACAAGTTCGCCAATCTTTCAGCCAGGCTAGTGTCGGTACTTTGAGGGAGGTTTCCCGTGCTTTCGCACAGACCTAATTAAAGTAAACCTCATTTTCCCAGGGGCGTAACCCCGTTAACACCTTTCTAGACATCTACTTGATCGGCTAATTGTAATGTGTTAAACTTTTCCAGGAGTAACTCTTACTCGCAGCGGGTATCAGGATCCAACTATCTCATAGAAGGTATGCAATCTTATTGCAAATTTCAACTCTTGAAATTCCCAATAATATTTTTACCCCTAGCGTCCTATGACCTTGACGAATGCCAACAAACCATAGGCTACTAGTCAAGTTCAACCGGTCATTTCCCGATTGAATTAAACCCACCTGCACGACCCTTGACGAAAGCCAACAAAGTCGCATCACTACCCTAACTCAATCGCATCATATGCTTATGCAGATAAGCATAAATAGCTACCGCACACTACGCCTTGATGAAAGCCAACAAACGTAGTACGAATACTAAGTAATACTTATCTGAAATGACGGAGGGCTACGACAGGTTTTTAAGAAAACCCATTGCGTAATGAACTTGATATCGTTGTAGAATCGAGTGATTTTGAATGGAATGTTTTTGAGGTCTTTTCTAGTTTCGCTAAAGAGGTCACTCCCGGCGAAGGGATCTCGGCTCTTTCCTCATCGAATAAGGTGCATGATATTTCACAAATACCGCTGTGCAAAGCCAAACTATAGAAGCAATCAAAAGAAAAACTGAGTATGCAGCATCTGCTAGTTTCGCTAAAGTGGTCACTCCCGGGGAAAGGATCTTGGCTCTTTCCTTATCAAATAAGGTGCTGGATGTTCTACAAGGAACACCGCTATGCAAAGCAAGAACTAGAGCTACCAGTTTTTAAACATATTTCTACAACATCTTTAGCTTTCTTTTAGTTTCATTAATCTCATTAATGAAGTCCCATTTTATTATGCTTCGCAATCATCACATTTGAAACGAAATCTGCAATATAACATATATCTCATATATATAATATAAACATTCGTCTCAGGCATTAATATGATCTCATCACAGAACATTGCAGCAGAAGAACATATATGAAATATTGGATATACTAGGAGGTCCGTGTTTTTAATACGAGCCTGTATAAAACACGGATACCACGGTCGCGATGAATAGCCAAACCCACATCCCTAGACCCCTACGAGAGCAGAAAGCAACACTGCCAATTCTAGGGTTAGGAGACCCGGTCTCGACTCCTCGAGATGGCCTCCCACTGGACCGTAGAACCCGGTTACTTGTGCTCCCCGCCTTGGGTCTACCTAATGCAGAAAAGTAAATAATATATAATGGTGACATCATCCTCAGCCCGGAAGTTCCCCAATAAAAGAATATTACATACAAATGAATTTTACATGAATGAAAATGAAAACCCTCATCTCACATAAAACCCCCGGCTATTCAGAACGCGACGATCCAATATAACATATCACAGCAACACATAATATCACATATCATCAACGTAAGTAAATATGTGTATCCCAATTGTCGTTGATGTATAGAAACGAAACCGGCGGTACACAACATATTACACTTACGGTCGCAAAAAAGAAAGTGTAAAACTACAACAGTTGGAATTCGCAACTTCCTTAGACATCACATGCCTAACCAAATGAATTCCTTAGACATCGCATGCCTAACAATTATAAACCCTGCATTTTAGTCTCATTATCGAAAACACTTTTCAATATCAAGTCGGGCAATTCAACAAGATTCCCGACATCCTGATCGAATGCTCGTCGCAAACTTTAGTTGACGGCCGCACCCCCGGATGCCGTCGACGAAGTGCACTAAGGCGGTACACCGCTGTCGCGAGCACCCGAACGGATTCTTTTGGCGACGGGGTTCTCCTACAGTCACTTGGTCGGGGCTATGGGGCGTGGCTGTCTATTAAGTTTACCCGGCGAGTATCCGCGTACGCTACGTGATTGCGACGGACTTTTGATCACATCAAAATTCCGTGGCAACCGATCAATTGAGACTGAACTGCTAGATTTATAACATTCAAATTAGTTATCTCATAACTCTTGTGGATTCTAAATATTGTATCACATTCCAGATAAATAGACAATGTTAAAATTTCCGATCGAATAAACAAACACTTAAGATTTCCCTAATAGTTCTCAACACTTGAAATTACTTTAAAAAACATCCATCACATGCCACAGTACCAATGCTCCAGTCGTAGAAAGGTCAAGCCAACGCCTCACATGTGGCAACGCCGCACTGCCATAAACCCTAAGGTTTAGAGGCAGTTCAAGACAGTCACATAATCGAGTTAAGGTTTGTGTTCTTCTAGAGGGTCTACCGCGTTACTTGCACGACTTAGAACGTTCTTAAACTACGGAAAAATCCAACACTTGGAAATTTTCCGGCTGGGAAAAAGGTGAGTTATTGATATCCGTTCGAACATTTTTACACGTTCTAAAAAATTGTCCGGAAAAACTTAAACGAAGTTAAACTTTCCAATCGAATCAACGAGTTCCCAATACAACCCAGAAAACTCAACATTTGAGTAGAATTAAAAATTCCCAGAAACATGCATAATTACCTACGGATATTACTGTTGAAAATCGATCCCATAATCTTTACTGTTTGGCCGCGGAACCGCCGCGCAAGCTATGGTATTGCCGCGGTTCCGCGGCGCAATAAATGTATTTTGGGCTCGTTTTTTACTGTAACCCATAAAATCACCTGCTGAATTTTCTGAGCAGTTTTAATATGAAAAAAAATCAACTTTTTGAAAAATTTCTAGAAACTAGGGTTTTACGGGTATTCGGAGTTCGATCGGACTTTAAACTTCGCCTAGACTTCGCCTAAAGCTCTAGCTTGGCTCTGATACCACTATATGGTTACTAGGCACTCTCACAAGGGTGTATTAGGCATAAACCATGCCCAATTTAAAATTTAGACGTGCAGAACAACCCTAACCAAGATCTTTAAACTAGAGATTAGGTGAAACAAAGCATGTTAAACACTTTAACATCTAAGAGTTTGGGATTACAACCTTTGTAGTCCGGTCCTTCACTTCTAAAGCTCCGTGTTGAGGTCCTTTCGCTGCGATCATCGAGTACCCGGACTCTAGAGTGGCTCCACGAAGAGAAAGATGCAAGCTTGCTTCCGATCTTCGATAACAAAGATGATCTACCTTGAAGTTTCTTTAACACAAGCTCTCACTCACTAATAAAGTGAACACCCTAATCTAAATGGCTAGGATAGATTAGGATGATGAAGTAGGAATTTAGCTCTCTTTTATTATCTTAATCTCACTCTAATCCATCACAAAACCCAAAGCTAGAAAGCTTTGCATGGTGGAAGACGAAGAATGAATAATCCTTTTGTGATGAATAAGGAATTGTTTTTATAATTACAAATGCAACCATGGTTAAAGATGAAAAACTAACCATTGTAGAGACTTAACTAGGGTTAAAGGGTGTGGGTTGGGTTTGGAAATATCTCACAAAATATCAACCATAATATCTTTGCAAGAAACAAAACCAAAAGCTTCTAGAAGTTTCTAGAAAAGATTAACCCAAATCAAACCCTAACCATGTTTAATCTCTACTAATCATGTTTCATTAGTAATCATAACTTGTTACAATATTATATATCACATATACAAAATTTATTGTAACAAAATAAAATAATACAATTAACATATATCACATATATATCAATGTATTACCCGAGTGAGAAAAAGAATATTTTAGTGAGCTTATACTAGTTAATGTAATTTAATATATCAAATATATAATTATACATTAAATCATCGAATCAACACTTGATCCGATAATCCGGCTATTACACAAATAACCGACTAATATAATCTGTATCAGTTCATCGAATCAACACTTGATCCGATGACCCGGCTATATCATATATAGCCGGCCGATATCTCATATCGCGAGAATCTAATACGAAATCACATACACATATTGTTCTCGATCCCGCACATATCAAATATGTGCTCCTACTCCGTTTAGCCTGAGCCAAGAAACCTCTGTATAGGACTCTAAAGCATCGTCAATACGCCGGCAGTAGGTGATGATCATATCAAACACCCACAAGCTGCAAGCGGTCAGCTAAACGTAACAGCCACCAAGGTAATGAGCGATCAGAAGATCAACAAGAAATCCTGTATATTCTCCTGTGAATCCAATTAGTAACACTCTCGTACAGTCCGGTCTCTTCGTCTGGTATGTCGCATATCTAACCTAGGGGGGTAAACGTCAGACCCCAGTAGCTTGATAAGTCGTGTCGATATGAGTTCCATAACAGTTCGAGAAACTACTGATAACACTTACCAGTACATCTCAGCAACCCTGACCAGGGATTTCCAGTTATAACCAATCGAACACAGCGCAACATCAACTCCCTATACCGGGAGAGACGAATCCCCTCCTATCGCTCATTGCCTCCATGTGATTCGGGATTGTACCCAAAAGCCACCTTTTTGTATGCCCTCTTGGACGTGGTATGATGGAAATTAAAGCATAGTGGGAATCACACAAGACTCTATGACGATCTTGGGTCTACAGACTAACTTGTACGAGTGTCACCAGAGAACTGCCAACTGACGTGAGGTATAATACCATCTGGGAGTTCTCGGCGAGTCCGTCCATTGTACCCAGTCTCTACTGAGCACCCGTACACCATCCTTGATGTTAAACACCGATGGATATGGGATCATCCATCGCCCATCATATGGGTTAAGATGCGTATACGCTAGTCTACTCTGGAGTATCGATGCCCTGTCTCGGTACTCCCATGACTAGGAACATTTGAAGGATGTACTTGACGACTACACTGTCCCCACTAGTATGATCTGCATCATAGTCATGGTAGTCAAGTGCTAATCTTAAGGGCCTTATCAACATGTAACATAGAGACAATCAGAGTACATATTAAGATAAAGAGCAACTAGATAGCGTACTATCATGTCGAGCAAGAAAGTCCTCCCTATATATGTCCAAGCATCCACTACAATATACATCGTATGTAGAGTAATGGCCTCTAGGGCATACATATAACTAACAGCACGATCTCACCCCCAATACCGGGAGAGACGAATCCCCTGCCGATCCGCTCACTTGCATCCATGTGGCTCGGGACTGTACCCAAAAAAAAACCTGTTTGTACGACTCCTTTGAGCCGTGGTGGGGTAGAAATCAAAGCACAGTGGGAACTCACACGAGACAAATGACGACCTCAGGTCAATGAACTAACCTTTACACATGTCACCAGGGAACTACTATCTGACGCTAGGTATAATACCAACTAGCAGGTTCCCGGCGAGTCCTGTCCGGTGTACTCTCAACCCAATGAGCACCTGTATACATCTTAGGTGTACCAACCGACACCAGTGGCTTGTGAGACCGGCCACCGCACCTCTTCGGGGTCTCGACTGTATACACTAGTCTACTCCGGAGTATCGATACCCAGTCTCGAAACTCCAACGACTGGGGACCTCTTTTAAGTATGTGCTTATGGACTACCCAACTCTCACGTATATGATCGCCATCATACTGTTGGTAGTCAAGCAGGATCCTAAGGGTTCTATCAACGTGTAATAGTGAACATGTCACCTAAAGCTATACACGACTGATAAAGTCAAACCAGATAGCATACTATCATCTCGAGTAAGACTGTCCTATCGGTATAGGTCCTCCCTCAATCATTGCAATCACGTACCTGCGATCCAATAATTGACTTTGAGGGCACTATATCCAACACAATCAGGTTTTGTTTTCTCGGCGAGTCAGTTCTTGTTGTGCAGGGGGATAGTGGTGCCGCCCATCACAGCTTGAATTCTGCCTTTTTCGCTAGTCGGCTTTTGAGGAGAGGATGTCGAGGATTCTTGGCTTTCATTCGTGATACCGGAGCCACTGTGGGTGTGCTAGGCCGGGTTCCTATCATGCGGGAGTTTCTGACTTTGTTCCTGATGAGCCGGTGGAGCTTAGGGAGCTTAAGGATCAACTACAGAGTTGCTAGATAGAGGGGCTTATGCATCTGAGTGTTTCGCTTTGGGGAGCTCATATTCTGTTCGTCAGGGAGAAAAACGGCAGTTTGAGGTTGTGTGTTGATTGATCGTCAATTGAACCGAGTAACGGTGCGGATAGGTATCATTTACCTCGCGTTGACGATTTGTTCGACTTGCTCTAGAGTGAGAGACATTTTCTAAGTTTGTTTGCGATCAGGTCATCATTTATTGCGGGTTCGGAGTGATGACATTCCGAAGACTGCTTTTATGCGTGCTACGGGCAGTATGTGTTTTGGTGGTTTCGTTGGACTCACCAATTCCCTAGCAGCATTCGTGGATGTGATGAACCGGATTTCTTCAGGCCGTTCCTCGACCAGTTTATTGTTATGTTAGAGATGAAATTCTGGTCTATTCCAATGTGTCGTGAGGAACTTGAGCATCGCTTGAGGATTTGCTTTGCAGACATTGGGAGAGCCCCAGCGGTTTGCTAAATTCTTGGAGTGTTCCCTCAGACTTGATTGTGTTGTCTTCCTAAGTCATGTGGTTACGGGAGACGGTTTTCGTACGGACCCGAGGGAGATCGAGGCTGTACAGCTTTGGCCCATACATATCCGGGACAGAGGTCCGCAGATTTTTTGGCTTAGCAGGTTTTTACCGCCGTTTCGTGAAGGATTGTTTGTGTATTGCTGCACCGTTGACTGGACTGACCGGGAAAGAGGTTCCTTTTCTTGGACTGAGGCATTCGTGCGGTGTTTTCGGTAGTTGAAGACTCGGTCGACAACTGCACCAGTTCTTTCTTTCCTTCTGGATCGGCGACTTTGTTGTTTACTGTGATGTTTCACGAGTGGGGCTCGATTTTACGTTGATTAGGCATTTTAGAGTTATCACTTTTGCTTCCCGACAGTTGGAGGAAGTACGAGCAGGATATCCCACTCATGATCTGGAGATGGCCGCGGTGGTCGTGCGTTGAGGATTTGGGACACTACTTGTATTGAGTGTCGTGTCAGATTTTCACGGACCACCAGAGCATAATGTACATCTTCCTGCAGCGGGTTTTGATTGTTGAGACAGCACCGTTGGATGGAGCTTGTGAAGGATTGTGATTGTGAGATCCTTTGTTTCCCGTGGCAAGGCGATTGTGGTAGCTGATGCTTTGAGTCGTAGGCCCGGAGGTAACTTGTTCTAGTTGTGCGCAGTTCTGAGACAGTCTTCTGCAGATTTACAGTTCTTGTGTGATTGTTGAGTATAGGTAGGTTCGCCTCTTCTTTAAGGGGGGAATAGCTCGCTCTTGTCCGCGCCCGACCACTTTTCCGTAATCACTTTCGCGAGGCATAGCCCGCCGATGCTCGTTTGTCTGAGATTCTTGAGCATGTTCGGCAGGGTAAATATTCGGAGTCCTTGATTTGTGACTAGGGAGTGCTACGTTTAGGGATGCATTGTGTGTACCTGATACTGATGGGTAGAGAAGCGAGATCCTAGAAAAGGTACACCAGTCAGCCTTCTGTGTTCGTCCAAGTTCCACCACGATGTGACGTGACTTGTCAGATAATTACAGGTGGGCAGGGATGAAGAGTGAAGTTTCGGATTTCGTTTTGAGGTGTTTGTCTTGTTGCGAGCTAAGGTTGAGCATTTGAGACCGGCTGGAGAGTTGCAACCTTTAACCGTTACAGAGTGAAAATGGAAGCAGATCTCCATGAATTTGGTTGTGGTGTCTACCCAGGTTTAGGCAGGGTGTGACACCATTTGGGTGTTTGTTGTCCGGTTATGCTCAGTTTGCTCAGTTGTTCTTTATTAAGTTTATGCATTTTCACGGAGTTCCTTTATGAGTTGTATCCAATAGAGACACCCCGTTCGCTAGCCGTCTTTGGCAGAAGCTTCAGGATGCTTTGTGTACTGGTTGAATTTTAGCTCCGCTTTTCCATCTTTGGGACGATGGTCAGTTAGAGCGGACTATACAGACTCTGGAGGATATGCTTATGCGTACGTACTAGTTGTTTCTTGGAAGTTGGGATCGTCACTTGCCATTGATAGGGTTTTCCTTCGATAGCTGCTATCAGGAGACGTTCCAATTGGCAACCTTTAGGTTTTGTTTGGTAGGTCGTGTCGATCTCCAGTCTGTCTTTCTGACTCTGTGAGAGTAGGATTTTGGACCCTAGCTAGTCATAAGACCACGGAGAAGATCCAGTTGATTCAGGTCATGATGAGAGCAGCCTAGTGCAGACAGAAGTCTTATGTCAACCATGGTGGTCGCAGACTTGAGTTCGTGATGGGAGATCAAGAATTCCTATGGATTTTTCCGATGAAATGGCGTGTTGAGTGTTGGGAAGCTTGGTTCGAGAATTGTTGGTCCTTTGAGATCCTCGAGTGAGTTAGTTCCGTTGCATATAATATGGCACATCCGCCCAGATTTTTAAGTATTCACCTGATTGATGATAATTTCTGTGATTGGATGTAAAAGTATCGAATCAAATAGTCCCCGGCAACGGCGCCATTTGATTGAAAATAATTTCTCGATGTGTAGTATGAAATGGTATAGAAATCACAACCAAAAATTATTTGACCGCAATCAACTACGGTGTCGGATTGTAGTTAGTATGTGAGTGCGGATCGTCCACAGGGAAAGTATAATCGTTCGTCTTTTGAATTAGATAAATTGAATCTTTAAAGAAAGAAAACAAAACAATTCAAGATTTATAGTTGATGTTCAAGAATGAGAAAAAACTAGATCTAAGAAAGCATTAAAAGATAGAATCAAGAATTGATAGTTTGATTATTTTTCGAAACCAAATCTCAAGAATCGAAATGAGGCTCGTAGGAATCGATCGGATCTATAGATGTGATGTAATCTTACAATTACGTATTCTTATCCTTCGATGAATTGATACTAGATCGATGATAATCGATGAGAATTAGGGATTTCTTGTGAAACTAGGGTTTCATCTTATCCCTTGTTCTTTCATTGATATCATTCATATTCTAGCCTCTAGTAATTTCAAGAAACGATCGTAGATCCCTAATTTCGAGCGATCACAATCAAGAAAGCATCGCTACGAAACTAGGTCATCGATTCTTGAACTTGCTAGGGTTTCAAAACTCGTAGGACTTAAAAATAGTATTAGAATTTGTTACATCATCATTCTACAATCGTCTCGACTCCTTAACGAGCGGAGTTTTACTCAAACATCACAACAAGAGCAACAATTACAAATTGAGATCTAATCATGATGAAAGAATCAAAAGAAAGCAAAATTAACGAATTTCACCTTTTATTTATATCAACAATTTAGCTACATTCGCTCAAGAACTACAAGAGGAAGAACTTGATCGTCGACTTGGCTTCGCTCGTCTCCGTGGATCGCGGATCGGCTTGGATCACTTGCCCGATTGAAGATCGGCTCGGCTCCTAAAAGGTTGAAGACTTCTCGCTTGATTTGGGACTCAAGATCTTGGATTAGGAGTGGAATTAGGGTTAGGGTTTCGCACAAGCCTTGTCACGAGACTTGTGGAAGAAAATGATGAAAGTGGGAAAGATTAACTAATATTGATTATCTAAAGATTGAACCAATAATGAACCCTAATGATGAACAACCTTTAACCCTAGGTCTAGGCTCTATTTATAGATAACTAACCCTAGATCTAGGATTTCAAATTCTAACTTTCCCTCCTAAAGTTTGTAGAAGAAATTCAAATTTCCCTCCAAAAGTTAGTTATGGGAGAAGCTTCTAGATGTAATTAGTTAGGAGGAGCTTCTAGAAGAGGATTAATTAGGAGATTAATTAGGATTAGCCTTCCTTAATCATCTTTATTGATCTGGCAGTAGCTTTGAGAGAGTTCTGGAATTTCAAGTATCAGAGAGGACTGTGGGACCAGAGCTGAGAATTGTGCCCAAAATTTCATCTGCTGACGTGGCATAGGAAGCGCGGAACCGCGGCGCAAGCCATCTCCTGCCGCGGTTCCGCTGCTAACTGTGGGAATTGGAGCTTGTTCTTTCTGCAGTTGTCTTGGGCTGTTGTATGGGTCTTTGTTTGATATATAGATTTGTATTTCTCCCTCTGAATTGCTACCAGATCTGAAATGATTTAGTTGGCGTATTTTTGATCAGCTCTTTTGCTTTTCTTCCGTATTTCCTGCATAGATATCGAAACAAGTGTTGCGCAAATACAGAAATGATGCGATGCCATGAAATGCGGTTAATTTCCCTTAAAGTGTCGGTTTAAAAGTCTAATACATGCAATCTCATATTTTGTGACAGATTTGCTAATATGTAGAATATGAATGCCGAACACTTCTAAATGTATGCAAATGTTAGGGAAATTGCCGGCTAAAATATACAATATTTTCGACTGATCAAATACCCCCAAACTTAATTTCGATCGTCTAGAGCGAATGTTTTTATTAAAAAGAGAAGGAGAAAATAAAGAAAGAGAAAAAAGTAACTAGCACACTTTCGTAGGCAACACGATTGCACTGAGCACGTGCAACAAGCCTTTAAATCTCTAGGTGTCCCTAGTAGGAGGAGTGTTGTCTCCTGAGGGTTTTCAGCGGATTGCACCCACAAAATCCAATAATAAAAGCAAGATCATGAATATTACATTTAAAGAAAAGAATTGTAAAAGAAAGACTTTGAAAATTAGGGTTTTCAACTAAGCTAGCTTTTCGGTTGTCATGAGCCCTATCTTAATGGTCATGAAAAGATGTTAGAAATCACGTCCTCCCTCAATAAAACATCGTCTTATTCTTCATTTCTATCTTTATTCCAAACATCGATCATATCACCCTGCGTGTGTGTAAAGACATCCCTACACCCGGAGAATTCAATTCAAGCTATCATACCCTTGTCCATCGGCCTCAGTACTTCTTGATAAACGAGATTGCTTACACACTTTCATGCGACCGTTAATACTTCTTAAGGTACTAACCGACCGATTACTAATGTGCTTGCATGCTTGGTGTATTTTCCTAGTCTTGCACCACCTTAGGCATAGCAGTGACTTCCAGACCAGTTGACCTTGGGGCACTAGGTGAAAAAGCACCCTTTTGCTATATATTTTTATTACCCTCGGTGATAACAAAACCAGTATCCATTTTTCTCACCACTTTAAAACACATTTTTTTTTCATACTTTTGGCTTTAAGACAAGAGCATTTCAAGGTATCCTCTACTATCCCAGGCTTTAAGACGTGTGTAAGTGCGAATAGCAGGGTATCAACGTTCAAAATGTCTGGCTTCCAGAATAGAAACTATTTTTCAGACTTATTTTTATCCTCAGATTAGTGACGTCTTTCATCTTACTAACCCTTGGGACAACGGCTCATAACTACTTATTACTAGTTCGTATAAGAAAACTTCTAATTTTCTTAGTTTTCTTAAATTTTTCTAATCTCATAGATGTAATTTTTCACTATCTAAACTTTCATTATCTTATTTATGTACAAAAAATATTTTTATAGTTTTGAAATTTTTATAGGTTTTGAAAATAATGTTTTGTGCTTATGCAAATGATATGCAAATGATGCGAAAATAAGCACAAACCTCCCCCAAACTTGTTTTCAACAGTGTCCTCACTGTTGCCTTCAGCTAAATCTTGAAAAACCTGTAAGCTTGGGAGGAATTTATTAGTGGGGACAAAAGTATTTAAGTGAAGAACCTCCCATAAACTTATTTTTGGCTCAAAATTTTGTAAAAATTTTATTTTCAGGAGCCCGATCATACCCCCCCCAAACTTGAGTTATGCAATGTTAAACTTTTAAAATCACAAGTGGGGGTCAAAAATCAGTGGTCGATGCCAAGCTTTGCAAAGACCGAAAAGTTAACACCAACCATTCAAAAATTTTATCAATGCAGTGCTCGGGTTGGTGGAAGAAGAAGTGGGGAAAGGTTAAGTGGTGGAATAGAATGTGTGTGCGTCTCATATTGGAGAGACGATGCAGTGTATGTGATGGATTACTCGCATTCTTCTTACAGTTCAGAATAGGGGGTGGAGGTTCAATTTCAGTGATTGGGACATGATTCATCTCAACACCCGTATCATTCAAAAATGCGAGTTCATCAGCGAAGATTTCCTCAAAAGTTCCATTAATACCCCGATGAATAATGTCATCACAAAGTACGGGGTGATCTTCAGAATCTAAAGGCAGTTCATAATCAGTGTTAATTGTTGACCCGGACATCTCGGTGGAAGAGTCCGTATGTGTATGATACATAGTTGGGTCAAACAATAACATATGAAAAGAGTCAAGATCGATATCAGGAGGATCATCAAATTCGTTGCTGTCGACATCCATTAAGTCGACAGAACATACCTGAGCAGTAGGTTCGGAGGGTACACTTCCCAACTTGTAAATGTTCAGTTCTATTGACCTATTCCCGAAAGATAGGGTCATAGAACCATTACGACAGTTGATGATAGCATTGGAAGTGGCCAAAAAGGGGCGACCTAAAATCACCGGAATTTGATTCCGTGGGTTCGCTACAGGCTGTGTATCAATTACAATAAAATCTACCGGGAATATAAATTCTCCGATTTTTATTAACACATCCTCCAGTTCACCCCTAGGTTTGGTGATAGATCGGTCAGCCATCTGGAGAGTGCAATTGGTTGGCTTCAACTCTCCGATTCCTAATTGCTCATAGACTGAGTATGGAAGCAAGTTAACACTAGCGCCAAGGTCTAGTAGAGCACGGTTAATGTGTTTTTCCCCAATAGAAACGGAAATAGTAGGATATCCTGGATCCTTACGTTTCCTCGGTAATTGTTGGGGGAAAGCCGTGTCTATTGTCTTTTCCATGAATATCTTCTTGGGCACTGGATTCTTCCTCTTCCTAGTGCACAAGTTCTTAAGAGTTTTCGCATAGGACGGAACTTGTTGGATGGCATCTAGGAGAGGGATGTTGGTGTTTACTTGCTTAAAAATGTTCATAATCTTCTCCATATGTGGACTCGGTGTGTTAGCCCTTAACTGATTAGGATAAGGTGCTTTAGCAATAAGCGCTGGGTCCATCATAGGGGAAGGAAGTGGGTGTGGAACCGATCCCGGAATAGAAGTGGGGATCGTCCGTGGAGGAGAAAAAGAGGTGGGATGTAGTGGCGAGCCTTTTGGGAAATGAAGAATAGGCTCGGAAGACAATGGTGGGGTAGAAGAACTGGGGTCAGAAGTGTGTGTGTGAGGGAAGGTCTCAGTCGGGGTGTTAATGAATGATTTATCAGTATCATCAAGCTCTTCCCCAAGGTGATGGTCAAGCACTCTTCCAGATCTCAACGTGATTGCATCCACAGGATGTGAATAGCCAGAATTAGGTAAAGGTTGAGCTGGAAGTTTCCCTTTCTCTCTTGCACTCATTTCGGCTCTTAATCGTGAAATTTCTGCTTCCATCGATTTTATACTCTCAGCTTGGGATGCTGAGTTTTTCTCAATTTTATCGACAGAAGATTTCATTTCGGCCGAAACTTGCATGATATTTGTTAAGACCAAATTCATGCATTGTGCAAAAGAATAGGTTTCATCAGTCCCGGTCAACTGCAAAGGACTGGATGGTGAAAAAGTGTTGACCGGATTTTGAAAATTTTGTGCTTGAAAGGGGTGCTGACTCAATTGTGGTGGTTGCTGTTGTGGTGGAGGGACCCTTTGGAAATTGTTTTGGGTTGGAACCGTGTTTTGAAATTGTGATTGGTTCCAAGCAAAGTTAGGGTTATTCCTCCAACCCAGATCATATGTGGAGGAAGATGGATAGTTTCTAGGTCTTTGAAATGCGGCATTGGTATGCTCAGGACCTTGAAACGGACATTCTTCCGTCAAGTGAGACGGATCAGAACAACAACCACATACAGTTTTGGAGAGTGATATTTGACTTAGGGCGGCGGCTAAAAATTTATTTTCCATAGTCTCGAGTTTCTTATTGATAGCTGCAATGTCAGCTCTAACTTCTATGGAAATATCATTGCCATCCCTAGATGATTGACTCACACCCTCCCACTGTAAAGATTTTTCAGCGAAATTTTCTAGAAAATTCCAAGCTTCCCAATCATCTTTGGTCATAAAGTTGCCTTGACACATGGATTCAAGGGACTGTCTTGTGTAAGGAGTAATGCCCTCATAAATGATTCGGCACAATTCCCATCTCAGGATTCCGTGATGTGGACATTGGACTAACAGATCCTTGAAGCGGTCAAGACATTTTGAAAATGTTTCATTTGGAAGCTGGGTGAATTGATAGATTTCGCTACGGACTCGAGCTGTCTTTTGATGTGGGTAGAATTTCTTAAGGAATGCTTTGATGAATTCGTCCCAATTTGAAATGGAATGTGCGGTAGTGTTATATAGCCACTTCTCGGCTAAATCGCACAAGGTAAATGGGAGAAGACGAAGACGTAAAGCATCCACAGAAAGCTGTGAAGTACTCATCATTGCGCATACATTTTCAAATTTCGTGATAAACACGTATGCGTCTTCAGACTCGAGACCGTGAAATTTTGGTAGAAGGTTGATGTATTGGGGTTTTATTTGAAAATTTTCTCCGTTGGCTGGTGGTGTGGAAAGACAGGTGGAAAGTGGGCCTCGTGTTGGATAACACCTCTCTTGGAGAGAGATGCGAGGTGGAATCTGCGCACCAACGGACGGCGGCAGGGTAGTGGAAAAAAAGTTCGATGGAGGTGGATCCATCGATGTGGGTGTGGTGGTGGGTAAAAGAGAGGGTAAATGTAGAAATACCGACTTTTGGGTCGATAAGGGAAACGCGGACTAACGGGCACTAGAAACCCGTGTCCAGCCTATCTTGCACTAAAAAGGGTTAGTACAAGTGGCAGCGTGAATTTATAATTAGGGAAATGATATGAATGTGGTGTTTGTTTTAAAAATTGATACGGATTTTGAAAATATGATGCAACAAAACAAATGCAACACACAAAACCCTAAAATCTAGTGGTCACCTAGGTCAAACTCTAGACCGCTCCTAACTGCCAAAAGACAAGTCGCAGGATAAATCCTCCACTGCCTCTTTGTCTCCCTGTGGCCGGATAAGTGCCAGGTAAGTGGGAAGGTACTCCACTACGTAAGTAGTCGGCCTAATTAAAAACCACTAGCCTTAGACACACTCGCCTTAGGCACCACAAGAAAACTCGGATAAGCAATGAATTACCCATGGCCTTCTCTTGTCCTAATTGATCGCGACGGTCCTTAGAGTCGTCTCTAGATATTTTTTAATTAATGAGGGTAAATGCGGATGCAAGTTTTGCGATTTTCGGGGCCTAGGAAGGGTAATGAAATCCCCACCTAATTTGAATTTGGTCGTGCCCCTTAAATTCCGTATTAATATGCAACAACCACAAGAATCAAAAACACGCACAAATTTTATTTTGCTTTGCGGCGCTGCGATTTATTTGCAAAGAAACCTGCAGGAAATTGTCAATTGGAGCAGACAGAGGAGGAGATAAGAAAGATAGAAAGTTACAGAGGAAGTTTGGTACAGAGAGGAGCTAGGGTTGCCGCGGATCCGCCACTATTGAGGCCTATTGCCGCGCTTCCGCCGCGGTACTTTGGGATCAGTGCACAAAAATTTGTGCACAAGCTTCTGTTCACCTACACAGCTCTCTGGATGTTTTTCTCCAGCTCCAAAGATTCCAGATTTTCTCGCAACAAATCACAACACAAGTATTAGGGTTTGTACGAGTTTAGATCTAAATATTATGATGAAATAAATTGTTCAACTCAAATTTCAAAATACGAACTATTAGCGCATTATCCCCGGCAACGGCGCCATTTGATTGATGATAATTTCTGTGATTAGATGTAAAAGTATCGAACAAATAGTCCCCGGCAACGGCGCCATTTGATTGAAAAGAATTTCTCGATGTGTAGTATGAAATGGTATAGAAATCACAACCAAAAATTATTTGACCGCAATCAACTACGGTGTCGGATTGTAGTTAGTATGTGAGTGCGGATCGTCCACAGGGAAAGTGTAATCGTTCGTCTTTTGAATTAGATGAATTGAATCTTTAAAGAAAGAAAACAAAACAATTCAAGATTTATAGTTGATGTTCAAGAATGAGAAAAAACTAGATCTAAGAAAGCATTAAAAGATATAATCAAGAATTGATAGTTTGATAATTTTTCCAAACCAAATCTCAAGAATCGAAATGAGGCTCGTAGGAATAGATCGGATCAATAGATGTGATGTAATCTTACAATTACGTATTCTTATCCTTCGATGAATTGATACTAGATCGATGATAATCGATGAGAATTAGGGATTTCTTGTGAAACTAGGGTTTCATCTTATCCCTTGTTCTTTCATTGATATCATTCATATTCTAGCCTCTAGTAATTTCAAGAAACGATCGTAGATCCCTAATTTCGAGCGATCACAATCAAGAAAGCATCGCTACGAAACTAGGTTATCGATTCTTGAACTTGCTAGGGTTTACAAAACTCGTAGGACTTAAAAATAGTATTAGAATTTGTTACATCATCATTCTACAATCGTCTCGACTCCTTAACGAGCGGAGTTTTACTCAAACATCACAACAAGAGCAACAATTACAAATTGAGATCTAATCATGATGCAAGAATTAAAAGAAAGCAAAATTAATGAATTTCACCTTTTATTTATATCAACAATTTAGCTACATTCGCTCAAGAACTACAAAAGGAAGAACTTGATCGTCGACTTGGCTTCGCTCGTCTCCGTGGATCGCGGATCGTCTTGGATCACTTGCCCGATTGAAGATCGGCTCGGCTCCTAAAAGGTTGAAGACTTCTCGCTTGATTTGGTACTCAAGATCTTGGATTAGGAGTGGAATTAGGGTTAGGGTTTCACACAAGCCTTGTCACGAGACTTGTGGAAGAAAATGATGAAAGTGGGAAAGATTAACTAATATTGATTATCTAAATATTGAACCAATAATGAACCCTAATGATGAACAACCTTTAACCCTAAGTCTAGGCTCTATTTATAGATAACTAACCCTAGATCTAGGATTTCAAATTCTTACTTTCCCTTCTAAAGTTTGTTGAAGAAATTCAAATTTCCCTCCAAAAGTTAGTTAGGGGAGAAGCTTCTAGATGTAATTAGTTAGGAGGAGCTTCTAGAAGAGGATTAATTAGGAGCTTAATTAGGATTAGCCTTCCTTAATCATCTTTGCTGATCTGGCAGTAGCTTTGAGAGTGTTCTGGAATTTCAAGTATCAGAGAGGACTGTGGGACCAGAGCTGAGAATTGTGCCCAAAATTTCATCTGCTGACGTGACATAGGAAGCGCGGAACCGCGGCGCAAGCCATCTCCTGCCGCGGTTCCGCGGCTAACTGTGGGAATTGGAGCTCGTTCTTTCTGCAGTTGTCTTGGGCTGTTGTATGGGCCTTTGTTTGATATATAGATTTGTATTTGTCCCTTTGAATTGCTACCAGATCTGAAATGATTTAGTTGGCGTATTTTTGATCAGCTCTTTTGCTTTTCTTCCGTATTTCCTGCATAGATCTCGAAACAAGTGTTGCGCAAATACAGAAATGATGCGATGCCATGAAATACGGTTAATTTCCCTTAAAGTGTCGGTTTAAAAGTCTAATACATGCAATCTCATATTTTGTGACAGATTTGCTAATATGTAGAATATGAATGCCGAACACTTCTAAATGTATGCAAATGTTTGGGAAATTGCCGGCTAAAATATACAATATTTTCGACTGATCATCAGCCCGTATTCCTTATGTCGATACTTCGCAATTACCTTCATGACCTTCTCACACGATTCAGCACCGGACCATTCTTTTGGACGCGATCTTTCGTTCACTAGTAGCCGATAGTTTTAGTGGATCGGCAGGTGGAGAGACTTCGGTCAAGAGTCTTGCTATATGTGAAGGTTCTTTGGCATAGCCGTATAGTGAGATGATCACTTGGGAGGCTACGAGCGAGATTTGAGAGTTTTTGTACTCATCTCTTTGAAGGTACGCTTAGTAAGAATTTTAAATTCAAGGACCGAATTTCTTTAAGGGGGAAGATTGTAACGTTTTAGAAATCGTTTAGGCGATTTTTCGTTTTTAGGGTAAAATAGTCTGTGTTTTCCGTTTTAACCCGATTGTGATCAAACTTCTGTATAGACTTGTTGGCACCTAGTTTAGCTAGAATGAAGCTTGTGCGCGGGCTTTGGGGGTCAATGTGAAGTTTTGGTTCACATAGAATTTTTCCCTAATTAAAATATTATTTTAATGTTTTATTTGTGTACTTTATTAGTGGTAATTACTTTTTGGTTTGGGTTAATTACTACTAATGTGGTTTTATGCTAAGTTAATCACTAGATTATGTTTTTACCCTTCTCAGCAAAAATATCTAGATATTTGTGGTTTTATTGAATTTTTAAAGAAAAGAAAAGAAAAAGAAAAGGTGGCATTTGCATTTATTAGCATTAATTAGTGTTTTTAGCTAGAAAATTCCACACACTTCACCAAAATTCCCCCCAATCTTCCTTTGGCCGGCCACTTGATCCCCTTGCCTCCCCATCTCCTTCTTCACCCCATTTCTTAATTTTAAAGCTTGAAAATTCATGGAAAATCCAAATTTATTCATCCAAACTCTAATATAATCAAAACCCATCAATCTTCTTCTTCAATCAAGCTTGGATCTTCATCAAATTAGGATTTTTGGAGGCTAACTTTGGATTTCTAGTTGCTTGATTTTGATCTTTTGTGAGGTATAAAACCCTAACCCTAATCCTTAATTGTTATGTTTAAATCATAAGTTAGCTATTTAATTTTTTAATTATAGCTTTAAATTCATGTTTAATTCATTCATGATAATTTTAATGAAGTTCAGGTTAGGATTTAACTTGATGAAATGGTTAATTGTTAGTTGAAGATTATGAAAACTTAAACAAGTTGCTCATTTGTTAAATGATACTTTCTTAATCGGATAATTAAGCTAATTAACAAAGTAAACTTTTACTAACCCTATTTGAGTGAAATCTAAAATAATAGTAAGGGTTTGTATGGTTAAGTTATGCTATATTGTGATGGTTGTAATTTCTAGTTTTGGTAAAAAACTTGTAGTTTTGAGCTAAAATGATATATGTTGCTTACTAGATTTTGGTAAGTTTTGGCGTGGGTTTCTTTATACGTTGCAACGTTATTTATATTAGATTCCACGTTTATTATTGTGTTGTGAATGCGCGATCGGTACGATCAGGGTCTAGGCTTGATGGTTGCGTCGTTTTGGCGTTCCTAGCTAGGGTCGTGCCGATGTCGTTCGTGTCTTTGTGTGGCTTTAGCTCTTGAATTGGTTTCATAGTGTCGCTACGCGCGTTAGCCACTTGACGAACATTTGATAGTATGTTTGGAGTTGGTGCGTGGGTCAAACGTAGTTGGTACGTGTTATTGGTCGATTGCTAATATATTCTTGCTATATTGTTATATGCTTTCAGAATCGCAGGTGGGGACTTCGGGCGCTGCGAACAGGGGAAATCAGGTAGTTAGATTTACTTAGCCCGGATGGTTGGTGAGTAGATTTAACATCTACAGGGGGATCGCCCGCATGGCGTTATGCGTCTATGCTAGATCAAATGACATGACTATTAGTTAGATGTATACGGATATTGATTGTGCATGTATACCTTTGTTGCTTATCTCATTTCCTTGTGTATGGACTTAGTATTAATGAGACACAACACTGTTATTGACGGTTCATGTTTCACGAGCACTAATTATATGCTACACACACACCGTCAATAATTGCCATGACACGCACAAGACCTATACGTATGTGATATTGTATTGTTTAGGGACATTGAGACATGATCCCTATTTCTTTTTGTGCATATGACATATAGCATACCTGTATACCCACATGCTTACACATATGCCTTGCAATGCCCACATACTTACATGTACACCGTGCATACATACTTATATGTATACTCACATACCTAGTTAGGGCTACACATACCTATGTGGAACTGTTTTGTCATTGACGTGGGGTTATTGATTCTTATGCGTTGGTGCATATGATAGGTAGTATACCTTGCCATGCCTACATGCTAGTTACCTATATACCCATATGGTATCGTACCATTAGTGACAAGTATATACACATATGAGACATAGCTACATATACAGCTTGCATACCTACTTACACATATACCTGGAGATATTACATCATTATTGATAGGTAGATACACATATCTTGCTATATCGACATGGTTACGCATACCTGGATATAACTACATGTTCTCCTTTATTTGATGTTGTATGGGTTTGGAGAAATTAGGAACCACATGATATATATATTAACTTGTTGCAGTTAAATAACGGTTTTTCCTTTATATGCTTATATTACTGTTCATGTTGCATTTATTACATTCATGGATTTCATATGATGTTCTCTGATATTTTTACTCCTAAGTATATATAACATTGGAATGGAACACTGTTATATATTCCTATATATATATTAATGGAATGGGACGCTAATATATATGTATTGATTCATGCATTTATACTTATTCATTACTTGATGTTTTCGGATTTTGAGGACCGTGGTTGTTTCATGAAATTATGCACTATTTGAAAAACCCGGTTTCTCTTGATATGATATTTCAGCATCCACCATGAGATTTCTCGGTTCTGAGATTTGTGATATATACCCGATACGAAGAGTGAGAGGGCCGTGTGCGGGTACATGGTGGAGCCCGATATGGTTCCCCTCGGCAAGATGTTCGCAGATGCTAGGCGATGAGCCTGGAAGGTGCGCAAGTACATACAGGTGACAGTACCTTTGACTCAACGGGTATCATGGGGATCGAGCCGGGGTCTTGTACGTATGGATACGTACCTATCAAGAGGCCAGTCGTGGCGACAGCACCTGATAGATCAGTATTATGTGTCGATGCTACACACTTGTTTCATGATGTTTTTGGTTGTCGATGCTGGACACTCACTTTATATGAAACTTACTCGATACTGGATATTGGATATAAGAGATATACTTGATATTGTACATTAAGGATATATGAGATTTACTTGACACTGTACATTCAGGATATTTGAGGTTTACTTGATTTTGTACGTTCAGGATATATGAGATATACTTGATATTGTACATTCAGGATATATGAGACTTAAAGGATATGAGAACTAATTTGGGAGCTGATTTGAGGAAATTTGGGATTTAGATTGTCTTGATGGACGTTGGTCCTGTCACGAGGTCAGGATTCGGTGAGAATGACATTGTTTATTACATACTCCTCATGTATGTTATATGCATTAGTTCATGTAAAAGTAGTACCTGATAGAGTACCTTTCATGACTGTTGCATATACATATTGTCATATTATTACTTCTTGTATTAGTTGTACCTGCTAGAGCACCTTTCATGACTGTTGCATACATATGACCATTTATTGCTATCCGCTTGCATGTATTAGATTCGTGTTGTACGTGCATACTTGTGATTACTGCATATGTTATTTACTATTCACGAGTTGGCAACTCACCACCGTTATGCCACAGTGTTTTGCAGGTAGCCTCTCAGGGCAGTCGCGACAGGCTTTTCATCTTTCGTATCATCTTTTGCTGCGGATACCGCTACGGCTGACTGTGTACAGTTTTGCTATAGGTGGGTTTTACGGTTATCCGATGTTGCTTATTGTATATTAGTTGTATCCTGTACTCTCCATCTACGACTTTCATGTGTATGACTTAGAGACTTGATGTGAGAACGATATTGTATATTTTGGTGACTTGGATGTCTTTTATACAGTTTTACTTATATCGTCTTTTATTTCTTCGCTACGGCGTCGTATATCTGTTGTGGTGGTTGTTTTCCGCCGTTGGACGTGGATTTGCTCCCGTTGGGGATGCTTTACTTTATACTTATGTTGTACCCATTTTTGGGGTTAGTTTTTAAAAAGGAGGTGCTGCCAAAATTTTTTAAGAAAGTAAAGTTGGACTTTAAAAGAATTTGGTTTGAGATTTCAAAAGTATTGAAAATGTTATTATAACTTACTACTTTTGATGGTTTAGATTGCTGGGTTTTCTGCTTAAATTGCGTTACCCCTGTAGACATTGCGTAGTTTAAGGGCTGTCACATGCCAATTTCGGGTCATGACATCGATCTTCTTGAGTCGCGGATCGTCATGGATCTCTTGCTCGGATGATGATCGGCGTTGCGAAAAAGGCTCGTTGAGGGATTGCTTGAGTCGCTTCTCGATGAATCTTGATTTTTGCTTTTGAATTGGATTTGGGCTAGGGCTTTGAGTTACAAGTTGTGTCACTCAACTTGTGTGGAATGATGAATAATGATCAACCCATCAACAAAAACCTTTGTAATGAAGCCATAGGTCTCCTTTTATAGTCCTTCCTCCATCTTCCCCTAGAAGCAAGGTTGTTATGAAGCTTGCATAGGAAACTAGGTAGTTGTAGGGGAAGTTTCTAGATTAAGGTTGTTATCTAGCTTGCATGAGAAGTTTGGCTGTTAGAGGGACGCTTCTGGAGAAATCTAGAGAGTTCGAAGCGTCTTGAGGAAGCTTGGAAGTTGTAAGGGGGCTTCTGAAAAAAGTACCAACCGCCGACGAGTCGGAACGGCCGAGGATCCACGGCGGATCGGCCTAACTCGGCCGTGGAACCACGACCGTTTGATGAGTTTGATGGCTGGTTTTCTCTGTGTCTCTTGATGTTAGCTTTAGGGTTCTTCTCTGATACCTGGAATCTTATTATTGTTTCTTGGTTGCTGCCAGATTTCAAGTCTTTAACTTGATGCGTTTTATCGGCACTTTTTTGATTCCGGTTCTTTGACCTGAAGAATTTCCTGCACACAATCTCGATAAAGTATGTTGAGATATACAAAATCATGCATATAGTAATAAACACTCAATTTCCCCTCATAATGCCGGTTATAATGTATAACACATGTTATTTGATATTTTGCAGACGAATTGCTAAAATGTGTTATATTTATACCAAATACCTTTAGATGATTAGAAAGAATTGCGAAATTGATGTGTTAACAATGCAATATTTTCGACTGATCATATTCCCCCAAACTTAATTTTGGTCGTCTCGAGTAAACATCTTTTATTCAAGAGAAGGATAAAATATAAGAAAAAGAAAACTAACTAGCACACTTTCGTAGGCAACACGATTGCACTGACCACGTGCAACAAGCCTTTAAACCTCTAGGTGTCCCTAATAGGAGGAGTGTTGTCTCCTGAGGGTTTTCAGCGGATTACAGCCACAAAATCCCATAATAAAAGGAAGACCGTGAAAGTTACATATAAAGATAAGAATTATAAAACAAAGACTTTGAAAATTAGAGTTTCCAACTAATACTAGCTTTTCGGTTGCCATGAGCCCTATCTTAATAGTCATGAAAAGATGTTAGAAATCACATCATCCCTCAATAAAACATCGCCTTTATTCTTCATTCCTATCTTTCTTCCAAACACCAATCATATACCCCTACGTGTGTGTAAAGAACATCCGTACACTCTGAGAATTCAATTCAAGCTATCATACTCTTGTCCATCTACCTCATTACTTTTTAATTGATGAATATTAGATGGAATTGCTCACACATTTTTCATGCGACCGTTAATACTTCTTGAGGTACTAACTGATCGATTACTCATGTGCTTGCCGATTAGGTGTATTTAGTATTTTCCTCATCTTACAACACCTAAGGCTTAGCAGTGACTCCCAAACTAGTTGGTCTAAGGCACTAGGTGTTGAAGCACCCTCGCTATATTTTTTTATTGTTGCCTTGGTGTTTACAAAACCAGTGTTCATTTTTCTACACCATTTTATATTTTATTCTTTATTTATTATTTTCTTCATACTTTGGCTTTTAGACAAGAGCATTTCAAGGTATCCTCTATTATCCCGAGTTTCATGACGTGTGTAAGTGCGTATAGTAGGGTATCAATATTCATATGTTTGGCTTCCAGAATAGAAACTATTTTTCAGACTTATTTTTATCCGTAGATTAGTGACTTCTTTCATCTTACTAACCCTTGGGACAACGGCTCATAACAACTTATTACTAGTTTCATTTAAGAAAACTTCTAACTTTCTAGGTTTTCTTAATTTTTTCTAATCTTTTGGATGTAATTTTTCACTATCTAATCTTTTATTATAAAATTAAATATTAAATATTTTTTTATATATGTTTTGTGCTTATGCAAAATATGATGCAAAGTGATGCGTAAATAAGCACAAAGCTCCCCCAAAACTATTTACAACAGTGTCCTCACTGTTGCCATCTGTCAAATCTCAGATACCTATAGACTTGGGAGGAAATTTATTAATAGGTGCAATAATATATGAACATGAAAATCTCCCCAAACTTATTCTTTTGCACTCACCTCCATTCTAAAGATGATAGAGTATTTTTCAAGACATGGAGGTGAGGCGGAGGAATTTTAGTCAATATAAAGTGGCTCCTGTAAAAACAGGAGCTCCTCCGTGGGATCAGTGGAAAAATACGGTTTTAATCTATATCCATTTACTTTGAAAATTGTACCGTTTTGAACATTTTCAACCTCAACTGCCCCGTGCGGATATACATACCGCACAACAAAAGGTCTTTTCCACCGAGATTTTAGCTTACCCGCATGAAGATGGAGACGTGAATCATAAGAAGGACTTGTTGACCAGGTGTAAAAGTTTTTCTCAAAATGTTTTTATCATGAAATACCTTAGCCCGATTCTTTACTATCACAGCATTATCCTAAGCTTCATTGCGGAGTTCGTTTAGCTCGTTTAATTGCAGCTTCCGAAAGTTGCAGGCTTGATTTAAGTCAAAGTTAAGTTCTCTAATGGCCCACATTGCTTTGTGCTCAATCTCGACCGAAAGGTTACAAGCCTTACCAAACACTAGAAGATAAGGAGACATACATAGATTGGTTTTATATGCTGTACGAAATGCCCACAGAGCATCCGTCAATTTGGTTGACCAATCTTTTCGATTTTCAGAAACTGTTTTCTCCAAAATTTGTTTGATTTGTCTGTTTGAAATCTCAGCTTGCCCTCTCTTTTGGGGATGATTGGGTGTGGAAAGTTTGTGGTTGATTGCATATTTCCACATCAAAGTCTCGAAAGACCGATTACAGAAATGTGTCCCGTTATCTCTAATAATAGTGCGTGGGTGTCCAAATCGCGAAAAGGTATTTTCTTTTAAGAACTTAAGGACAACCATTTTGTCATTAGTACGACAAGGAATAGCTTCAACCCATTTCAAGACGTAATCAGCTGCAAGCAATATGTACAGATTCCCAAAAGAGTTGGGTAAAGGACCCATAAAATCAATACCCCAAACATCAAAAATTTCAACCACTAAGATGGGTTGAAGTGGTATCTCATTTCTCCGGGAAATCCTACCCGTGTGTTGACATTGTGTACAGGTTTTACAATGATCAAATGCATCCTTGAATAATGTCGGCCAATAAAAACCGCATTGCAAAACCTTCTCCGCCGTCTTTCGATGACCAAAGTGACCTCCACATGCCTGATCATGACAAAAAGATAGGACAATCTTGAATTCTTCATTGGGGACACATCTACGAATGATTTGGTTTGGAAAATACTTAAACAAATAGGGTTCATCCCAGTAAAAGTATTTTACATGGGATAGAAATCGATGTTTGTCATGTTTCGACCATTCATGGGGAATAAGTCCCGTAGCAAGATAATTCACAATATCCCCGAACCAAGGTTCAGTGGATACTTTCAAGAGTTGTTCGTCAGGAAAAGAATCATTGATTGGCAGGGTCACAGGTGAAGAAGAGATGCGCGACAGATGGTCGGCTACTACGTTTTCACATCCTTTTTTATTTCTAATAACAAGATCAAATTCTTGTAATAGAAGGATCCAACGTATTAGCCTACCTTTAGCATCCTTCTTTGCCAAAAGATGTTTCAAGGCGGAGTGGTCAGTGTACACAACAATTGGTGAGCCAATCAAGTAAGGCCTGAATTTTTCTAATGCAAATACAACTACCAAAAGTTCTTTATCGGTAGTTGTATAGTTAATTTGAGCATCATTCAGAGTCTTACTTGCATAATAGATCACGTGTGGCTTCTTTTCAATGTGCTGTCCCAAGACAGCACCAACGGCAAAATCTGATGGATCACACATAAGCTCAAACGGGTGGTTCCAATCTGGAGATGATAGAACGGGGCTGTAGTGAGAGAGTGTTTAAGTGAGTCAAATACATCCTCACAATCCGAGTCAAAGTGAAAAGTTGTGTCCTTGGCCAAGTGAAGAGTTAAGGGTCTAGCAATTTTGCTAAAATCCTTAATGAATCTCCGATAAAAACCTGCATGGCCAAGAAAAGATCATATATCTTTGACGCATTTAGGATGAGGAAGGTTATGAATGACATATATTTTAGCTCTATCAATCTCAATGCCTTTTCATGAAATAACATGTCCAAGCACAATTCCCTCTTGGACCATGAAATGGAATTTTTCCCAATTCAAGATTAAGTTCTTATCTTTACAACGAGTAAGTACTGCGTCAAGATGTGATAGGAAGTCATCAAAAGAATCTCCGAATATCGAGAAATCGTCCATGAAAATATCCAGAAAATTCTCGACCATGTCCGAGAATATTCCTATCATACACCGATGAAATGTAGCGGGCGCATTGCATAACCCAAAGGGCATGCGTCTATAAGCAAAAGTACCAAAAGAACAAGTAAATGTGGTTTTATCTTGATCCTTTTTGGCAATAGGGACCTGGTTATAGCCAGAGTATACGTCAATGAAACAATAATATTCACGTCCAGCTAAGCGTTCCAGCATCTGGTCAATAAAAGGTAGTGGAAAGTGGTCTTTCCTCGTTACAGCATTGAGTTTTCTATAATCAGTACATACACGCCACCCAGTTTGAGCGCGTGTCTGGATTATCTCAGTTGTCTCATTTGTTATGAAAGTAACGCCAGATTTCTTAGGGACTACATGAATTGGACTTACCCATTGGCTATCGGAGATTGGGTAAATGATACCACTGTCAAGGCATTTGACGATTTCTTTCTTTACCGCATCCTTCATTACGGGGTTTAACCGTCTCTATGGTTCTCGGGTTGTCTTGGCTTCATCCATCAGATGTATATGATGTTCAACAATTAAGGGACTAATCCCTTTGATGTCAGCCATAGTCCAACCAAACGCCTGCCTATTAGATCTCAATACCGTCAAAAGAGCATTCTCTTGCTCTGAGGCTAGAGAAGCTGATATTATCACAGGTAAAGACTCGTTCTCACCTAAATATGCATATTTAAGATGAGAAAGTAATAATTTGAGATCTAACGCTGGTGGAGAAATTATAGAAGTTAGGGTAATCGATTGATATTCAGATTCACGAAGAAGCTCGTAGCCTGCAAAGAATACAGACTCGGAAGCTGAAGAGTCACAAAGTTCAGACTCAAGAGTGGAAAGAATATCCTTACTAAGATGTGCAAGATCTAACATTGATGTTCTAGTGTCGTCGGGATCATCAAAGCAAAGTTCATCAACCTCGCAGCTTTCGGTACCAATCTCGTGGACAGAACAGACATCAAGTATGTGAGCAGAGGGTTCAGACGGCTGACTTCCAATTTTATAGATGTTCAGTTCAATTGTTATTTTACCGAAAGATAGGTTCATTGAACCGTTTCGACAATTAATGACAGCATTGGAAGTGGCAAGGAATGGTCGACCCAAAATCACCGGAATTTGGTTCTGTGGGTTCGCTAAAGGTTTTGTATCGAGAACAATAAAGTCCACAGGGAATATGAATTCCCCGATTTTTATCAACACATCATCCAGTTCACCCCTAGGTTTGGTGATTGAACGGTCTGCCATTTGGAGAATGCAATGAGCTGGTTTTAACTCTCCAATCCCTAACTGCTCGTAAATAGAATATGGAAGTAGGTTAACACTTGCGCCAAGGTCAAGTAAAGCACGGTTGATGTTTTTACCCCCAATAGAAATTGATATAGTAGGACATCCTGGGTCCTTACGTTTCTTTGGTAACTGTGGGGTAAAAGTATTGCTAACATTATTAGTCCTGAATACCTTTTTTGGCACTTGATGTTTTTACCCTCAGCATAAGCGGGGACTTGTTGTATAGCATCTAGCAGAGGAATGTTGATATTAACCTGTTTAAACATTTCCATAATTTTCTCCATATGTGGACTCGATTTGTTTCCCCTTAACCGATTCGGATAAGGAGCTTTAGCAATAATAGCTGGGTCCAACATTGGAGAAGGTGGTGCGTGTAGAACTGATCCCAGAATAGAAGCGGCGATCGTCTTTGGTGGACTAGAAGTGGTATGCTGAGGGTTCGAGCCTTGAGGAAAACGAAGAATAGGCTCGCAAGAAGGTGGTGGGGTAGATAAAGTAGGATTAGAAGTAGAAGTGGACGTGGAAGGAAAAGTAGAAGTGGAAGCCGGTGTGTTATTGATTAATTCTTCATGATTATCAAACTCTTCCCCGACTTGATTATTCAGCACTCTTCCAGATATCAACGTTGTAATGGCATTCACATTGTAGTGTTGTGAATGCATAGGATTCGGTAGGGGTTGAGACGGAAGTTTCCCTTTCTCTCTAGCACCCATCTTGGCATTTAATCGTACAATTTGTGCTTCCATCGATTTAATACTCTCACTTTGGGAGTCAGAGTTTTTCTGGATCTTATCGAGGGAAGACTTAAATTCAGCCGACATTTGAATGGACTGTTACATAAACATTTCAAAATTCTGTTCGAGTGAAGAGGAGTTATCAGTACCGGTCAATTGTAAAGGATTATACGGTGCAGGTGTGTTGACCGGATTTTGAATGTTTTGTGATTAGTAGGGGTGCTGGCTTATTTGAAGTGGTCTCTGTTGTGGTGGAACCGTGTTTTGAGTTTGTTGTTGGTTCCTAGCAAAGTTAGGGTGATTCCTCCAACCCTGATTATAAGTGGAAGAATACGGATCGTTTCTAGGTCTTTGTTAGAAAGCAGCATTTGTGTGCTCTTGACCTTGAAACGGAGAATTTAAAATACATTCCTTCGTAAGATGAGATGAATCAGAACAGCATCTACAGACAGTTTTGGAGAGTGACATCTTATTTAGGGAGGCTGCTAAAAATTTATGTTCCATAGCTTCGAGTTTCTTTTGCATTGCTGCCATTTCAGTTCTAACTCCTATGGAAACATCAAGTTGATGAATGGCACCCCTAGACGATGACTGGTTTACACTGTCCCACTGTAAAGTCCTTTTAACGAAATCTTCTAAAAATCTCCAGGCTTCACCATCATCTTTATTCATGAAAGTGCCATGACACATGGATTCAAGGGTCTATTTTGTTGTAGGATTAATGCCCTCATATATGATTCCGCACAGATCCCATCTAAGAGTTCCGTGATGAGGACATTGAACTAACAAATTCTTGAAGCGTTCAAAACACTTCGAGAATGATTAATTTGGAAGCTGGGTAAATTGATTTATTTCGCTACGGACTCGAGCAGTTTTATGATTAGGGTAGAATTTCTTTAGGAAAGCTGTTACAAATTCTCCCCAGTTCGAAATTGAATGTGCGGCTGTGTTATAAAGCCACTTCTTGGCTATATCGCACAAAGTGAATAGGAGAAGACGTAATCTCATAGCATCCACAGAAAGCTGTGAAGTACCCATCATAGCATATACGTTTTCAAATTTGGTAATAAAAACGTATGCATCTTCAGACTCGAGACCATGGTATTTTGGTAGAAGATTGATGTATTGTTGTTTGATTTGAAAATTGTCCCCATTGGCTGGTGGAATGATGAGACAGGTCGAAAGTGGACCACGAATAGGGTAGCATCTCTCCTTGAGAGAGATGCGGGGTGGATTCTGCGCACCTGCGGATGGTGGCAGAGTAGTGTTAAAGAAGTTCGATGGAGATCCATCCATCGAAGTGGGTGTGGTAGTGGGTGAAGAAAAAGTAGATGTAGAATTACCGACTTCGGAGTCGATAGGAGGAACGCGGACAAGACGGGCACTAGAATCCCGTGTCCAGCCGAGCATGAACTAAATGGTTTAGCACAAGTGGCAGCGTTGTGATAATTAGAGGAAAGATGGATTTGGTGTTTGTTTTGAAAAATACGGATTTTTGAAAAAAATCACACAAACAATGCACAAGCAACCCTAAATCTAATGGTCACCTAGGTCAAGTTTCTAGACCGCTCCAAGTCTTCCAGAAGGCAAATCGCAAGATAGATCCTCTACACCCTCTTTGCCCCTTCTGTGGCCAGGTAAGTGCCGGGTAAGTGGGAGGTTCTCCGCTACGTAAGTAGCAGGCCTAATTAAGTAACCACTTGTCTTAGACACACTTATCTTAGACACGAAATAGATTATCCACGACCTTCTTCAGTCCTAAATGAGCGCGACCATCCTTAGAGACCTGTCTAATTATTTTTTAGTTAATGAGGGTGATGCGGATGCAAGTTTGTGATTTTTGGGGCTTAGGAAGGGTAATGTAATCCCCACCTAATCTGAATTTTGTCTTTTTCCCCTTAATTTCCGTGTTAAAATATGCAAACAACCAAGATCAAACACGCAACAAATTTTCTTTTTAGCGGCGCTGCGAATTTTGCAAAGAAACCTGCAGAAATTGGTTAATGGAATAGAGGAGGGAAGAGATAAGAAAGACAGAGATGGACCTAACAATTTTGGTGCACTGAAGCCTTAAAGAAGCCGCGGAACCGCCGCGAGAAGCCTCCTTTTTCCGCGGATGCGCGGTCTGCTAAAGTGATTCCTGCACAAATATTTTTACAGAGACTCCTGTTGCCTCTATGAACTCTCTGTGATGCTCCGAAAATTTTTCCTCTCGCTCCAGTGATTCTAGATTCCATTGCAATTAATCACAAAAAATCGTTAAGCACTTGATGTGATTTTGATCTAAAAATTCTGATGGAATAATAAAAAATTCAACTCAAGTTGCCAAAACGAACAAATTAGCACACGTTCCCCGGCAACGGCGCCATTTGATTGATCGTCTAAATTGTGTTTTGACTAGTAATCACAATCAAAGAAATTTATACCGTAATCAATTAACGGTGTCTATTGAAGTTTCGTTAGCGAATACGGATCGTCCACTGAGATTGTGTGAATTTGTTCGAATTTGTTTTAGTTGAGTTGAAAAGAAAAGATGAAAGAAAATGATTCAATATTTGTGAGATTTAGTTTCAAGAATCCTAAAGAAATAGATCTAAAATTGAGAATTAATAAAGATCAAAAAATGTCCAAACCAATTGAATTATCAAGATTTGTAAAGTAGCTTGTAGGAATCGATCAAATAAGTAGTGATTATGAATTCTAAAGATTTCGAAATCTTATCTATTGAGGATTTGTTGCAAGATCGATGACGATCAACGAAGATTACGGATCTATTAAAGAAACTAGGTTTTCTCCTTCACTGTCCCTTGTCTTTTCATTGATTATCATTCTAATTCTAGCCTCTAGTAAAGAAAATCACCGAACGTTGATATCTAATTTGGAGCGAAAATATTCAAGAAAGTGATCTCGCTCAAAATTAGGCCATCGATGATTCTTTTTCCTAGAGTTAACAAACCTTATGAGACTTAAGAATCGTTCAAGAATTTCATCATCATCATCCACCTATTCTCTCGATTCCGTTATAAGCGGAGATTTCACTCACACATCATGAAAAAGGAAAGAGTCAAGAATTGATAAATTTTCATAATGCAAGAATGTAAAGAAAGCAAGATTTATAATTTTTCACCGTTATTAATCGACGATTAGGTACAATTTCCTCAAAAGTAACTAGATCCGTCGAAATTAGCTTCGCATCGATCTTCTAGAGCCGTGGATCGTCATGGATCTCTTGCTCGGATGATGATCGGCGTTGCGAAAAAGGCTCGTTGAAGGCTTGCTTGATTCGCTTCTCGATGAATCTTGATTTTGGCTTTTGAATTGGATTTGGGCTAGGGTTTTGAGTTAGAATTTGTGTCGCTAAACTTGTGTGTGGAATAATGAATAATGATCAATCCATCAAAAACGTCCTTTGTAATGATGCCATAGGTCTCCTTTTATAGTTCTTCCTCCGTCTTCCCCTAGAAGCTAGGTTGTTATGAAGCTTGCATAGGAAGATAGGTAGTTGTAGGGAAGTTTCTAGATTAAGGTAGTTATCTAGCTTGCATGAGAAGCTTGGCTGTTGGAAGGAAGCTTCTGGAGAAATCTATGGAGTTCGAAGCGTCTTGAGGAAGCTTGGAAATTGTAAGGGGGCTTCTAAAAAAAGAACCAACCGCCGACGAGTCACTTCGGCCACGGATCCGCGGCGGATCGGCCTGACTCGGCCGCGGATCCGCGGCCGTTTGATGAGTTTGATGGCTGGTTTTCTCTGTCTCTTGATGTTGGCTTTAGGGCTCTTCTCTGGTACCTGGAATCTTATTATTGTTTCTTGGTTGCTGCCAGATTTTAAGTCTTTGACTTGATGCGTCTTATCGGCACTTTTGTGATTCCAGTTCTTTGACCTGAAAAATTTCTTGCACACAATCTCGATAAAGTATGTTGAGATATACAAAATCATGCATATAGTAATAAACACTCAATTTACCCTCATAATGTTGGTTATAATATATAACACATGTTATTTGATATTTTGTAGACGAATTGCTAATATGTGCTATATTTATACCAAATACCTTTAGATGATTAGAAAGAATAGGGAAATTGATGTGTTAAGAATGCAATATTTTCGACTGATCACGCATCAATGGTAATTGTGCAGGTGTACTAGCAGTTGATATCATATTACATTAAATACTGGAAACATGATAGGTATCACACGAGGAATAATCCAACAAAAACATGAATTATAATAAGGTAGCCTCTTATGTCAACGATCCCGTCTCATAGTATCAAGTGTCGCAATATCCTCGATCATCATTCGCAATTCATGAGCGCGGATCAAACATTCGGAAACGCATCGCGTACGGTAATCCATCGTACGGTGTCACACACAGAGTAGGGAATCTATCATCCTATTCACCATCAAAGGTACGGATCTATAATCTCGTACGACATACCTTATCAATCACATAACACATCTATATCAATCTTATATCATGTCATCTTGCATATACGTTATATCTTGTAAATCTCAAGTCGTATCGATCTCGATCTTATATCCTACCTTATCATCTCATACTTGTCCTCTTTCAATTCATACTTATCCTGGTTCACCTCCTCATTTCATATTCTCATATATCAATATATTCATTAGTGTCAACTTTTATTATATCATCTTTTACTAAATCACTAAATCCTATAATCATATTATCTTAAGTTCATAGCATATCCTTTATCAAATTATAAATTATAAAACGATATTCCATAATAATGGTTGCGGGGGTGCAATACGCCATCCACCCGATTTTCGCCGGAGATATAAATCTACTCAGCTGCTAAACTCGTCGCTTAGCCGAAGTCGATGTGCTTCGTCGTCTCGGAAGTCTACGCGATAGTACCTATAATTAATACACAATCGCAATTCTATCAAAACCAATATCTGAAAACCGATACGACCCACGTAATCCCTCATAGGTTAAAACCTATAGCTTCGCATGCAAATCAACCAAATAACCCTCGTCCGTTGACGTAAAAACGTCCAACGACGGAATCAAATCCAAATATAAAAACCACGCATTCCAAATATAAAAACCAAGAATTCATGATTGATCAATCTTCGTGTGTATTTGGAAAAGTTTTAATCATCACAACCAAAGAAATTTATACCGCAATCAATTGACGGTGTCTATTGTAGTTTCATCGTTGAATGCGGATCTGTTGCGCCACGGCAGCGCCTCGGCCGTCTATCCGAGGCCAAAATGCGGAATCAAAATTTTCTTAACTTTTGAACTGGCGCTACCGCGGACAATAAACCCGGATCGTAACCATTAACCGATACTAGCTATCAAGAGAAAGGGTGGGAGGTATACCAAGTGATCCGAGTCCTCCGATCTTCTCGTCATCGTCCCGATCTCCCGCGGAAAGTCCTGTCTCCATGTCGTCGCATCCTTGCCGGAAGGGCACCACATCGTCTGCATCTTTTACGGGCTCCCACCTCAATACCGAGGCAACTCGGGCACGAAGCTGGCAAGTCGACGTGCCCAAGGTTTGCTGTAGAATGTGTAGTGCTATGTCTCTTTGGGGTTATGTTGCCTTGATGGAGGAATAGAATGGAACTTTGAAGTGGAGCTCTCATTTATCAAGCATGGAATGAGATGATAAATTTTCCTCTTCTAAAAATGAAACCTCTCATTTTTTTCTCCTCTCAATCAAAATGTGGCCGGCCAATATGATATGGAAATGGTGGAGGAAAAAACAACATGTATAAGGGAGGTGAGTGTAGGATAAAGAGAATGGTGACCATATCCAAACCTCATCATAACAATCTCACATCAACTCTAATCACAATCAAATCCAAGCATCGTGAAAAAGCAAAGATGCTAATCAAATCATGATCCCACAAATGCAAGAAACCCCCTCCACAAATGTTATTTGCAAACTTGCAAATAACCCCCTCCATCGGAAAAGTCCGGCCGGGAAAGAACAAAGGAAAACCGGCCGGAACGGAATGCAAACTGGCAACTCCAGAAAACTGGTCCCGTAATAAATTACAGGAAAACCCCGATACTGTGCATACACACCCGCATCTGTATTCTGACCGGATACAAATGCAATGAGACAAAATCTACCCTGTACTAAACTAGGACCGGCTTAAACCAAAGCCGGCTAGTAAAATCCGTTCGATCCTGATCCGTGCAATACCGCACGTATCTGATCAAACCCTGCCATATAACCATACGGCCATAAGTACAAATCGTCCGATCCTGGTCCGTGCAATACCGCACGTATCTGATCGGACCCTGCCATATCTCCATACGGCCTCTACAGCGTTTCGTCCGAAAGCTTGAGTAACTGAAAGTGTGGTGGACTCTAAAGACTCGTCAATACTATGGCTGTGGATTTAACCACTAGCACGTCAGAGGTATAAGCCAATACGTGACGGGCCATCAGCTATTGACCAAAAGGGACGTCGATGAGCGAACTCATCCTGACACCCTACTGAGCCTGTCAGTGTCAATATACGTACAGTCCGGTCCGTTCGTCTATGAGTATCGCATGGCGGGCCTAGGGGGTTGGTAAAAGTCAGACCCCCAAAAGCGGTACAAGTCGTGTCGGAGCGTAGCCCAGAACACCCTGAGATACTACTGGAATACCTACCAGTAAATCTCCTGCCTCGGCCGAGGGCTTTGTGTAATGGCTCTCCTAGACACAGCGCGACCTCACCCCTAATACCGGGAGAGACGAACCCCTGCAGATCCGCTCACTGCCTCCATGTGGCTCGGGACTGTACACAACTAAAACCTGTTTGCACGACTCCTTTGAGCCGTGGTAGGGTAGTAATTAAAGCACAGTGGGAACTCACACGAGATAAATGACGATCTCAGGTTGATGAACTAACCTGTACACATGTCACCAGGGAACTGCTATCTGACATCTGGTATAAGACCAACTAGCAGGTTCCCGGCGAGTCCTGTCCGGTGTACTCATAACCCAATGAGCATCTGTATACATCTTAGGTGAACCAACTGACACCAGTGGCTTGTGAGACCGGCCACCGCCCCTCGTCGGGATCTCGACTGTATACACTAGTCTACTAATGGAATATCGATGCCCTGTCTCGAAACTCCTACGACTAGGGACCATTTAAGGATGTTCTTATAGACTACCAGCTCCCACGTATATGATCGCCATCATACTGCTGGTAGTCAAGAAAGAATCCTAGGGGCTCTATCAACGTGTAATAGTGACATGTCAGGTCACCTAAAGCAGTACACAATGATAAAGATAAACCAGATAGCATACTATCATCTCGAGTAAGACTGTCCTACTGGGATAGGTCCTCCCTCAATCATTGCAATCACGTGCCTGTGATCCAATAATTGACTCTGAGGGCACTATCTCCAACAATCTCCCACTTGCACTCAAGGCTAATTATTGCGATGTCGCATACTCACAGCCCGTGTGATACCGAACACCCAACTCCTCTACTTGTCAGTCTCACAAAACTTGTTTGCGAAACTATTGCGTTCGAGGAATAGCCTCAGTGAGTGGATCCGCTGTGATGTTTCTTTCTATGTCTCTCTATATCTCAAGTTCGCAGAGAAAGCCATCTCCCGAAATGAGCAATACCTGTCTTAGAGTATGTCTGGATATCTGATGGGACCTAGCTCATAAATGAACTCCAAATCCAAACTTCTTAGACTGTATCGATAACTGAACTTAATCAGTACCCAGCGCCATGCCTCCCTCAGTATTGTCTTGGACCACCTGTCCAAAATACTGCCCCTCGTCTGAAGGAGAAACTATAACTCTGACAGCCACTCTGCCATCCATGTCACTTTGGAAGCCTGGAATGATAACCGTCTCCTAAAAGAGGCTGTCGTTATCACATCCCTAGAACACACACTTATGTCCTAAAACTGCTTCCGATTGTTTCTACAGGATTGGATTAATATCAACTTATTGCATCTACTGCAAGAACAACATCTGGTGTGGTACTTGACATCTCATGATTGACTCAATTGCCTAAGCAAGTGATCTGTCAATCATGCGTATCCCTCTCCCCTTTAGTCTGTAAGACACCTTTAGAGAGGGTGACTCCATTACATGCAGGTGTACTACCGTGCCAGGAGTCGTCCATTCTAAATACTCATAGAATGCTGTCAAGGTACCCAGATTAGGAAACCACCCAAATCTAGATCTAAAACCATAGATCTAGTAACCAGAATGTCTGATATAATATCCAAGTCCTGTGTGGAGAAACCACTGTGTGCAACCAAAGTTTAACCGATCGTAGTATAGGAGTTTCCTTTCCTACTCTGTGTATGTCATCCAAAACTAGGACATCACACCTACTACCTTCTTAACAGATCCATCCCCTATTCTGATGACGTCAAACCTATGACTGTCACATCAGAAATAGATGATCTATCTTCGCTATATCTGCTTTAGTCTAGAATTAGACATAAGCCTGATGTCCACCAATGCTTCCGCTGCTCCCACTGACTACGACAACCCTCTGGCAGAGTCATATAGATGTGCACTTCTAAAGCTAGTTTAGAACGACGCTATACCCATCCTCCTGCCGGGTCTCGCAGCCTGGAACAACAACAATGGCAAGTGTGGGTAAACAAGAACTTCCTTGCCACCGTCCTTGAGGCTACCGGAGTACCTCTCGGGTGCATGAAGTTACCCACCTTATCTGCGGAGTGGCGAATGGAATGTTAAATCAGATTGAATCTTTAGGTTCCTTATCAAATCTTCAGTAATCGTTTGCGGTTCTGGAATCACTTCCAGTTCTGCCATACTCCCACTACTGTTTTTTGAAAAATCCATTTTTTAATAAAACTGTGGCGAGTCTAGAACAATATTTCTATTGATCTGCCAGATGGTAGAAAGTCAACCCTCGTCATAGCCTGGGTCAACCCACAAACAGCCATTACAGAAACGTGCCTTGAGTTGTCCAGTGTCTGGATTTAATCATAAGCCGGACAACTCCCCGTACCTTAACAACGTTAAGATATGAACTGTTCTACATCCAATATAGAACCAGAGGCACAGATTTAATTTAACCAGATTCAAATCATGCAGCTGTCTCCAGTGCATGTCAACTAAATGGAAGGAGGCCGATCAGCGTTACTCAACTTAGGAATGCTTCCAATTATGAGTAACCCGAAAGAGAAGCAAGTTCTCTAAATCATTACTATCAACTGAATACCATATACAAGTATCTACATCTTCGATCACTTTGAAGAATCCCGATACTTGCAATACCTGGTTCTCTACTTTATTCAAATGCCTATAACTTCTCAAAATTCGGACCCTGTGTTTCCACGAAACACCTGTCTAAAAACTAGAGAAGTCATAAGTAAACCGAATATAGTACGAGGACCAAACCCTCTGTCCTGATGGACCCTGGACAACATACAATACTCTGTATAAGTCCCCTGAGTCTAGTGACTCATTCACTGTGTGTCGTAGGTTGAAAACTGTACTTATGGTTAAGAAGAATTACACCGTTGTTCAATGCTCCTTACCTAACCATCCACTGATATAGGTAAATGTCAAAGACATAATTTCAAAAAGTATATCTCACTCTATAAAAATAGACGTACAGATACATCAATTTGAAATTGGTGCATAACAACGGATATTCAAAACCAAATATTTGCCGACCGGCAAACAACCCAGGTGACTTCCTCAAATATCACCGATTACAACGAATCCCGATATAATGAGGATGATCACCCAATTCCCAATAACTTACTCCCACTCATCATCTGTAAAACCATACAGATGTGAGAATCATACCTGGTAAATACATACCCTGGAGTAAGTGTCTAATCGGGAAATCAGTTTTCTATTAACAGTACACAGTGAAACTGAAACATTGAAATGTTTCGTTGGGGTATCCTGGTATTCCTAGTAATGCCTCTTCCATTATCCAGATTCACAACTGTAACCGTATATCTCTTTGCCATCTCTCCAAATCCCTTTATATGTCTTTTGTCATTACCTTCTGTACACCCCTTTAGGCCAAATGGTTTTCTTCTTTCCCTACCGTTTAGCACCAGCCTATAGTTTGGAAGAAGACTATCCAATAAGCATAAAGGGTGTACTGTCCTAATCCTAGGAGCACTCGCAACGCGAGAGAAGGTGAAGATAAAAGACAACCGAATAAACCTTATTCCTATTTCTCCTGGACCATAATCCATCCCCGAACTGGAACAAGTTCCTTTCGAGTTCGTATATAACCATACGATGGAGTATCCAAATAAACTGTGGATCTTCGTAGTGATATGGAGTGTCCTGGAGAAATACAAAGGTGATTTAGGATTGGCGAAGAAATACTTGGTTCGGTCGTGAATAGCAGTCGCAATTTATTTTGCCCTCTTACTAATCCCTTGCTTTGTCTTAATCTTAATACCTTCTGCACACCGTTTAGGCTAATTGGTTTTCTTCATTCCCTACCGGTCGGCACCAGCCTAAGGTTTGGAAGAAGACTATCCAATTTGCGTAATAGGTGTGTTATCTCCTAAACCAAGGAGTACTCACAACTTGAGAGAAGGTAAAAGGGAAAAGACAACTGAATAATCCTATCCGTTATCTCCAGAACCGGAAACCATCCTCGAAGTCCTTCGAGTTCGTATCTAACCATACGATGGTTTTGTCCAATGGAAGTGGACGTTCGCAGTAATGCGGGGTGTCCTGGAGAAAAGGGTAAAAGTAGGAGTGGCAATGAGGTCTGCAACTCTGACAATCCAAAAGCCTGTGTTAAGAAGGTTCGGTCAACTTGGTCACTGAGTCATAGTCAAGGGTCGGGTCAATGGTCGCTGCCAAAGAGAGAGAGAAAAGAAACACTCAGCGTGCACTCTATCTTAAATCAGAATGGTTATAACTTTGTCTAATCTGGAAACCTCCCACTGTCACCTTAAATTCTCCTCCAAACCTGAAAGAAGAATTAGTCGGGATCACCCGAGGAGTAAACCAACTCATCAGTGGGAATCGGGATCCAACTATCATCGCATGATAACGTGACGGAATCCACTCACGTCACCACACTCCAGAAGGTATGCGCATGCCTGGCAAGTTTCAGTTCTTTTGAAACTCCCGATATAAGTGTTTTTACCCCTAGGACTCAAGTGACCTTGACGGAGTCAACAAATCAAAGAGTCCTAGTCAAGTTCAACCCGTCATTATCTGGATTGCATTAAACCCACCCGTACGTGTCCTTGACGGAGTCAACAAGGCCGCACGACTGTCCTAACCAATCCTATTTATGCAACAAACAAGCACCACTTAGCTACCGTACACTACGCCTTGACGGAGTCAACAAACGCAACACGAATACTAAATAATACCCATAAGAAATGACGGAGGGCTACGAATGGTTTTTGGAGAAAAAACTTTAACGTAAAGAACTTGATATCGTTGAAGGAACTGCATAGCCTTTTATAAAAATATAGTGACGAAAACCTTTGCTAAAGAGGTCACTCCCGGTGAAGGGATCTCGGCTCTTTCCCCGTAGAATGAGGTGCAGGATATTCCAACTGAATACCACGATGCAAAGCAAAAGTAATCGGCTACAGTGAAGTTAATTCCCTGACGCAAACTTCTGTCCAAGGGGTCACTCCCGGTGAAGGGATCTCGGCCCTTGCCTCGTCGACTGAGGAGCAGGATATTCCAAATGAATACCACGATGCAAAACAAAAGTGAACGTCCTTGCAATAACAGATTTTTGAAAAATGTTCCAACAACATCAGAATAGGTTTGTTTATCTTGCATTGATCCGAATCAACGCAGTCCCATCAATTGATCACACCACAAAGAAGGAAAATATACTGATGTACGTATATGCCATCCGCATTCGCCACTGGGTCCCGTCATCACCCGTTAGGTTACTTAACTAATGACAGAGCGGGGACTGGACTAGCGCGGATGTAAAACATATACAACATCTACTAATATATATACCAATATATTATATTCGTTCAAGGCGTGATAAGAATGCAACATCACAGAAATGTACAGCATCACAGAACAATACAGATATCTGGAAGCCCCGGGTTTCACAGAGCCGCTGCTGAAACCCGACGTTCCCCTGGTCGTGTGGATAGCCTGTGCAATGAAATCCTGGACCCCTACGGGCGCGGCAAGTCACCCACCAAAACCTGAAGCGAGGCAGCCCCCTTCAGCTCCGTGAATGGACCATCCAGCACTTCATGGAATCCGGTAACTTAGGCACCCCTCCTGGGTCAACCTGAAGGGGTACCCTACGAGTGCGGCGAATAGCCCGCCAATCCTAGAGTGAAGCCCCCTCCGTCTCAATGCCATGAGATGCGGGCTTGTTGCCCTCTAGAACCCGGCTATCCGTGCACCCCTCCGCGGGGTAATCCTAGTACAGAAAGTAAAATATACATACACCGGCTACATCGACCGCAACCAGGTCGTGCCCCAAAAGAATAATACAAACAGGCAGTGACGGCAGTCCACATGTCGGACGCTCGCCCCGCAATATCAAATGTACATATAAACCAAAACTGTACTAACATTGCATCCAGGCTATCCCCACCGACCGATCCGCAACATCACAGCAATACAAAGAACATCAACGTGAATGTCACGTTCGCAAATCCGTCTAACCGGGCTATAGCAGTTAGACAGGATTTACCGATCAAGTGACATTCACGGTCGCAGATATAATGTAAATACTGTGAAATAATGTGTTTAAAATATCCAATCGATCAAAAATTAACAAGTGGGCCCCCAAGTAATACTGTAGCACTCACAGAAATTCTGGGCCCAATTTTAATATTCCAAAACCCCTGTCTGAAGCCCAAAAGCCCACTACAAAAAATTGGTCAAACGAAGCAAACATACTGCGGCGGAACCGCGGCAAAAGAGGGGTCATTGCCGCGGTTCCGCGGTCGTATGGAATGATCAAGCTACCAAATTTTTGCAGTGTTCTTAGGATTCTCTGTACATCATTCTGCAATCACCTGAAAAATTTTTGGACACCAAAAAAATTCGACAGAAAACTGATGCAAGCAAAACGCGGTTTTTGGAATTTTGGTCGATCGGATAAGTAAAACACATTAGAACAAGCTAGGCAAGGTTAATGGCGTGGCTCTGATACCATGTTGCGCCACGGCAGCGCCCCGGCCGTCTATCCGAGGCCAAAATGCGGAATCAAAATTTTCTTAATTTTTGAACTGGCGCTACCGCGGACAATAAACCCGGATCGTAACCATTAACCGATACTAGCTATCAAGAGAAAGGGTGAGAGGTATACCAGGTGATCCGAGTCCTCCGGTCTTCTCGTCATCGTCCCGATCTCCCGCGGAAAGTCCTGTCTCCATGTCGTCGCATCCTTGCCGGAAGGGCACCACATCGTCTGCATCTTTTACGGGCTCCCACCTCAATACCGAGGCAACTCGGGCACGAAGCTGGCAAGTCGACGTGCCCAAGGTTTGCTGTAGAATGTGTAGTGCTATGTCTCTTTAGGGTTATGTTGCCTTGATGGAGGAATAGAATGGAACTTTGAAGTGGAGCTCTCATTTATCAAGCATGGAATGAGATGATAAATTTTCCTCTTCTAAAATTGAAACCTCTCATTTTTTTCTCCTCTCAATCAAAATGTGGCCGGCCAATATGATATGGAAATGGTGGAGGAAAAAACAACATGTATAAGGGAGGTGAGTGTAGGATAAAGAGAATGGTGACCATATCCAAACCTCATCATAACAATCTCACATCAACTCTAATCACAATCAAATCCAAGCATCATGAAAAAGCAAAGATGCTAATCAAATCATGATCCCACAAATGCAAGAAACCCCCTCCACAAATGTTATTTGCAAACTTGGAAATAATCCCCTCCATCGGAAAAGTCCGGCCGGGAAAGAACAAAGGAAAACTGGCCGGAACGGAATCCAAACTGGCAACTCCAGAAAACTGGTCCTGTAATAAATTACAGGAAAACCCCGATACTGTGCATACACACCCGCATCTGTATTCTGACCGGATACAAATGCAATGAGACAAAATCTACACTGTACTAAACTAGGACCGGCTTAAACCAAAGCCGGCTAGTAAAATCCGTTCGATCCTGATCCGTGCAATACCGCACGTATCTGATCGAACCCTGCCATATAACCATACGGCCACAAGTACAAACCGTCCGATCCTGGTCCGTGCAATACCGCACGTATCTGATCGGACCCTGCCATATCTCCATACGGCCTCTACAGCGTTTCGCCCGAAAGCTTGAGTAACTGAAAGTGTGGTGGACTCTAAAGACTCGTCAATACTATGGCTGTGGATTTAACCACTAGCACGTCAGAGGTATAAGCCAATACGTGACGGGCCACCAGCTATTGACCAAAAGGGACGTCGATGAGCGAACTCATCCTGACACCCTATTGAGCCTGTCAGTGACAATATCCGTACAGTCCGGTCCGTTCGTCTATGAGTATCGCATGGCGGGCCTAGGGGGTTGGTAAAAGTCAGACCCCCAAAAGCGGTACAAGTCGTGTCGGAGTGAAGCCCAGAACACCCTGAGATACTACTGGAATACGTACCAGTAAATCTCCTGCCTCGACCGAGGGCTTTGTGTAATGGCTCTCCTAGACATAGCGCGACCTCACCCCCAATACCGGGAGAGACGAACCCCTGCAGATCCGCTCACTGCCTCCATGTGGCTCGGGACTGTACCCAACTAAAACCTGTTTGCACGACTCCTTTGAGCCGTGGTAGGGTAGTAATCAAAGCACAGTGGGAACTCACACGAGAAAAATGACGATCTCAGGTCGATGAACTAACCTGTACACATGTCACCAGGGAACTGCTATCTGACATCTGGTATAAGACTAACTAGCAGGTTCCCGGCGAGTCCTGTCGGTGTACTCATAACCCAATGAGCATCTGTATACATCTTAGGTGAACCAACTGACACCAGTGGCTTGTGAGACCGGCCACCGCCCCTCGTCGGGGTCTCGACTGTATACACTAGTCTACTAATGGAATATCGATGCCCTGTCTCGAAACTCCTACGACTAGGGACCATTTAAGGATGTGCTTATAGACTACCAGCTCCCACGTATATGATCGCCATCATACTGCTGGTAGTCAAGCAAGAATCCTAGGGGCTCTATCAACGTGTAATAGCGACATGTCAGGTCACCTAAAGCAGTACACAATGATAAAGATAAACCAGATAGCATACTATCATCTCGAGTAAGACTGTCCTACCGGGATAGGTCATCCCTCAATCATTGCAATCACGTGCCTGTGATCCAATAATTGACTCTGAGGGCACTATCTCCAACAGGATCGTCCACTCAGAAAGTGTTATTTGTGCGCTATCGTTTTAGTTTAGTTGAAAATTAAAGGACAAAAGAAAATTGATTCAAGATTTATGAAATTTAGTTTCAAGAATCATCAACAAATAGATCTAAAATCAAGAATAAAAAAATTGTCCAAATTGTTTGAATTATCAAGATTTGTAAAGAGGCTTGTCGGATTCGATCCAATTGATAGTCAAGATGAATATGAATTATTAGAAATTCTTATCTATTGATGATTTGTTGCTAGATCGATGACGATCAATGAGAATTAGGGAACTATTGAAGAAACTAGGGTTTCTTCATCATCATCCCTTGTCCTTTCATTGATTATTATTCAAATTCTAGCCTCTAGAAAATTAAATCACCGATCGTTGATCTCTAATTTAGAGCGAAAACATTCATGAAAGAGATCTCTCTCAAATTATGTTTTCGATAATTCAATTTCCTAAAGTTTACAAAACTCATAAGATTTAAGAATCGTTTAAGAATTTAATCATCATCATCTACCTATTTTCCTGATTCTGCTACAAGCGGAGAATTTACTCATGCATCATTATAAAGCAATCAAGAACTAAGGATATCATAACGCGAGAATGAATAAAAATCAAGAATAGAGATTTCCACCTTTATTTAGATCTTCATCAAATTACAACTCTCACTTAAGTTTACAAGACTACCTCTAGCTCACTCAATTGAGAAGGAATTTGGCGTCGATCTTTGTGTGGCTCGATCGTCGTGAGTCGCGGATCATCGTGGATCTCTTGCTCGGATGAACATCGGCGTTGCTTCAAAGGCTTGTTGAATGCTTTCTTGATTTGGTACTCGATGTATCTTGATTTGGCTTTGGAATTGGATTTGGGCTAGGGATTTGAGTTGCAAGTTGTGTCACTCAACTTGCGGAATTTTGGCTCAATATTCAACAACCTTTTTAATGAAACACTTGGTCCATTTTTATAGTTTCCCCTCAAGCTTCCTCTAGAAGCTAGGTTTAGCTTCCCTTGGAAGCTTGGTTATTATGAACCTTGCATAGGAAGCTAGGTAGTTGTAGGGAAGTTTCTAGATTAAGGTTGTTAGCTAGCTTGCATTAGAAGCTTGGTAAGTATTAAGCTTGCACAAGAAGCTTGGCTGTTAGAAGAGAATCTTCTGGAGAATTCGAGGGACTGAAACGTTTTGAAGAAGTTTGGCCATTTAAAAGGAGACCTCTGTAAACATGACCAAGCGGCGACGAGTGAACGCGGCCGCGGATCCACGGCGGATCGTCCTAACTCGGCCGCGGATCCGCGGCCGTTTGGTGCGATCACTGCATCGAATTTCCAGTGTTGTTTCATGTTGGCTTTATGGCATTTTCCTGATGTGTGGAATATTTTTATACTTTCTTGTTTACTGCTAGATTTCAAGTCTTTGACTTGACACATTTTATCAGCACTTTTAGCAGTTCCGGCTATTTTACCTGGAGAATTTCCTGCATACAATCTCGAGACAAGAGTTTGATATACAAAGATCATGTATGTACTAATAAACACATAATTTCCCTCATAATGCAGGTTATAATGTATAACACATGTTATTTGATATTTTGCAGACGATTTGCTAATATGTGCTATATTTATACCAAACACCTTTACATGATTACAAAGAGTAGGGAAATTGATGTCTTCAAAATGCAATATTTTTGATTGATCAAATTCCCCCAAACTTAATTTTGGTCATCTCGAGCAAACTTGTTTTATTCAGGTGAAGGAGAAAATAAAGAAAAAGAAAAACTAACTAGCACACTTTCATAGGCAAACACGATTGCACTGTGTACGTGCAACAAGCCTTTCAACCTCTAGGTGTCCCTAGTAGGAGGAGTGCTGTCTCCTTAGGGTTTTCAGCGGATTGCACCCACAAAATCCCATAATAAAAGGAAGACCGTGAAAGTTACATATAAAGATAAGAATTGTAAAAGAAAGACTTTGAAAATTAGAGTTTCTAACTATACTAGCTTTTCAGTTGTCATGAGCCCTATCTTAATAGTCATGAAAAGGTGTTAGAAATCACATCATCCCTCAATAAAACATCGTCTTTATTCTTCATTCCTACCTTTCTTCCAAACACCGATCATATAATCTTAGGTGGGTGTAAAGAACATCTCAACACTCGGAGAATTCAATTCAAGCTATCATACTCTTGTCCATCGACCTCAGTACTTTTTAATTGATGAATATTTAGATGGATTTGCTTACACATTTTTCATGCGACCGATAATACTTCTTGAGGTACTAACCGACCGATTACTCTTGTGCTTGCTTATTGGGTGTATTAGTATTTTTCTCGGTTTGCACCACCTAAGGCTTAGCAGTGACTCCCAGACCAGTTGGTCTAAGGCACTAGGTGATTAAGCAACCTCGCTAAATTTTTTTAATGTTGCCTTGGTGTTTACAAAACCAGTGTTCATTTTTCTACACCATTTTATATTTTATTCTTTATTTATTATTTTCTTCATACTTTGGCTTTTAGACAAGAGTATTTCAAGGTATCCTTTATTATCCCGAGTTTCATGACGTGTGTAAGTGCGTATAGTAGGGTATCAAAATTCAAATGTTTGGCTTCCAGAATAGAAACTATTTTTCAGACTTATTTTTATCTGCAGATTAGTGACTTCTTTCATCTTACTAACCCTTGAGACAACGGCTCATAACTACTTATTACTAGTTCGTTTAAGAAAACTTCTAATTTTCTTGGTTTTCTTTAATTTTTCCAATCTTTTAGATGTAATTTTTCACAATCTAATCTTTTATAATAAAATTAAATATTAAATATTTTTATCTTTTGAATTTTTTTTATATGTTTTATATGCTTTGTGCTTATGCAAAGTGATATGCAAATGATGCGCAAATAAGCACAAACCATCCCCAAACTTGTTTACAACAGTGTCCTCACTGTTGCCATCTGCTGGATCATAAAAACTTTAAGCATGGGAGGAAATTTATTAATGGGGGCAATAAATATGATCGTGAAAATCCTCCCCCAAACTTATTCTTTTCACTCACCTCCATTCTAAAGATGATACAGTATTTTACAAGACATGGAGGGAAGACGGAGGAATTTTAATCAAGAAAAAGCGGCTCCTGTAAAAACAGGAGCTCCTCCGTAGGGTCAGTGGAAAAATACGGTTTTAATCTTTGTCCATTTACTTGAAAATTGTACCGTTTTCAACATTTTCAACCTCAACTGCCCCGTGCGGGTACACATACCGCACAACATAAGGTTCTTTCCACCGAGATCGTAGCTTACCCGCATGAAGATGGAGTCGTGAATGATAAAGAAGGACATGTTGACCAGGTGTAAAAGTTTTTCTCAAAATGTTTTTATCGTAAAATACCTTAGTCCAGTTCTTTACAATTACAGCGTTATCATAAGCTTCATCGCGGAGTTCGCTTAGCTCGTTTAATTGCAGTTTCCGAAAGTTGCAGGCTTAATTTAAGTCAAAGTTAAGTCCTCTAATGGCCCACATTGCTTTGTGCTCAATCTCGACCGGAAGGTGACAAGCCTTACCAAACACTAGTCTGTAAGGAGACATACCTAGATCAGTTTTATATGAAGTTCGGAACGCGCAAAGAGCATCCGTCAATTTGGTTGACCAATCTTTTCAATTTTTAGAAACAGTTTTCTCCAAAATTTGTTTGATTTGTCTGTTTGAAACCACAACTTGCCCGCTCGTTTGGGGATGACAGGGTTTGAAAAGTTTTTGGTTGATTGCATATTTCCGCATCAAAGTCTCGAAAGACCGATTGCAGAAATGTGTCCCGTTATCGCTAATGATAGCGCGTGGCTGTCCAAATCGCGAAAAGATGTTTTCTTTTAAAAACTTAATGACAACCATTTTGTCATTAGTGCGACAAGGAATATCTTCAACCCATTTCGAGACGTAATCAACCGCAAGTAATATGTACAGATTCTTCGCCAAAAGATGTTTCAAGATGAAATAAGCAGTCAGCAAAAGAATCTCCGAATATCGAGAAATCGTCCATGAAAATCTCCAGAAAATTCTCGACCATGTCCGAGAATATCCCCATCATACACCACTGAAATGTAGCGGGAGCATTGCATAACCCAAAGGGCCTGCGTCTATAAGCAAAAGTACCAAAAGGACAAGTAAATATGGTTTTGTCTTGATCCTTTTTGGCAATAGGGACCTGGTTATAGCCAGAGTATCCGTCCATGAAGCAGTAATATTCCCGTCCAGCTAAGCGTTCTAGCATATGGTCAATAAAAGGTAGAGGAAAGTGGTCGTTTCTCGTTGCGGCATTGAGTTTTCTATAATCAATACATACAAGCCACCCAGTTCGAGCGCGTGTCTGGAGTAACTCATTTGCCTCATTTGTTACGACCATGATGCCAGATTTCTTAGGGACGACATGAATTGGACTCACCCATTGGCTATCGGAGATTGGGTAAATGATACCATTGTCAAGACATTTGACGATTTCTTTCTTCACCGCCTCCTTCATTACAGGGTTCAACCATCTCTGTGGTTCTCGGGTTGGCTTAGCTTCATCCATAAAATGTATATGATGTTCAACAATCAAGTGACTAATCCCTTTGATGTCAGCCATAGTCCAACCAAATGCCTGCCTATTAGATCTCAATACCGTCAGAAGCGCATTCTCTTGGTCTGAGGCTAGAGAAGCGGATATGATCACAAGTAAAGATTCATTCTCACCTAAATATGCATATTTAAGATGAGAAGGTAAAAGTTTGAGATCTAATGCTGGCGGAGAAATTATAGAAGGTGGGGTAAGCGAATGACATTCAGAGTCACAAAGAAGCTCGTAGCCTCAAAAAGATACAGACTCGGAAGGTGATGAGTCAAGAGTGTCAGACTCAGGAGTGAAAAGAGTCGAGATTTTCAAAGCACATTGATGTGCTAGTGTCGTCGAGATTTTCAAAGCACATTGATCCTCACTAAGATGTGCAAGATCAAACATTGATGTGCTAGTGTCGTCGAGATTTTCAAAGCACAGTTCATCAACTTCGCAACTTTCGGGAGCAATCTCGTGGACAAAACAGACATCAAGTTTGTGAGCAGACGGTTCAGACGGCTGACTTCCAATTTTAAAGATATTCAGTTCAATTGTCATTTTTCCAAATGATAGGTTCATTGAACCGTTTCGACAGTTAATGACAGCATTGGAAGTGGCAAGGAAAGGTCGACCCAAAATCACCGGATTTTGGTTCCATGGGTTTGTTACAGGTTGTGTATCGAGAACAATAAAGTCTACAAAGAATATAAATTCCCCGAATTTTATCAACACATCCTCCAGTTCACCCCTAGGTTTGGTGATTGAACGGTCTTCCATTTGGAGAGTGCAATGAGCTGGTTTCAACTCTCCAATCCCTAACTGCTCGTAAACAGAATATGGAAGCAGGTTAACACTTGCGCCCAGGTCAAGTAGAGCACGGTTAATGTTTTTACCCCCAATAAAAATCGAGATTGTAGGACATCCTGGGTCCTTACGTTTCTTTGGTAACTATGGGGTAAAAGCAGTGCTATTATTATTAGCCATGAAAACCTTTTTGGGCACTTGAGTCTTTCTCTTCCTAGTGCACAAGTCTTTGAGAATTTTAGCATTGGCGGGGACTTGTTGGATAGCATCTAGGAGAGGGATGTTGATGTTAACCTATTTAAACATTTCCATAATCTTCTCCATATGTGGACTCAATTTGTTTCCCCTTAACTGATTAGGATAAGGAGCATTAGTGATAAGAGTTGGGTCCAATATTGGAGAAGCTGATGTGTATGGAAGTGATCCCAGAATAGGAGTGGGGATCGTCTTTGGTGGAATAGAAGAGATATGCTGAGGTGTTGAGCCTTGGGAAAAACGAAGAATAGGCTCGCCAGAAAATGGTGGGGTAGACAAAGTATGATTAGAAGTAGAAGTGTGTGTGGAAGGAAAAGACTCAGCCGGGGTATTATTGATAATTTTTTCATTATCATCAATCTCTTCCCCAACTTGATTATTCAGCTCTCTTCCTGATCTCAACGTTGTAATGGCATTCACATTTTAGTGTTGTGAATGCCCAGGATTTGGTAGGGGTTGAGACGGAAGTTCTCTTTCTCTCTCGCACTCATTTCGGCTTTTAATTGTACAATTTGTGCTTCCATCGATTTTATACTCTCAGCTTGGGATGTGGAGTTTTTCTTTATATCATCGACAGAAGACTGAATCTCGGCCGAAACTTGCATGAAATTTTTCAGAATCAAATTCATGGTTTGTTCGAGTGAAGAGGATTCATCAGTACCGGTCAACTGCAAAGGATTATACGGTGCGGGTGTATTCACCGGGTTTTGAAAGTTTTGTGATTGGTAGGGGTGCTGACTTATTTGATGTGGTTGTTGTTGTGGTGGAGGAGTCCTTTGGAAATTATTTTGATTTGGAACCGTATTTTGAGTTTGTTGTTGGTTCCAAGCAAAGTTAGGGTGGTTCCTCCAACCTTGATTATAAGTAGAAGAATACGGATCATTTCTAGGTCTTTGTTGGAAAGCAGCATTGGTATGCTCTTAACCTTGAAACGGAGAATTTAAAGGACATTCTTCCGTAAGATGTGATGGACCAGAACAGCATCCACAGACAGTTTTGGGGAGTGACATCTGATTTAGGGAGGCTGCTAAAAATTTATGTTCCTTTGCTTTGAGTTTCTTTTGCATTGCTGCCATTTCAGCTCTAACTCCTATGGAAACATCAATTTGGTGAATGCCACCCCTAGACGATGACTGGTTTACACTCTCCTACTATAAGGTTTCACAGCAAAATCTTCTAAAAATCTTCAGGCTTCACCATCATCTTTATTCATGAAGGTTCCTTGACACATGGATTCAAGGTTCTGTTTTGTTGTAGCATTAATGCCCTCATATATGATTCTGTACATATCCCATCTAGGAATTCCGTGATGAGGACATTGAACTAACAATTCCTTGAAGCATTCAAAACACTTCGAGAATGGTTCATTTGGAAGCTGGGTTAATTGATTTATTTCGCTACGGACTCGAGCTGTTTTATGATTGGGGTAGAATTTCATAAGGAGTGCAGTTACGAATTCTCCCCAGTTCGAAATAGAATGTGCGGCTGTGTTATAAAGTTACTTCTCAGCTATATCGCATAAAGTGAATGGGAGAAGACGTAATCTCATAGCATCCACAGAAAGCTGTGAAGTACCCATCATAGCACATACATTTTCAAATTTGGTAATAAAGACATATGCGTCTTCAGACTCGAGACCGTGGTATTTTGGTAGAAGATTGATGTATTGGGGTTTGATTTCAAAATTGTCCCCATTGGCTGGTGGAATGGTGAGACAGGTCAAAAGAGGACCTCGCATAGGGTAGCATCTCTCTTGGAGAGAGATGCGGGGAGGATTCTGCGCACCTGTGGACAGTAGCAGAGTAGTGTTAAAGAAGTTCGATGGAGAATTGTCCATCGAAGTGGGTGTGGTGGTGGATAAAGAACAAGTAGGCGTAGAAATACCGACTTCGGAGTCGATAGGAGGAACGCGGACAAGACGGGCACTAGAATCCCGTGTCCAGCCGAGCATGCACTAAATGGTTTAGCACAAGTGGCAGTGTTGTAATAATTAGAGAAAAGTTTGGATTGGTGTTTTTTTTGAAAAAGACGGATTTTTGAAAAATTCACATAAACAATGCACAAGCAACCCTAATTCTAGTGGTCACCTAGTTCAAGTCTCTAGATCTCTCCTAAACTTCCAGAAGACAAGTCGCAAGATAGATCTTCTACTGCCTCTTTGCCCCTTCTGTGGCCAGGTAAGTGCCTGGTAAGTTGGAGGTTCTCCACTACGTAAGTAGTGGGCCTAATTAAGTAACCACTTTCTTTAGACACACTTTCCTTAGACACCACAAAAGAAACGCCGATAAGCAATAGATTACCCACGACCTTCTTCTGTTCTTATTGAGCGCGATGGTCCTTAGAGTCTTGTCTAGATATTTTTTAGTTAATGAGGGTGATGCGGATGCAAGTTTGTGATTTTTGGGGATTAGGAAGGGTAATGAACTCCCCACCTAATCTGAATTTGGTCTTTGCCCCTTAATTTCCGTATTAAAAATGCAAACAACCAAGATCAAACATGCACAATTTTTTTCTTTTTGCGGCGCTGCGAATTTTTGCAAAGAATCCTGCAGAAATTGGATAATGGACAGAGCAGGGAGGAGATAAGAAAGACAGAAATAGACCTCAGATGTTTGGATCAATGAAGCTGCTGAATCACCGCGGAACCGCCGTGAGATGCAACAATTTATCGCGGATGCACGGTCTCAAGATGAGATCTCTGCACAAAAATTCATGCAGATGCTCCTGTTCACTCACTGAACTCTCTGAGATGTCCTGAAAATTTTTCCTCTCGCTCCACACATTCCAAATCTCCTTGCACAAATCACAACAAATCATTAAGAGCTTATGCGAATTTTGATCTATAAATTCTGATGGAATAATAAATTTTTCCAACTCAAATTAAAGAAACGAACAAATTAGCACACTATCCCCGGCAACGGCGCCATTTGATTGATCAATCTTCGCGTGTATTTGGAAAAATTTTAATCATCACAACCAAAGAAATTTATACCGCAATCAATTGACGGTGTATATTATAGTTTTGTCGGTGAATGCGGATCGTCCACTGAGAAAGTGTGATTTGTTCGTTATCGTTTTAGTTGAGTTGAAAATTAAAGGATAAAAGAAAAATGATTCAAGATTTAGGAAATTTAGTTTCAAGAATCATCAAGAAATAGATCTAAAATCAAGAATCAAGAAATTGTCCAAATTATCAAGATTTGTAAAGAGGCTTGTCGGAATCGATCCAATTGGTACTGATGATGAATACCAATTATTACAAATTCTTATCTATTGAAGATTTGTTGCTAAATCGATGACGATCAATGAGAATTAGGGAACTATTGAAGAAACTAGGGTTTCTTCATCATCATCCCTGGTCCTTTCATTGATTATCATTCAAATTCTAGCCTCTAGCAAATTAAATCACCGATCGTTGATCTCTAATTTGGAGCGAAAACATTCAAGAAAGCGATCTCGCTTAAATTAGGTTTTCGATAATTCAATTTCCTAAAGTTTATAAAACTCATAAGATTTAAGAATAGTTCAAGAATTTAATCATCACCATCAACCTATTTTCTCGATTCCGCAACAAGCGGAGAATTTACTCACGCATCATTATAAAGCAATCAAGAACTAAGAATATCATAATGCGAGAATGAATAAAAAGCAAGAACAAAGATTTTCACCTTTATTTAGATCTTCTTCAAATTACAACTCTCACTCAACTTTACAAGACTAGCTCTAGCTCACTCAATTGAGAAGGAATTTGGCGTCGATCTTTGCATGGCTCGATCGTCGTGAGTCGTGGATCATCGTGGATCTCTTGCTCGGATGATGATCGGTGTTGCTTCAAAGTCTTGTTGAATTCTTGCTTGATTTGGTACTCGATGTATCTTGATTTGGCTTTGGTATTGGATTTGGGCTAGGGTTTTGAGTTGCAAGTTGTGTCACTCAACTTGCGGAATTTTGGCTCAATATTCAACAACCTTTTTAATGAAACACTAGGTCCATTTTTATGGTTTCCCCTCAAGATTCCCCTGGAAGCTAGTGTTAGGTCCACGTAACCCACCCCGGTACTTTCGGGAAGGCGGAATAGGTAAAAATCAAAATTTTCTCACAAGGTGATATGGACCAACCATGAAGGATCTTTGCTAAACAAAAACTAACCCATAAACTACAAGTTCTAGCTACTATGTAGAATGGTTATACGTATTGAACTCCTTCTCTTCTTGTTGTGGTTCTCCTTCTTGCTTGCTCCTTATAGTGGCGTAGACGGCTCCTCCTCATCGTCTTCTTTTTGCCGAAGATAGATCCACCCGAGGGCCTCTACCTTGAGCTTGTACATCAACCAAGAGGTAACTAGAGTGCTTGGTTTGCTAGACAAAGAATCCTAGAAAGAGTAGAGAGATGCTTTGATGGTTTAGTCTCAAAAGCTTATGATTTCCAGAAATGGAACACTTAAGCTTTGAGGGAGGAAGAGGGAGAGCTCAAAAACATGAGAGAGAAAGAGCAAGAGAGAATGAACTACTTTTTGCAACTATACACTCATATTAGTGAATTATGAAAAATAATAATAATCAAAGAAATTGTGACGGTTCATTTGGAATGACCATTATCATTTCACATTAAATGAATTTTGCAAGAATCAAAGAGCATCTTTTATGTGAAATGATGATGGTCAATACGTCAACATACGTCAACAAGTCAACCAAAGTCAACTGGTCAACAACCCTAACCATGGCACAATTATCATAAATTAATACCATTAATCATATTTCTCATTCTCATTAGGGTTTGGAAAAAGTCAACGGCCAACAACCCTAATGAGAATCCTCTATCTCTGTCAACTGTGCATATACACCCGGATCCGTGTTCCGAGGAACACGAATACACTGAGACAAAACCAATCCCAAAACAAATACTAGTATCTGGCTTAAACCAAAGCCCGCTACTAATAACTGCTCGGACACCAAACGTGCACAAGTGCGCGGATGTGAATGAACCACGTGGTAAAACCATGCGACCTCTACTCTGTTTTGCCCAAAGGCGAATGACCCTATGTGTGGGACTCTAAAGGCTCGATACTACGCTGGCAGTTGGTTTAACGACAGGCCGCAAGCGGTACTAGTTGTACGTAACGGTCCCTAGGTAGATGCCTATAAGAAGACCGATGAGGTGAACCCATCCCAACTCCTAATGAGCCTGAATGTGACAATCTCCGTACAGTCCGGTCGGAGAGTATCGCATGGCGGGCCTAGGGGGCGGTAAACGTCAGTCCCCTAATAGCGGTACAATTCATGTCGGAGTGTAGCCCAGAACACCCTGAGAAACTACTGGAAACACTACCAGTAATTCTCGCTTACCCTGTCCAGGGACGACTATGTGTAATGGCTCTCCTCGACACAGCGCGATATCAACTCCCAATACCGGGAGAGACGAATCCTGTCTAACCGTCACTGCCTCTAAGTACTTCAGAACTGCACCCAACTACTACCTGTTTGCACGACTCAATAGAGTCGTGGTAGGGTAGTAATCTAAGTACAGTGGGAACACACCCGAGGCGAAGTGACAGTGTCAAGTCAACGGACAAAGCTGTACTCATGTCATCTGGGAACTGTTAACTGACGATAGGTATAATACCAACCAACAGCTCCCGACGAGTCCTGTCCAGTGTACTCGTAACCTAAAGAGCACCTGCATACTATCTCCAGTACGACGTACTGATGGCTGTGGGACAGACCATCTCCCCTGCTGGGACGAGAAGCGTATGCACCAGTCTACTCTGGAGTATCGATGCCCTGTCCCGATAATCCTATGACAAGGGACCAAAATAAGGATGTGCTTGTAGACTACCTAGCCCCCACTAGTGTGATCGCCATCACAACGCCGGTGGAGGTCAGTGTTGCATGCTACCACAACTCTTGTGGCGCGGCGGAAGCGGTGAACAAAATTTTTCTTTGCATACAACACGCACTTAACCGAAGATCTTGTCTAAACCACAACTAGTAAAACCTAACTAGAGATCTTATCTACTATGTTAGGGATTATACCTCAATGATCCGGTCCTTCGGGTCTTCTCTTTGATGAAATCCTTAGCTCTTTTCTCCTCTTTTAGTGAACTCCTCGGCTCCTTTCTCCTCTATTTGTGGACTCCTCGACTTGTTAAGATGTTGCCGACGTTTTCGATCTCCGGCCACCAAAGACAAAGATGATCCACCCGAGAGTTTTCGTACAAGCTTGAAACTCTTTTCAAGAATTTAACCGAGAGACCAAATTTGCTAGTAGAGGTCCCTAAGATGATGTAGAGATAATTGTATTGGATTAATTTGAAATCCTAAGCTTTTGATTCACATCTCATGTGAGGGTTAAAGCTTAGGAAGAATGATCACCATCATTTTTCTTTCTCTTTTCTTATAAACTTGTAATGATACATTCATCATAATTTTGTGAAGGAATGGAATGCCTTGATTTCACATCTTATGTGAAGGTATTTATAAGAAGAAATGGAGGAGAGAATAATTTCATTTATAATTAAAAAGTTTAAGCATGATAGAAAAAAGAAAGAAAAGAATTTAGCACTAATTAAAGCATGCATTATGAAAGAAGTATCATGCTTAATTAGTACATCCACTTCTATCATGCTTATACTTTTCAATTTACACCTCACTTATTTATTTTCACAAAATAAATGATGTCATTATTATGTCATTATGAGGTGGCATCTTCTAGAAGGTATTTCGTAACAATTATAAAAATACCCCTCCTCCATATACCGTATACCGTATACTGTATACCCGCATCCGAATTCCGAAAAATACGAATACAATTAATCCAATAATATAATACTGGTATCCGTCCAGTATTATTCTTCCGATTATTATTCCTGTAACAATTACCGAACATAATCGAAAACCTGCCACAACACTTTACGGCTGCCGTAACAACTTACGGTCTCTACATCTTTTGCCTGAACGAGGGAACCCTCTATGTGGGACTCTAAAGACTCGTCAGTACGCTGGCAATGGGTTTAACCACAAGCACGTCAGCGGCACTAGCTGTGCGTAACGGCTACCCAGGTACATGACGAAAAGGTGGCCGACGAGCGAACTCATCACAACCCTTACGAGCCTGTAAGCAACACTTATCGTACAGTCCGGTCTCTTCGTCTGATACATCGCAAATGAAGTCTAGGGGTGGTAAATGTCAGACCCCAGTAACTTTATAAGTCATGTTGATTTATGGCTCATAACAGGTCGAGGAACTACTGATAACACTTATCAGTAAATCTCGAGAACCCTGGCCAGGGATTTAGGTGTTATAGCCGATCAAACATAGCGCGACATCAACTCCCTATACCGGGAGAGACGAAACCCCTCCTATCGCTCACTGTATCCATATGATTCGGGACTGTACCCAAAATCCACCTGTTTGCACGACTCAGTAGAGCCGTGGTAGGGAGGAAATCAAAGTACAGTGGGAATCACACAAGACTCTATGACGATCTCGGGTCTACAGACTAACCTGTACAAGTGTCACCAGAGAACTGCTATCTGACAATAGGTATATATACCATCTAGGAGTTCTCGGCGAGTCCGTTCAGTGTACCCAGTCTCCACTGAGCACCCGTACACCATCCTTGATGTCAAACACCGATGGATATGGGATCTTCCATCGCCCATCATATGGGTTAAGATGTGTATACGCTAGTCTACTCTGGTGTATCGATGCCCTGTCTCGACACACCCTCGACTAGGAACAGTTATAGGATGTACTCATAGACTACTGTGGCCCCACCAGTATGATCTCATCATAGTCCCAGTCGTCGAGTACAAATCCTAAGGGCTTTATCAACATGTAACAAAAGAGACAATCAGAGTACATGTTAAGGTAAAGTACAACCAGATAGCGTACTATCATGTCGAGCAAGAAAGTCATTCCTATATATGTCCAAGCATCCACTACAATATACATCGTATGTACAGTAATGGCCTCTAGGGCACACATATAACTAACAATCTCCCACTTGCACTAGGGCCATCTGTTGTGGTATCACATACCAAACAATCAGCTGTGGTTTAAGTATCTCATACTCAACCATCCCATAAAAGTCTCTACTGGGAAAAAAACCTTAGGGAGTGGATCTGCTCTGTTGTCCTCTGTATCTACTCTCCTAATCTCGATCTCCCTGGAGATCAACTATCTCTATGATCAGGTGGTGCTGCCTAAGAATTATATCTGGATTTCTGATAGGACGGTAGTTCCTTGGCTAAAGCCACAACCCCATTGTCATACAATGGTAGGAACGAAGTTTATCTTATGAACTTTTATATATATCCAGAATTTATCTTTGGTAGCATCTTTAGTAATGACGTATCTTGCCTTTCTTGTATGTCACGGTATCTGGCTTGGAACTCTTCCAACATACCGTCCCTCTACTTAGGGTAAAGACAATGACTGCGACTGACATTCAGTCGTCTTTATCACCCTGGAACCTTTCCAGTGATTCTCTCTTGGATCGATTGATACTATCTCACTACATCTAGTGAGTATCCTAACATCCATTTAGATCTATCTCATAGATTAAAAACTCAGGATTTAGGAGGTATCAATTTGATCTTATATGGAGAATCTAATGTGATAAGCGGAGATTGACCGAGTGTATCATAGGAAACTACGTCCCTATCAAGAGTGTGTTATCCACGTATTCTACGAGGATCACCACCATACTCCATACCACGAGGTTCAACCATTTTGATGAAGTCAAACTCTTTGACTACCACATCAAAACAAATGTTCCAACTCCGCTGTGATTCTCCCCAGGATCAATTAATACTATCTCACTACAACTAGTGATTATCCTAATATCCATTTAGATCTATCTCATAGATCCAAAACCCTGGATTTAGGAGGTATCGCCTTTGATCCTATATGGAGAATCATTTATAATAAGAGGAGATTGACTGAGCGTAGCATAGGAAACTCCTTCCCTATCAAGAGTATGTCATCCACGTACTCTACTACCATACTCCTTACTACCTTTTATGTATATACAAGGTTCATCTATCTATTTTGATGAAGTCATTTGACTACCACATCAAAAACAGATGTTCCAACTCCGCGATGCCTGTTTTATCACATAAAACATCTTGCACACTTTTCCGCTGCTCCCACTGTCTACGAAGCCCTCTGGCTGTGTACTTATAGACGTTCTCTTCTAAAACTTCATTTAGAAAATCAGTCATGACACCCAACCACCAGATATCGCAGTCAAGGTATGTAGCAGTGGTAAGTAGGATCTGGATGGACTTAAGCATAACTTTGAAAGTCTCAACTTTTCCATGTATACCAAGTAATCTTCTCAAGATATACTTGCTCCTAATGGGGATTTAACCCTTCAGATAAAGCAACCAAAGTCCATACTTTGTTGGTGTATAAGGATTCCATCTCAGATCGCTAATCATCCAGCCATTCTTACAGAGTCCCACTCCTGATGGCCGGCTCGAAAATAGTTAGGTCATACCACTTTGGTCAGGCAACAACCCCATCCCATAGGGTCGCCGTGGCACCAAAAAAATCCCTCAGCAGCTATTTTCTACGCATGCCCCCAATGCGAGGACTACAACCCGTCGGAACACCTTCCGGTCTCGGGAAACGCTAGGGTAATATGAAATCCTCGCTCCCACTGTCATAGAGAAACCAAAGTATCTCTTAGGTGGGTGAGGAACCTTACTAGATCGGCGGAGAGGCTGAGGTTCGTTAGTTGTCTATTGAATCTTTTGGTTCTACCAAATCATTTGCTGCAGCTGGAAATCCTTCCAGTTCTACCTCATTACCACTAATTTCTTCACAAGAAATTCCCTTTCACAAAGGTGGCATGTTGAGAAACAAAACAACTTTTGTTCTTCGGTTAGATCATCTGTTGTAGTTTGTATAGCTGGAACACCTTCCAGTTCTACCTTATAACCACTAATTTCTTCACAAGAAATTCCCTTTCACAAAGGTGGTATGCTGAGAAACAACTTTTGTTCCTCTGTTTAGGTAGAAGATATTCCCTTGCTAATGCTTGGGATATCCAACAAACTTCCACAGTTTTGACTTTGCCTTGAGCTTGTCCGGATTTAGGTTTTTAGACATAGGCCGGACAACCCCATATCTTAACATCTTTAAGAGATGGGCTCTTCCCATACCATATCACATATGGATTAGTAGACACCTGATTTGATTTGAACCCTATTCAATAGGTATGCAGCTTCGCAAGTGCATAACTCCCAAAAGGAAAATAGGAAATTCAGCAGTACTCATCATGGAGCACACCATATTACATAGGGTGTATTCGCTCCGCCCTGATATACCATCGTGCTATGGTGTATACGGAGGAGTAATGCTGAGATATAATCTCATTCTCTTTTAGAATAGTCCAGGATTTCCATGCACAAGTATTCTCCTCCTTGATCTCATCAAAGGACATAATACTTATACCCGTTTTTGGTTCTCTACTTCTATTATATTCTGTGAATATCTCAAAAGCTTTGGACCTATGTTTCAACAGGAACATATGTCTGAATCTTGAGAGATTATCAGAGAAAATAATGAAGTATAAAGAACCGGTCATGGCATATGTAGACAGGGGGCCTTTTATACATCATCATGTATCAATCCCAAGAGTTCACTAACTCTCTCTGTTTCCAATAAACAGAGCTATGGTCATTCAATCTTTGTGACATGACTGGCAAGTTTCACAAGATGTAAATTCAAACTGGTTTAAATATACATCTAAAATGTAACTTCAGCCAGCCGGGTCGCATTGATCTGACCTAGTCTACAATGCTTCAAGAAGGATCCGTTCATTTCTGAACTCTTCCTCTTGTGTGTGTTCTGTATACTGAGAACTGTAGTTTGATTTTAGAACGTTAATGCTTTTAGATAACGTGCCTGAACCGATCAACACTTGATATAGGAAATGGTCAAAACATTATCCATTTATACAAAATTTTATCATTTCTTTACTAATAAAGAGATTGATATGATTTTGTATATCAGGTTCGGTATCTAATAGCATTTGTTCAGAATCAATGTATTGGTAATACAGGGTGACAGTGACCAACAGACTTGGTTGCAACACTTGCCCCGTTTTCTGTCTCATGAAACTTATCACCCGTTCTCAGTTTTTCTACCCTTTTGTAGCCCTATGTAACAGATTACATATCTGGGATCCTGATCCAGTATCATATACCGAGGATGCAGAGGATACTGAGAAACAGTTCTTTGTACTGAACACACCCGAAGGAGATGCATCATATGTACTTTCTTCGTTTGGGCGGCATAGGAATTCTGGTATTTCTCTATTTCCTGCTCTGTCTTATAACTATTATAAGTTGGAGCGGGACCAACGTTCCCCAGTTCAATATAACAAGCGGGTTCAGTCAATATATCCGTATTTATTATTTTGATTAAGGCATGATATGTTCACTATCTGGAGAGAGAGTGAGAAGAAAACATTTTAGCATATGCTCTTTGCAAGATTTAGATTGGTTATTATCTAATCTAGATGTCTCCCACTGTTTTTATCAAATCTTTCTTCAAACCCTAAAAGGTAAGATTAGCCGGGAATAATTACACCCTATAATTTCATCAAATTGTCTTTGTGTAAAACTTTCCCAGGAGTAACTCTTACTCGCAGTGAGATCGGGATCCAACTATCATATAGAAGGTATGCAATCTCATTGCAAATTTCAACTCTTGAAATTCCCGATATGATTTTTACCCCTAGTGACTTATGACCTTAACTATGGTCAACAAATCATAAGCACTAGTCAAGTTCAACCCGCCATTTCGTGATTGATTTAGGCCCACCCACATGACCCTTAACTATGGTCAACAAATTCATGAGAATGCCCTAATCGATCGCATCAAATGCTTTGTAGGAATTCATCACTTAGCTACCGTACACCACGCCTTAACTATGGTCAACAAACGTGGCACGAATACTAAGTACTCTGCTTCCTAAAATGACGGAGGGCAACGAATGGTTTTTATGAAAACCTTTAACGTTTTGAACTTGATATCGTTGTAGAATCAAGTGGGAAGGAGTGGTTTAAGCTCCAGTTTAAAATATCGAATGGTTTTGTAGTATCTTTCTAATTTTGCTAAAGAGGTCACTCCCGGTGAAGGGATCTCGGCTCTTTCCTTATCGAATAAGGTGCTGGATATTAAAATACCACGATGCAAAGCAACAATAGATCAACTATAAAACCAAAACGAGTTCTTTGTAACATTTTCCAGTTTCGCTAAAGGGGTCACTCCCGGTGAAGGGATCTCGGCCCTTTCCTCATCGAATGAGGTGCAGGATATTCAAGAATACCACTATGCAAAACAAAAGCTAGAGTTACCCTTTTTTTTCAAAAAATTTGATTCTACAACATCTTTAGGTTTCTTTCTTTTAACATTAATCACGTTAATGCTGTCCCATCATTTACGTTATCTATCTTTTACGTTTTCTAAACATCACATAAAAGAAAAGCAAATAGAACGTACGCTTATGCCATCCGCATTTGCCACTGGGCCCCGTCATGCACCGTTAGGTTACTTAACTAACGGCAGAGCGGGGGCTGGACTAGCGCGGGTGCAAAACATAAGCAACGTTTATTATATATATCTCATATATAAATATAGCCATTTCAGATCACAGATGAATGTATTGTATATACTAGGAATTCCGTATTTCATTCAAGCCCTTAATGGAAGACGGATTCCACGGTCGTGATGAATAGCCAAAACCCCCTTAGACCCCTACGGGTGCGGCAAACTACCCACCAAATTCCCGAAGTGTAGCAACCTCCCTCAACAATTGAGTAGGCCACTCGGCACTTGGAGAATGTCGGATTGCAAGTTACAGTCGTTTCATTTTAAGTGTTTGTTGCTGGAATTTCAGTTTCTGAACTGATTATCCAGTTCGCAACACAGTTTTCACCCTGTTGTGTTGAAAATTAGGCGACGCTACAGTTGAACAAAATTTAGGTTTATCAGTTAGGTTTCCAACGCATCAAACGGATCAATAATATCCATTAGGTACTGGAAGTTATGCCCTGATAAACACAGGGATATACATTCTGTCCCTGTCAGGGACTGCAATACGTTCTGTTGATTTAAAATACATTTTAAATAGTAAACGACATTAGAAACGAATGAAACCACTTTCATTGGTTAGCTAACAGATTTATCTTCACTATGATATATAGTTCCGCATAATATCATTTTCATACAGAAGATTGAAAGCATTGCAAAACGAGAATTGACAGCCAGAACTGTTCTGGACAGCCGCACTCCGAACCAGTTTTTGTCATCTAATTGTGGTTTAGTTCGGCTCTGATACCACTGGAGGTCAGTGTTGCATGCTACCACAACTCTTGTGGCGCGGCGGAAGCGGTGAACAAAAATTTTCTTTGCATACAACACGCACTTAACCGAAGATCTTGTCTAAACCACAACTAGTAAAACCTAACTAGAGATCTTATCTACTATGTTAGGGATTATACCTCAATGATCCGGTCCTTCGGGTCTTCTCTTTGATGAAATCCTTAGCTCTTTTCTCCTCTTTTAGTGAACTCCTCGGCTCCTTTCTCCTCTATTTGTGGACTCCTCGACTTGTTAAGATGTTGCCGACGTTTTCGATCTCCGGCCACCGAAGACAAAGATGATCCACCCGAGAGTTTTCGTACAAGCTTGAAACTCTTTTCAAGAATTTAACCGAGAGACCAAATTTGCTAGAAGAGGTCACTAGGATGATGTAGAGATAATTGTATTGGATTAATTTGAAATCCTAAGCTTTTGATTCACATCTCATGTGAGGGTTAAAGCTTAGGAAGAATGATCACTATCATTTTTCTTTCTCTTTTCTTATAAACTTGTTATGATACATTCATCAAAATTTTGTGAAGGAATGGAATGCCTTGATTTCACATCTTATGTGAAGGTATTTATAAGAAGAAATGGAGGAGAGAATAATTTCATTTATAATTAAAAAGTTTAAGCATGATAGAAAAAAGAAAGAAAAGAATTTAGCACTAATTAAAGCATGCATTATAAAAGAAGTATCATGCTTAATTAGTACATCCACTTCTATCATGCTTATACTTTTCAATTTACACCTCACTTATTTATTTTCACAAAATAAATGATGTCATTATTATGTCATTATGAGGTGGCATCTTCTAGAAGGTATTTTGTAACAATTACAAAAATACCCCTCGTCCGTATACCGTATACCGTATACTGTATACCCGCATCCGAATTCCGAAAAATACGAATACAATTAATCCAATAATATAATACTGGTATCCGTCCAGTATTATTCTTCCGATTATTATTCCTGTAACAATTACCGAACATAATCGAAAACCTGCCACAACACTTTACGGCTGCCGTAACAACTTACGGTCTCTACATCTTTTGCCTGAACGAGGGAACCCTCTATGTGGGACTCGAAAGACTCGTCAGTACGCTGGCAATGGGTTTAACCACAAGCACGTCAGCGACACTAGCTGTGCGTAACGGCTACCCAGGTACATGACGAAAAGGTGGCCGACGAGCGAACTCATCACAACCCTTACGAGCCTGTAAGCAACACTTATCGTACAGTCCGGTCTCTTCGTCTGATACATCGCATATGAAGTCTAGGGGTGGTAAATGTCAGACCCCAGTAACTTTATAAGTCATGTTGATTTATGGCTCATAACGGGTCGAGGAACTACTGATAACACTTATCAGTAAATCTCGAGAACCCTGGCCAGGGATTTAGGTGTTATAGCCGATCAAACATAGCGCGACATCAACTCCCTATACCGGGAGAGACGAAACCCCTCCTATCGCTCACTGTCTCCATATGATTCGGGACTGTACCCAAAATCCACCTGTTTGCACGACTCAGTAGAGCCGTGGTAGGGAGGAAATCAAAGTACAGTGGGAATCACACAAGACTCTATGACGATCTCGGGTTTACAGACTAACCTGTACAAGTGTCACCAGAGAACTGCTATCTGACAATAGGTATATATACCATCTAGGAGTTCTCGGCGAGTCCGTTCAGTGTACCCAGTCTCCACTGAGTACCCGTACACCATCCTTGATGTCAAACACCGATGGATATGGGATCTTCCATCGCCCATCATATGGGTTAAGATGCGTATACGCTAGTCTACTCTGGTGTATCGATGCCCTGTCTCGACACACCCTCGACTAGGAACAGTTATAGGATGTACTCATAGACTACTGTGGCCCCACCAGTATGATCTCATCATAGTCCCAGTAGTCGAGTACAAATCCTAAGGGCTTTATCAACAAGTAACAAAAGAGACAATCAGAGTACATGTTAAGGTAAAGTACAACCAGATAGCGTACTATCATGTCGAGCAAGAAAGTCATTCCTATATATGTCCAAGCATCCACTACAATATACATCGTATGTACAGTAATGGCCTCTAGGGCACACATATAACTAACAGCCGGTTGTCAAGCAAAGATCCTAAGGGCTCCATCAATATATATTAGCAATATGTTAAAAGAAACATATACACATATTAAGATAGAAACAAACCAAGTAGCATACTACTATATTGAGCAAGACTGTCGTAAACCCGTATATATATCCCAAGCTTCCAAAATGTATAATACAAACTAGTACTATACAGTAATGGCCTTTAGGGCATACATATCCAACAATCTCCCACTTGCACTAAATGTCAGTAATTTGTGTACCGCATACCCAACGTCTGCTCTATGGCCAGCTGCTGGCGTACCGCATACCCAATAGCTCAAAAATTCGCTCGAACTGTGTTTGAGGGAGGGCCTTTTGTGAGTGGATCCGCCGTGTTGTCTTTTGTGTCCACTCTCCGTACCTCGATCTCCTGGCGATCAATGATCTCCCTGATCAGGTGATACCGCCTTAAGATGCGTCTGGACTTCTTATGGGATCTTGGTTCCTTCGCTTAAGCTATATCCCCATTGTTATCGCAATACATAGGTATTGGGTCAACAATGGACGGAACCACCTGAAGTTCACTAATGAACTTCTTCATCCAGACCGCCTCTTTTGCGGCATCACTTACAGCACTGTATTCAGCCTCCATCGTCGAGTCTGCGACGGTATCCTGTTTGGAACTCCTCCAAGACACCGCCCCTCCGTTGAGGGTAAACACAAAACCCGAGACATACCCGCTGTCATCTTTGTCACTCTGGAAGCTTGCATCGGTAAAGGACTCGACCCTGAGGTCTCCATTACCGTAAACCAGGAACATCTCCTTAGTCCTTCTCAGGTACTTGAGAATGTTCTTCACTGCCGTCCAATGGTTCACACCTGGGTCTGACTGATACCGGCTCACCACGCACAGCGCGTAAGCTACATCTGGTCTTGTACATAGCATCGCATACATTATAGATCTTACCGCCGAAGCGTAGGGTATAGTGCTCGTGCGAACCCTCTCCTCGTCAGTCTTAGGAGACATCTTCTTGGAGAGGGTGATTCTGTGCAATGCGGGTACATTACCGCGCTTGGAATCTTGCATACTAAATCTCTTTAGTACGGTCTCTATGTACCTGGACTGCGAAAGTCCCAGTAATCTCTTGGATCTATCTCTGTAGATCTTGATCCCCAGAAAGTACGAGGCATCACCCAGGTCCTTCATGGAGAACTGTTGTGACAAGAATAGCTTGACCGATTGTAGCATAGGAATGTCATTTCCTATCAAAAGAATGTCGTCCACGTACAAGACTAGGAACTCGACAGTTCATCCTACAATCTTCTTATAGACACAAGGTTCATCTTCGTTCTTGATGAAATCAAATTCTTTGATTGCCTCATCAAAATAGATGTTCCAGCTCTGCGATGCCTGCTTTAATCCATAAATGGATTTAACCAACTTGCACACCTTCCCGCTGCTCCCACTGTCTACGAAACCTTCTGGCTGATCCATGTAAACGCACTCTTCCAAACAGCCATTTAGAAAAGCCGTTTTTACGTCCATCTGCCAGATTTCATAGTCATGGAAGGCAACAATGGAAAGTAGGATCCGAATGGATTTGAGCATAGACACTGGAGAAAAAGTTTCGTCATAGTCCATACCAGGTCTTTGACGAAAACCTTTTGCAACGAGTCTAGCCTTATAGGTTTCCACCTGCCCATCTACACCAAGTTTCCTTTTGTAGTTCCATTTGAATCCAACGGGTTTTACCCCAGGTGGAGCAATATCCAAGGTCCACACTTTATTGGTGTACATGGACACCATTTCGGATTGCATAGCATCCAGCCACTTATCAGAGTCCCTACTGATAATGGCTTGCCTGAAACTGGTAGGGTCATCTTCTTCCAAGATGCAATCCTCTCGATCCCTGTCTATGAGAAAACCGTAGTATCTCTCGGGCGGATGAGAAATCCTACCAGATCTGCGGAGTGGCTGAGGTTCGTCTGGAGTTATTGAATCCTGAGGTTCTGTCAAATCTTCAGTTTCAGTTTGTGGTCGCTGAATTTCTTCCAATTCTACCGTGCTCCCACTAATTTCTTTTGCATGAAACTCCGTTTCTAAGAAAATGGCATGCTGAGCAACAAACACCTTCTGTTCCTCGGTGTGGTAGAACAAATATCCATAACCATTCTTTGGATATCCCACAAACTTACATAAAACAGACCGTGCCTCTGGTTTATCTGGTTTAGGCTTTTTAACATAAGCCGGACAACCCCATATCGTAAATCTTTTAAGATATGACCTTTTTCCATTCCATATCTCGAATGGAGTCTTAGGCACTCATTTAGACGGAACATCATTCAATAGATATGCCGCTGTCAAAAGTGCATGTCCCCAAAATGAAAGAGGCAACTCGACACTACTCATCATGGTGCGAACCATATCCAACAGGGTATGATTCCTCCGCTCCGATACACCGTTGTGCTGTGGTGTATAAAGAGGAGTAAGCTGAGAGAGAATACCATTCTCTTTTAAGTAATCTAAGAATTCCGTGCTTAAGTACTCTCCTCCCCTATCCGATCGGAGGATCTTGATACTTTTGCCAGTCTGGTTCTCTACTTCGTTTCTGAATTCCTTGAATTTCTCAAAAGCTTCAGATTTGTGTTTCATAAGATACACATATCCGAATCTAGAGAGATCGTCAGTGAATGTGATGAAGTACGAGAACCCACCCCTAGCATGTATAGACATTGGACCATATACATCATTGTGTATGAGTCCCAAGAGCTCTGTTGCCCTTTCTCCATGTCCGTTGAACGGAGATTTGGTCATCTTTCCTTTGAGACAAGACTGACAAGTTTCATAAGATGAAAACTCGAACGTATTCAAGAGTCCATCTTTATGCAACTTACTCAGTCTTTTCTCTCCGATATGACCAAGTCTACACTGCCATAAGTAGGATTCGTTCATATCTGAACTCTTCCTCTTGCGTGTGTTATGTACATTGAGAACTGTATTCTGATTTAGAACGTAGATACCATTACACAGTGTACCTTCTGCAACCAGTACCTTATGAAGGTAGAAGTTCATGATATTTCTATCAAGAACAAAGTTATATCCATCTTTATTGAGTAAAGAAACTGATATGTTGTTGCAAACCATGGAAGGTACATAGTAGCAATCGTTCAAAATCATAGTATTGCTATTTGGCAACACTAGGTGATATTCACCGACGGCTGCAGCATTAACTTGTGCTCCGTTTGCTATCCTGAGCGACATATCACCAGGTGCAACTTTCCTACTTTTTCTCAGTCCCTGCAATAAATTACAGATGTGAGATCCTGATCCGGTATCAAGTATCCAGGATGTAGGGCTGACCGTAAAGCAGTTCTCAATTACAAGAACACCTGAAGTAGATGCAAAACTATGCTTCTTCATCAACTGGGTATCCTTTGAATCCATACAATCCTCATTCTCTTGCTCATACTTGTGACTGTTGTCATAAGTTAGAGACGAACCGACGTTCCCCAGCCCCGAATAAGAATTCAGATCGGTCAAGCGATACATTTTATTATCTTGATTAGGGCGTGAAATGGTTGCTACCTGGAGAGAGAGAAAAGAAACACTCAGCGTGCGCTATTGCAAGATTAGATTGGTATATTAATTTATTTAACCAGGATGGCTCCCACTGTTTCCTCAAATTTTTCTTCAAACCCTTAAAAGAAGAACTAGTCAGGATTAATCGCACGTCACAATACTTACTTAACCTTTCAGCCAGGCTGGTGTTGGTACTTCGAGGGAGTTTTTCCAACGCTTTCGCGAAGTTCCTTAATTATATAACCTCTTTTCCCTGGAAGCGTAGCCCCGCTAACACCGTTCTAGACACCGACTTGGTTTATAGCATTGATTGTTAAGTGAAATAATCTCCCGAGAGTAATCCAACTCATCAGTGGGATCCGGATCCAACTATCTTTGTGTGATGACCTAGATAGAATCCACTCTAGTCACCACACTCCGGAAGGTATGCTAAATCTGCAAGTTTCAGTTTCTTTAGAAACTCCCGATGTGGATTTTTGCCCCTAACGGTTTATGACCTTGACTAGGTCAACAAACCATAAACCGCTAGTCAAGTTATACCCGTCATTATCTTAATTGCATTAAACCCACCCGTACGTGCTCTTGACTAGGTCAACAAGGCCGCACGACTCTCCTAACCAATCACATTTGCAATGCACAGAAAAATATCACCTAGCTACCGTTCACTACGCCTTGACTAGGTCAACAAAAGCAGCACGAATACTAAATAATACCAATCCGAAATGACGGAGGGCTACGGCTGAGTTTTTGGCGAAAAACCCGTTAACGTAATGAACTTGATATCGTTGAAGGAACCTGATTGCCCTTTTTTTAAAATACAGTGGCTAAATTTTTACTAAAGAGGTCACTCCCTGTGAAGGGATCTCGGCTCTTTCCTCGTCGAATGGGGTGCAGGATATTCCAATCTGAATACCTCGATGCAAAGCAAGAATAATCGACTATAGTGAAGTTATTACCCTGACGCAAACTTTTGTCCAAGGGGTCACTCCCAATGAAGGGATCTCGGCCCTTGCCTCGTCGATTGAGGTGTTGGGCATTCATAACCGAATACCTCTGTGCAAAACAAAAGAGAACGTCCTTGCAATAACATCTTTTTGAAAATTTTTCCAACAACGTCTTTTAAGTTTGTTTTTTCTTTGCATTAATATAATGCGTCCCATCAATTTATCCTACCATTGTAGAAAACAATGAAAATATGACGTACGCTTATGCCCTCTGCATTCGCCACAGGGCCCCGTCATCACCCGTTAGGTTACTTAACTAACGACAGAGCGGGGGCTGGACTAGCGCGGATGCAAAACATAAGCAACGCCTACTAGATATCATATATAGATATATACATTCTTCAGATGCAATGATAGCCATTCCAGATCACGGATGAACACATTGGATATGCTAGGAATCCACGTTTTGTTCGAGCCTGCAATGAAAGACGGATTACACGGTCGCGATGAATAGGCACACCCTACCCTAGACCCTTACAGGTGCGGCAAACTACCCGCCAAGTACCCGAAGTGAAGCAACCTCACTCAACAACGTGAGTAGGCCACTCGGCAATTCAAAGTACCCGGTAGTTTGTGCACCCCTCCTTGGGTATGTCCTAGGAGCAAAAACAGTAAAAGAAATAATAAACAATGGCGGCTACAACCTCATCCCGGATGTGCGGCCATAAAAAATAATATTACATCAATTTACATATTACATCAAATGAAAGATAAAAAAAACTCTCATCTCACAAAACCCCGGCTATTCATCCGCGACAATCCAACAAGTTCATATACACAATCCAACAACATTACAGATCACAGATATGCACAACCCCCACTAATCGACGTATAGCGATTAGTTGACGTTCAGTGCATATATCACATCACAGATAAAACCAAATAGCTAAAGTTTATAGAACATCGATCAAAATATCAATTTGTAACTACCCCAAACATAACATTATTCTCTGAAAAATCTAGGCAGAAACAAAATATCTCAAAAATCCCAAAACATAACACTGAACAATCTGCAGGAAACCCGAGTCGCGGCCGAGTCAACTCGGCCGCGGATCCGCGGTGAAACTGATGGTTTCGCCGCGCTTCCGCTGCGCGTTGACCGAGTCGTGGGCTCATTTTTCCTGGCTGTTCCTAAAAAACCCTGCACCGATTTTTAAGGTATGTGGAAATATTTTTAGAGCTGTTTAAAAAATCGGTAGAAAATATGGAAGTTTGACATATTTCGCGATTTTTTCTCGGATCGAAGTTCTAAACACTTTGCTAACAGTTAGTTGTTGTTTAGCTAGGCTCTGATACCACTGTTAGGTCCACGTAACCCACCCCGGTACTTTCGGGAAGGCGGAATAGGTAAAAATCAAATTTTTCTCACACGGTGATATGGACCAACCATGAAGGATCTTTGCTAAACAAAAACTAACACATAAACTACAAGTTCTAGCTACTATGTAGAATGGTTATACCTAGGTATTGAACTCCTTCTCTTCTTGTTGTGGTTCTCCTTCTTGCTTGCTCCTTGTAGTGGCGTAGACGGCTCCTCCTCGTCGTCTTCTCTTTTCCGAAGATAGATCCACCCGAGGGCCCCTACCTTGAGCTCCTACCTCAACCAAGAGGTAACTAGAGTGCTTGGTTTGCTCGACAAAGAACCCTAGAAAGAGTAGAGATATGCTTTGATGGTTTAGTCTCAAAAGCTTATGATTTCCAACTCATGGAACACTGAAGCTTTGAGGGAGAAGAAAGAGATCTAAAAAACATAAGAGAGAAAGAGCAAGAGAGAATGAGCTACTTTTTGCAATCATACTCTAATATTCGTGAATTATGAAAAATAATAATAATCAAAGAAATTGTGATGGTTCATTTGGAATGACCATTATCATTTCACATTAAATGAATTTTGCAAGAATCAAAGAGCATCTTTCATGTGAAATGATGATGGTCAATATGTCAACACAGGTCAACAAGTCAACCAAAGTCAAATGGTCAACAACAATAACCATGGCACAATTATCCTTAATTAATACCATTAATCATATTTCTCATTCTCATTAGGGTTTGGAAAAAGTCAACGGTCAACAACCCTAATATGAATCCTCTGCCTCTGTCAACAGTGCATACACACCAGCATCCGTGTTCCGAGGAACACGAATACACTGAGACAAAACCAATCCCAAAACAAATACTAGGATCTGGCGTAAACCAAAGCCCACTAGAAATAACTGCTCGGACACCAAACGTGCACAAGTGCGCGGATGTGAACGAACCCCGTCGCAAAACCATGCAACCTCTACTCTGTTTTTCCCAAAGGCGAATAACCCTCTGTGTGGGACTCTAAAGGCTCGACACTACAATGGTAGTGGGTTTAACCATAGTCCGCAAGCGGCACTAGCTGTACGTAACGGACCCCAGGTAGATGCCGATAAGAAGACCGATGAGGTGAACCCATCCGAACTCCTACTGAGCCTGAATGTGACAAACTCCGAACAGTCCGATCTGTTCGTCTGAGAGTATCGCATGGCTGGCCTAGGGGGCGGTAAACATCAGTTCCCTAATAGCGGTACAAGTCATATCGGAGTGTAGCCCAGAACACCTTGAGAAACTTCTGGAAACGCTTCCAGTAATTCTCGCTTGCCCTGGCCAGGGACGACTACGTGTAATGGCTCTCCTAGACAAAGCGCGATATCAACTCCCAATACCGGGGGAAACGAATCCTGTCTAACCGTCACTGCCTCCAAGTGCTTCGGGACTGCACCCAACTACTACCTGTTTGCACGACTCAATATAGCCGTGGTAGGGTAGTAATCTAAGTACAGTGGGAACACATTCGAGGCGAAGTGACAGTGTCAAGTCAACGGACTAAGTTGTACTCAGGTCACATGGGAACTGTTAACTGACGATAGGTATAATACCAACCAACAGTTACCGACGAGTCCTGTCCAGTGTACTCGTAACCTAACGAGCACCTGCATACTATTTCCAGTACAACGTACCGATGGCTGTGGGACAGACCATCTCCCCTGCTGGGATGAGAAGCGTATGCACTAGTCTACTCTGGAGTATCGATGCCCTCTCTCGATAATCCTACGACTAGGGACCAAAATAAGGATGTGCTTGTAGACTACTTAGCCCCACTAGTGTGATCGCCAACACGACGCTGGTAGTCAAGCAAAGATCCCAAGGGCTCCATCAATATGTATTAGCGATATGTTAAAAGAAACATATACACATATTAAGATAGAAACAAACCAAGTAGAATAATACTATATTGAGCAAGACTGTCGTAAACCCGTATATATATCCTAAGCTTCCAAAATGTATTATACAAACTAGTACTATACAATAATGGCCTCTAGGGCATACATATCCAACAGCTAGGTCTAGCTTCCCTAGGAAGCTTGGTTGTTATGAACCTTACATAGGAAGCTAGGTAGTTGTAGGGAATTTTCTAGATTAAGGTAGTTAGCTAGCTTGCATGAGAAGCTTGGTAAGTATTAAGCTTGCACAAAAAGCTTGGCTGTTAGAAGAGAATCTTCTGGAGAATTCGAGGGACTGAAACTTCTTGAAGAAGTTTGGCCATTTAAAAGGAGACATCTGTAAACATGACCAACCGCCGACGAGTCAACGGCCGCGGATCCACGGCGGATCGGCCTGACTGGGCCGCGGATCCACGGCCGTTTGGTGCGATCACTGCATGGAATTTCAAGTGTTGTTTCATGTTGGCTTTATGGCATTTTCCATATGTCTGGAATATTTTTATACTTTCTTGTTTACTTCCAGGTTTAAAATCTTTGGCCCGACGTGTTTTATCAGCACTTTTAGCAGTTCCGGCTCTTTTACCTGGAGAATTTCCTGCACACAATCTCGAGACAAGCGTTTGATATACAAAGATCCTGTATGTAATAATAAACACATAATTTTCCTCATAATGCAGGTTATAATGCATAACACATGTTATTTGATATTTTGCAGACGATTTGCTAATATGTGCTATATTTATACCAAACACCTTTAAATGATTACAAAGAGTAGGGAAATTGATGAGTTCAAAATGCAATATTTTCGACTGATCAATTCACATATCGGAAAACATGGCCAAAACACTCTCAAGTAATTCCCAGATTTTGGCTCAGGTAAATAGGGATTAAACAAGCAAGTAAAAAGGATAGGTTATAGGGTAAGGGAGCTACTGGCAAAACCACAACACCAAAGCCAATAGGGGATCCGGCGACACCAAGCTAAAATCCGGCCTCGCCGGCCATAGTGCAGTGGAATGTGTTCGTATTTTGGTGGTGGTTTTCTGGTGGTCTATCTAAGTTAGTGGACTTGCTTGATTTTCTTAGAAATACCCGAGATAGCTCCAGATACTCTGTAGGCCTTTACGTTTTACAAAACAGACACGAAACAATTCTAACTTCGTGTATCGGTTTCTATTCTCTTTTCGAGGCCTCTAAATCAATCTCTAAGGTCTTGAAAACACTCACTAACTCTCAATTAATCACTTAAGAGCAACTTAGAATTTTCTAAGATCACATATCCTATTTACATCAAATTCTAAACTAAACTAGCATATTTAATATAAACACTAATTTAAAGTGTATGGATTACCTCATTAGCAACTTGTGAAAATTCATGAGTTGCCCAAAGTCTTCAAAATCCAAACTTGAATGGTTCTAAAGGTTTAGGATAGCTCTGTGCATGTTTTTAATGAAAGGGGCATGAGGTTTTGAGAATGGATTGGAGGTGATGCATGGAGGTAGTCGGAATGAAGCATGAAGCAAGTCGGTTGAAGAAAATAATGCAGAAGGAGGGAAAGGGCAGCCAAGTCAATCCCTTATGCTCGCTCTCTCACACTAAATATCTCCCCCTACAGTCACTCTCTCACAAAATATCAATTTTATTTCTTCTTAAATCTTGTTTTACTCTCATAACACTTTTTCCCTTATTCTTTTCTTTTTTTGTTTTCCTTTTCTTTTCACAACTCTTTTATTTTCTCATTCACAACACTCACAAACTTATAAGTCACAAACACAAAACCAACATGCACATGACATAGTGCACAAGTCACGGAAAAATATAAAAACATGGATTTGACCAAAAATCCGATAATATCATTAAAATAAATAAATCATTTTAATCTCCGATAAATCTCCAAATATTGGTATATACTTATACCATTTTTACGAAAAATCCCTATTCGCAATTTGAATAGTTTTCGCGAAATATATTATTTTAATATTAAATTCCAAAAATAATATTTTATATTTCTGAAATGTTACAGTTAAATTTTACCCTCCTTAGAAAAATTTCGTTTTCGAAATTTGTAGAAGGAAGGTGTAACAGATTCAAAGCAATTTGGTGATAGAACTATTGATAGTGCATAAAAATATTTGGAAGAACGAGAGGATGCAAATGTTTTGGAAAGATTGAAAAAGCTGTGAGGGAAATACCTGGGTTACCTTGGTCTACATTCTCTGCTTCTACGGCTGCTAATGTGAAAGCCTGACGCCGGGGTACATTTCTCCTAGCTGGAGGCACATTCCTCTGTCCTTAAGGCATGTTTCTTTGCCCTCGAGGCATGTTCCTCAGTGCCTGATGGAATTGGCGATCAGGCTGTGCAGGAGGTCTATGTGGAGATGGAGCTGGAAGAGCAAGACAAGGCGCTGGAGCCTGGATAGCTGGCAGTTGCGGATAAGTGTTGTTTGTTGGAACTGTGTTGCGCCTATAAGGACATGTTCCAAGTCCATGATTGGATGCGCCACATGTTAGATGTATGTATGCTTAGAGACCATTGTTGTACATGATTGTATATTATAATGGATGCTTGGACATATATAGAGAGGACTTTCTTGCTCGACATGATAGTATGTTATCTGGCTGTTCTTTATCTTAACTTGTAGACTAGTATTGTGATGTTGTCTTGCTATCACATGTTGGTAAAGCTCTTAGGATGTATACTTGACTACCAGGATTATGAAGCAAATAATACTTGTAGGGCCAGAGTAGTCTACAAGTTCATCCTTTTATTGTTCCTAGTCGAGGGTGTATCGAGACGGGGCATCGATATTCCAGAGTATACTACCGTATACGCTTCTTGACACATTTGATGGTCGATGGATGATCCAATATCCATTGGTGTTTGACATCAAAGATAGTATACGGATGCTCAGTGGACATTCGGTACACTGAACAGGACTTGCCGAGAACTCCAAGATGGTATTATACCTATCATTAGATAGCAGTTCTCTGGTGACACTGGTACATGTTAGTCTGTAGAACCGAGATCGTCATAGAGTCTTGTGTGATTCATACTATGCTTTGATTTCCAACCTACCACGTACAAGAGAGCGTGCAAACATATGGTTTTTGGGTACAATCCTGAGTCACATGGAGGCAATGAGCGATAGGAGTGGTTTCGTCTCTCCCGGTATTGGGGGTTGATGTTGTGATGTTCTCGATTGGCCATAACAGGAAGTCCCTAGCCAGGGCTGATACGGGGATTTACTGGTAAGTGTTATTAGTAGTTTCTCGACCCGTTATGAGCCTCACATCTGCATGACTTATCAACTTACTGGGGTCTGACGTTTACCACCCCTAGACTCGATATGCGACATATCGGACGAAGAGACCGGACTGTACGGTAGTGTTGCTGTTGGATTCACAGGAGTATGGACATGCATGCTTGTTGATCTTCTGATCTCTCAATAGCTGTGTATTCGTTATGTCTAGCTAGTACCGCTGACGGCTTGTGGGTGACTGATATGATCATCACCTACTGCCGGCGTATTGATGAGTCATTATAGTCCTATACAGAGGTTTCTTAGCTCATGCGAATTGAAGTAGGGCACATATGTGATATGTGCGGGACGGAGATTAATACGTGTATGTGTGTAACATTTCAAAAAGATAAAATATTAATTTTGGGAATTTTTTTAATTTAATATTATTTTATTGAATATTTTAATATTTCGGTATTATTAAATACAAATAAATGCGAAAATTTTTGGAAAAAATAAGGAAAATTATAAAATAGGGAATTTTAAAGAATTATACCTTTTTAAAGTTTTTATGATTAGTTATATGCTAAATTAGTGCTAATCGCGATTAAAAATCGCTAATCGGCTTTTATACAATTTTGTGCAAAACAAGCACATATCTTTTATTTTCCTACACTTATGCATTTTCTACCATGGTTTCTCATTTGGGTTTACTATTTGAGTGGGAAGGAATTAAGAGAAAAGAAAAAAAAAGAAAATGGAAAAGGAATAAAGAAATGAGGTATGGGTGAGAGAGAGAAAGGGCAACCTTTGACTAAGACTTAGCATTATCCTTTCATTCTTCATTGGATTCTCTCTCCCTCTCCCTTAAACTCCCTACTGCAGCTGCAGCCCCTCTTCTCCCTTCCCTGTTCAAGCCCCAAATCCCCTAAAAAACAATTCCAAAACCCAATCTCCATTTCATTAAAAGTGTGCACAAGCTCAAGATCTACACTTTGAACTAAAGAAGCAAGGATTTTGGCCACTAGGGGCAACTCAAGAATTTTCTTGAGTTGCCAAATGAGGTATTTGCTGAATGTTCGTAACAGAATACTGCATTTTATACCGCCCATTCTTATGCTCGTGTGTTTATAGGTAGGTGTTTTTAATCCGTGTTTGTTACATATTTACAGAGTATAAGTTTCCAGTACAAATATTGCAATTCAAGACAAAATCTCCACAATTACGTCAAAATACAGAACATCTGTCACAGCAGATAAAAGACGGGTTCCGGTCATCCATATCCGTCCAGTGCCGAGTACCAGTTCCAGATACAAGACATATGACAGTGGTCATTCGTGTCTGGGACAAGCACAGTGCACGAGGGGGGCTGCACAAGAATCAATGGGTGCGCGGAGCTCGAGGGAGATAAAGTCAAAAGTAAAGAAAAGAGTGCAATCTTGGACTAAGAATTCTGAAGATATAATGGAAGACTTTTGTGCAGTTTTAAGATTTCAAACACAAGGACAAATGAAACCAGGGAAAACGACAAAAGCCCACAACCCAACTCTACTACATGGCCGCGGAACCGCGGCCAATGGGGGGTCTAGGCCGCGGTTCCGCGGCCATATAGCCTCCTCATTCTGTCATCTTTTGGGGGTATTTTTGGGATTTCATATGGGGTCAGAATTTGGCCCTAGGGTTTCTGTAAGCAGCCTATAAATACTCCAGAACTGAGCTAAACCAAGGGTCCAATTTTGTATCCATTCTTTTAGCCACTTTAGTGTAGTTTTAATTCTTCTTCTTCTTCTTTTTCATTTTTCCTCCATGGAAATGTAGTGAGAACATTGAGTGGATGTGAATAAAGATGAGGGTTTTTGTATCATTCTTTTTGCTTAGCTTCCCCCTTGATCTCTCTACCTTAACTTGATCATGCAACCTCTTAAGTAAGCTTGCAAGTTTAAGCTTTGGTCATTGGTCTCAAAGGGTTGTATCATTTTGTTCTCTCCTTAGTGCTTCATTTCACATGAGTTTTTTACCCTTCTCTTGATCTTGCAACCTCTTGATTGAGCTTGCAAGTTTAAGGGTTGGCTATTGATCCCATGCTTGTTTCGAGTTCTATGGTTCTTGTAATTACTTTCGTACATTTTTCATTCTTGTCTTTAATTACTTGCAATTTATTACCATGCACTTTAATTACTTGCTTGTAATCTTTTCTTTTCTTTGTTCTTTTCTTTTGCTCTTTTTGGTTTGTTTTGTGAATGGTTGTAATTATTATTGTTAAGAAGAAATACGATATTATAAGTTAACGTTTCTTTGCCCATTTCCTTTTCCCGTATTTTCCATTGAACTCCGCCCAAACGATACGCAAGCGCTCCGTTAGGCACCCTACCCTAACAAGGTAACGGTGATTCCTAACTGCGACCAGTTGCGTTCGGTTTGGCCGAAGGCGAAAGCAAGAGACAAGAACGGAAGGACAAGGGTAAATAACCCGTATTCCACGAATACCGCGCTTAAATCCCCTAATCCACGTTGTTGCCAATTGCTCTAGCTTCAATTGGTCAAGACTCGGCTCAAAGGTTTTGAGTACGGGTTTCTTTAGCTTACAATTTCGTATCTTTTTCTTAACAACTTTATACTTGCAAATAATACACATAGGATAGACTTGAACAAACATACACAAATTCTTTATTGACTCGTCTAAGACAAGAACGGACATACAACCATCTCTCTGTGGATCGACCTGTGCTCAACCGGCTAGCTGCATAGCGACACCGTCTTGATTGCGGTTAACTTTAATTCTTTCAATCAAATGGCGCCGTTGCCGGGGAGTCGGTAGCGTATTTTCTTTCTTGTTATTCGGGTTAATATTCTTTTTGTATATATTTATAAAATAAAAAAAAACTTTTTGTTATTTTTGATAATTTTTGTGGGCAAGTGTGCAGATTTTTGCGTATTTGCAAACTGCGATTGTGGGGAGCAAAGTGTACGTTCAAAGTTAAGGTGATTACGAAGTACAGTGCCAAAGATCCGGGTAGTTTGACCCGCGCAAGCGAACTTTCCAAGCTTACCGGATTTGATTAAACGGGGGTTTCCTAACCCAAAAACGTAATGGTACGTACTTTACTAACACCTTCTTCTCAAAACCGACGCATCCAATATACTATTCTTTGCAGGATTCTTTGCAAGTTCGGTAGCAAACGCTAAAAATTTGACTAACCCGTATTTGTTGCAGTGCCGCGCTTAAACTAAAAAACGATTGTTTGATTCTTTATAGAATTTTTATTGAATTTCGCATTGCATACATTAATACGGACTTAAGGGCAAGCGAACCCCACAATATACGGTAAAGGATTTCATCACCTTTTCCGTGGCCCACAAATCACGAACTTGAGCATAACGTTTACCCGCACAAAATTTAAAAGAAATTAGACTTTAAGCCTTAAGGACTTCACGATCACTAGGAGAAGTTAACTGTGTTTAGAATCTCGCTTAACGGTATATTGTTTATGGGGTGTCTAGGAAAGTGTTAACGGCGAAACCGCCAAAAGAGAAAGGGTTATTTAATTAAGGAACTTCGCGAAAGCGTTGGAAAACCTCCCCTTATCTCTGCACTTACCTGGCCTCGTGATCAGTATATCTTGAGCCCGTTTCTCGACACAGTTTTACTTCGACAATCAAGTTCTGGAGCAGGTCTAGTTGACCTAGGTGAACCCTAGAACAATTAGGTGTGTGGTATTTTTATGTCGTGATTGTTTTTGTCCATATTCTTTTTGTGTGTTTATTTCATTTTTTTGTTAATATCTAACTAACAAAAAAAAATTTAAAAAAAAATAAAAAATAAAAAATCATTCATTTTTCCCTTCCTTTTCTCTTCCTTTCTTTCCTTCTCTCTTCATATCATGGGTACCCCACCTCGCAAAACTCTTGCCGAACTTTGGTACCCACAACTAGACATTACTTCATACGGTTCTTGTTTTGGTCGAACTTCAAACGACCCCTCCATGCCCAAAATTTCATTGAAAGATCGGATAGACGCGTCTAGGACGAACAACTGGACCCTCCAATCCACTTCATATCAACCATTTCAAACATTCACCCCTTTTTGCGTTGATACCCCTTTTGAAAGTCCAGTTGTAGCCACAAGACCTATGTCTCTTGCTAAACGTATTGAATAATCTCGTAACCGATCTTTCACTCCTTTCACCGCTTCAAATTCTTGGGATCAACAATTCCATTCACCTTCTTATCCCAATGTTGATCCCACTCCTGTCCAGCCATTCAATTCCTACCAATCCTACCCTACTTTTGCACCTTCCCTAGACATTTCTTCAGAACCAACATTTGGGAGTTTTCAGTATCCAAACAACTTTGAATCTTTTACTGAAACCCCTTCACAACCTATGTCTAGTCTGGAACAGTCGTTGGAAGATTTTAGGGTAGCGTCAAGCCAACAGATGATGGATTTGAATGCGTCCATGGCCGCCCTCATGCAACCTAGTGACCCGGTAGCTAGTTTTCAACTAGCTCCAACTTTTTCAATGTATGATGAGGCGGCAGGACAGGCTGTGAATTTGAGTGGAGAGAGTGAGATGTACCCCCTTCCAAATCAAACCTACTCATCCCAAATTGAATCCCACACCTCCTGTTTTGAAAGTCTATCGAGTATCCCACATGATTGATCAATTGAAGATATAATGATCAATGAGTTGTGCGACTTCGTAGTGTTTGATTTCCCCGATTGTGAAGGGTCTCTTCCAAGTGAAACCGATCCTAAACCTTTTGACCTCTACACCTCCACTTTAGAACCTGAATCGATTGATATCCATGCTTTTGTTGAAGTGTCAGAGAATTTTGATTTTCACTTGATTAAGGATATTGACGCTGGGAATATTTTGGATGATGAACCCGTAGATTTAGCTGAGTTTGTCTCTTCAAATCATCATCCCGAGTCATTAAATGTTTTTCCCGAACCCCATATGCGTCCGGACTTTGAAGAGAAGTGCATGGATGTGCTAAATTTTGAAGAGAATATTGAGGATAGTTTTGAGGATGAACCAGTTTTGCTTGATGAGTCGGATTTTCCAATTCATCATGTTCCTTCCACTGACTGTGTACACCCTCCTGAACCTTTAACCGATAACCTTCCTCAACCACTTCCCTCCATCCTTTCCATCGTTCCGACCTTGAAAGAAACCGTCTCACTTTCATTTCGTATGTCTGGTTTACCGAGTTCGGCGTAACCATGGTTTCTTACGAATCTTGAGGGATTTAACCCAATCTCTCGACGGGTTAATAGATTAGCACAATCGCTGTTTACACATCGCTCATCAAAAATTGTGCTAATCTATTCACTCCATTTGCACCCTCAAGTTCGTACTCCACTTCTTTTTCCCTTCCGCCATTCTTCTTCTGATATACCGAGACCGTATCCCGCTTCTATCTCCATACGGTCTCGCGTAGTCTCCATTTCTTACCTCTCCGCATTCTTTCACCAGCCACTGCTTTATCACGATAAGATCTTTGAATGGTTGGATCTCACTTTTGGCCTGTGTAAGGCCTTGTATAGCTTGATACTGTTCTTTCCCCCCTAATCCTGAACTTCAACGCTTAACAGTGGAAACACTGTTTTACTTAAGTTTAGGGGGACACTTTTTTTTGTATATATTTTTTGTTTTCCTTTTTGTATATAATTTGTTTTTAGGGGGAGCGCCGACAATTTTGACCCTCTTGGTATAGCCTGACAGTGAGGGCACTGTCAAGTTTATGTTTGGGGGTGTGCTCTGTAAGCTTTCTTCCTTCGCATTCATTTGTATATTTTGCATCTGCACACCTTATTAAAAACACACAAAAATCGAAAATTTTCCAAAAATATAAAAACTTTGTCGTCAAGTTAGCTAATAAGGTAACTTTGATTTTTATTCTGAATGTTTAGTTGATATGTTAGAAATAACTAAATTCTAGACTTAGGAATTGAAAACTCTTAAAATAACCCTCATTCTGTCTAACTTTGGTAAGTATACGTCCTTACAGTTTTTTTTGAGAAATAGGGTAATCTTGAGTTCAGTTCTTGAGTTAAGTCAAGATGAAGGGAAAGTATTGAAGCTTTACTGGAGGATAAGTCTGAAAAATAGTTTCTTTTCTTGAGTTTAAATTTAGAAAGTATATACCCTACAACTGCACCTACACGTACCTTGAAACTTGGGATAATAGAGCATACCTAGAAATACTCTTGCCTGAAAGCCTAGTATGAAAGAAAAAACGGTATTTAAAGCTAAACACCAAAAGGGCATGTTGAAAAAATATATCTGGTCTTGAAAAAGAAAAAAGAAAAAGAAAAAGAAAAAGAAAAAATAGAATAAAGTCAAGACCTGGAAACTGCTATTTACGCTTTAAAGTTCACACATTCTGTAATCGGTCGTTAGTGCCTCAAGAAGCATTAATAGTCGCATGAAAGGTGTGTGAGCAAATCCGTCCATCCTTAATGAAAAGAAGTAGTATTAGGTATTAGGGCAAGGGTATTATAGCTTGAATTGAATTCTTGAGTGTAGGGGTGCAAATACACACACACGTAGGGGTATACAATCGATGTTTGGATAAAAGATAGAAATAAAGAATAAGACTTGTGTTTTCTATAAAGTTGATAAAAATCCCTAATTTGAGGCCGCACTTTAGAAGGAAAACTCAGGAAAACCAACATCTTTCTAAACTTTTTGGGAACGTATATGATCTAAAGTTAAATAGATTAGAGGTGTGAAGCATAAGGGTTGGATATTTCTGACTTAGGATAATAGAGTTTCTAACGTAAAAACTAAACTGTAGGAGTAGAATCAATGTTAACTTATGATACTAGCTTGACGGGATTTTGTGGGTGTAATCCGCTGAAAACCCTCAGGAGACAACACTCCTCCTACTAGGGACACCTAGAGGTTTACCGGCTTGTTGCACGCGCTCAGTGCAATCGCGTTCCCTGCAAAAGTGCGGTTATCATTATATTTTTATGAATAATTGGTTTTGCTCGGGACGAGCAAAAGTTAAGTTTGGGGGTATTTGTTCATAACAGAATACTGCATTTTATACCGCCCATTCTTATGCTCGTGTGTTTATAGGTAGGTGCTTTTAATCCGTATTTGTTACATATTTACAGAGTACTGGTTTCCAGTACAAATATTGCAATTCAAGTCAAAATCTCCACAGTTACGTCAAAATACAGAACATCTGTCACAGCAGATAAAAGCCGGGTTCCGGTCATCCATATCCGTCCAGTGCCGAGTACCAGTTCCAGAGACAAGACATATGACAGTGGTCATTCGTGTCTGGGACAAGCACAGAGCACGAGGGGGGCTGCACAAGAATCAATGGGTGCACGGAGCTCGAGGGAGATAAAGTCAAAAGTAAAGAAAAGAGTGCAATCTTGGACTAAGAATTCTGAAGATATTCTTGAAGACTTTTGTGCAGTTTTAAGATTTCAAACACAAGGACAAATGAAACCAGGGAAAATGACAAAAGTCCACAACCCAACTCCACTACATGGCCGCGGAACCGCGGCCAATGGGGGGTCTAGGCCGCGGTTCCGCGGCCATATAGCCTCCTCATTCTGTCATCTTTTGGGGGTATTTTTGGGATTTCATATGGGCTCAGAATTTGGCCCTAGGGTTTCTGTAAGCAGCCTATAAATACTCCAGTACTGAGCTAAGCCAAGGGTCCAATTTTGTGTCCATTCTTTTAGCCACTTTAGTGTAGTTTAGTTCTTCTTCTTCTTCTTCTTCATTCTTCCTCCATGGAAATATAGTGAGAACATTGAGTGGATGTGAATAAAGATGAGGGTTTTTGTATCATTCTTTTTGCTTAGCTTCCCCCTTGAGCTCTCTACCTTAACTTCATCTTGCAACCTCTTAAGTGAGCTTGCAAGTTTAAGCTTTGGTCATTGGTCTCAAGGGGTTGTATCATTTTGTTCTCTCCTTAGTGCTTCATTTCACATGAGTTTTTACACTTCTCTTGATCTTGCAACCTCTTGATTAAGCTTGCAAGTTTAAGGGTTGGCTATTGATCCCATGCTTGTTTTGAGTTCTATGGTTCTTGTAATTACTTTCTTGCATTTTTCATTCTTGCTTTACTTACTTGCAATTTAATTCCATGCACTTTAATTACTTGTTTGTAATCTTTTCTTTTCTTTGCTCTTTTCTTTTTGTTCTCTCTTTTTGGTTCGTTTTTGTGAATGGTTGTAATTATTATTGTTAAGAAGAAATGCGATATTATAAGTTAACGTTTCTTTGCTCATTTCCTTTTCCCATATTTTCCATTGAACTCCGCCCAAACGATACGCAAGCGCTCCGTTAGGCACCCTACCCTAACAAGGTAACGGTGATTCCTAACCGTGACCGGTTGCGTTCGGTTTGGCCGGAGGCGAAAGCAAGAGGCAAGAACGGAAGGACAAGGGTAAATAAGCCGGATTCCACGAATACCGCGCTTAAATCCCCTAATCCACGTTGTTGCCGATTGCTCTAGCTTCAATCGGTCAAGAATCGGCTCACAGGTTTTGAGTACGGATTTCTTTAGCTTACATTTTCGTATCTTTTCTTAACAACTTTATACTTGCAAATAATACACATTGGTTAGCTTGAACAAACATATACTCATTCTTCATTGACTCGTCTAAAATAAGAACGGAAATACAACCATCTCCCTGTGGATCGACCCGTGCTCAACCGGCTAGCTGCATAGCGGCACCGTCCTGATCGCGGTTATACTTTAGAACTTTGAACATCCGACACGCTTTTAGCGTGCGATCAAAGGACATTTGATTGAAATAATTAAAGTTAACCGCAATCAAGACGGTGTCGCTATGCAGCTAGCCGGTTGAGCACGGGTCGATCCACAGAGAGTTGGTTGTATGTCTGTTCTTGTCTTAGACGAGTCAATAAAATATTTGTGTATGTTTGTTCAAGTCTATCCTATGTGTATTATTTGCAAGTATAAAGTTGTTAAGAAAAAGATACGAAATTGTAAGCTAAAGAAATCCGTACTCAAAACCTTTGAGCCGAGTCTTGACCAATTGAAGCTAGAGCAATTGGCAACAACGTGGATTAGGGGATTTAAGCGCGGTATTCGTGGAATACGGCTTATTTACCCTTGTCCTTCCGTTCTTGTCTCTTGCTTTCGCCTCCGGCCAAACCGAACGCAACCGGTCGCAGTTAAGAATCACCGTTAACTTGTTAGGGTATTGTGCCTAACGGAGCGCTTGCGTATCGTTTGGGCGGAGTTCAATGGAAAATACGGGAAAAGGAAATGGGCAAAGAAACGTTAACTTATAATATCGTATTTCTTCTTAACAATAATAATTACAACCATTCACAAAATAAACCAAAAAGAGCAAAAGAAAAGAACAAAGAAAAGAAAAGATTACAAGCAAGTAATTAAAGTGCATGATAATAAATTGCAAGTAATTAAAGACAAGAATGAAAAATGCACGAAAGTAATTACAAGAACCATAGAACTCAAAACAAGCATGGGATCAATAGCCAACCCTTAAACTTGCAAGCTCAATCAAGAGGTTGCAAGATCAAGAGAAGGGTAAAAAACTCATGTGAAATGAAGCACTAAGGAGAGAACAAAATGATACAACCCCTTGAGACCAATGACCAAAGCTTAAACTTGCAAGCTCACTTAAAAGGTTGCAAGATCAAGTTAAGGTAGAGAGCTCAAGGGGGAAGCTAAGCAAAAAGAATGATACAAAAACCCTCATCTTTATTCACATCCACTAAATGTTCTCACTACATTTCCATGGAGGAAGAATGAAGAAGAAGAAGAAGAAGAAGAAGAAGAAGAACTAAAACTACACTAAAGTGGCCAAAAGAATGGACACAAAATTGGACCCTTGGCTTAGCTCAGTTCTGGAGTATTTATAGGCTGCTTACAGAAACCCTAGGGCCAAATTCTAACCCCATATGAAATCCCAAAAATACCCCCAAAAGATGACAGAACGAGGAGGCTATATGGTCACGGAACCGCGGCCTAGACCCCCCATTGGCCACGGTTCCGCGGCCATGTAGTGGAGTTAGGTTGTGGGCTTTTGTCGTTTTCCCTGGTTTCATTTGTCCTTGTGTTTGAAATCTTAAAACTGCACAAAAGTCTTCCAGAATATCTTCAGAATTCTTAGTCCAAGATTGCACTCTTTTCTTTACTTTTGACTTTATCTCCCTCGAGCTCCGCGCACCCATTGATTCTTGTGCAGCCCCCCTCGTGCTCTGTGCTTGTCCAAGACACGAATGACCACTGTCATATGTCTTGTCTCTGGAACTGGTACTCGGCACTGGACGGATATGGATAACCGGAACCCGGCTTTTATCTGCTGTGACAGATGTTCTGTATTTTGACGTAACTGTGGAGATTTTGTCTTGAATTGCAATATTTGTACTGGAAACCTGTACTCTGTAAATATATAACAAACACGGATTAAAAGCACCTACCTATAAACACACGAGCATAAGAATGGGCGGTATAAAATGCAGTATTCTGTTATGAACAAATACCCCCAAACTTAACTTTTGCTCGTCCCGAGCAAAACCAATTATTCATAAAAATATAATGATAACCGCACTTTCGCAGGGAACGCGATTGCACTGAGCGCGTGCAACAAGCCGGTAAACCTCTAGGTGTCCCTAGTAGGAGGAGTGTTATCTCCTGAGGGTTTTCAGCGGATTACACCCACAAAATCCCGTCAAGCTAGTGTCATAAGTTAACATTGATTCTACTCCTACAGTTTAGTTTTTACGTTAGAAACTCTATTATCCTAAGTCAGAAATATCCAACCCTTATGCTTCACACCTCTAATCTATTTAACTTTAGATCATATACGTTCCAAAAAAGTTTAGAAAGATGTTGGTTCTCCTGAGTTTTCCTTCTAAAGTGCGGCCTCAAATTAGGGATTTTTATCAACTTTACAGAAAACACAAGTCTTATTCTTTATTTCTATCTTTTATCCAAACATCGATTGTATACCCCTACGTGTGTGTATATTTGCACCCCTACACTCAAGAATTCAATTCATGCTATAATACCCTTGCCCTAATACCTAATACTACTTCTTTTCATTAAGGATGGACGGATTTGCTCACACACTTTTCATGCGACTATTAATGCTTCTTGAGGCACTAACGACCGATTACAGAATGTGTGAACTTTAAAGCGTAAATAGCAGTTTCCAGGTCTTGACTTTATTCTATTTTTTCTTTTTCTTTTTTCTTTTTCAAGACCGGATATATTTTTTCAACATGCTCTTTTGGTGTTTAGCTTTAAATACCGTATTTTCTTTCATACTAGGTTTTCAGGCAAGAGTATTTCTAGGTATCCTCTACTATCCCAAGTTTCAAGGTACGTGTAGGTGCAGTTGTAGGGTATATACTTTCTAAATTTGAACTCAAGAAAAGAAACTATTTTTCAGACTTATCCTCCAGTAAAACTTCAATACTTTCCCTTCATCTTGACTTAACTCAAGAACTGATCTCAAGATTACCTATTTCTCAAAAAAAACTGTAAGGACGTATACTTACCAAAGTTAGACAGAATGAGGGTTATTTTCAGGGTTTTCAATTCCTAATTCTAGAATTTAGTTATTTCTAACATATCAACTAAACATTCAGAATAAAAATCAAAGTTACCCTATTAGCTAACTTGACGACAAAGTTTTTATATTTTTGGAAAATTTTCGATTTTTTTGGGTTTTTAATAAGGCATGCAGATGCAAAATATACAAATGAATTCGAAGGAAGAAAGCTTACCGAGCACACCCACAAACATAAACTTGACAGTGCCCTCACTGTCAGGATATACCAAGAGGGTCAAAATTGTCGGCGCTCCCCCTAAAAAAAAATTATATACAAAAAGGAAAACAAAAAATATATACAAAAAAGTGTCCCCCCCAAACTTAAGTGAAGCAATGTTTCCACTGTTAAGCGTTGAAGTTCAGGATTAGGGGGGAAAGAACAGTATCAAGCTATACAAGGCCTTACACAGGCCAAAAGTGAGAACCAACCATTCAAAGATCTTATCGTGATAAAGCAGTGGCTGGTGAAAGAATGCGGAGAGGTAAGAAATGGAGACTACGCGAGATCGTATGGAGATAGAAGCGGGATACGGTCTCGGTATATCAGATGAAGAATGGCGGAAGGGAAAAAGAAGTGGAGTACGAACTTGAGGGTGCAAATGGAGTGAATAGATTAGCACAATTTGTGATGAGCGATGTGTAAACAGCGATTGTGCTAATCTATTAACCCGTCGAGAGATTGGGTCAAATCCCTCAAGATTCGTAAGAAACCATGGGTACGCCGAACTCGGTAAACCAGACATACGAAATGAAAGTGAGACGGTTTCTTGCAAGGTCGGAATGATGGAAAGGATGGAGGGAAGTGGTTGAGGAAGGTTATCGGTTAAAGGTTCAGGAGGGTGTATACAGTCAGTGGAAGGAACAGGATGAATTGGAAAATCCGACTCATCAAGCAAAACTGGTTCATCCTCAAAACTATCTCCAATATTCTCCTCAAAATTTAGCACATCCATGCACTTCTCTTCAAAGTCCGGACGCATATGGGGTTCGGGAAAAACATTTAATGACTCGGGATGATGATTTGAAGAGACAAACTCAGCCAAATCTACGGGTTCATCATCCAAAATATTCCCAGCGTCAATATCCTTAATCAAGTGAAAATCAAAATTCTCTGACACCTCAACAATAGCATGGATATCAATCGATTCAGGTTCTAAAGTGGAGGTGTAGAGGTCAAAAGGTTTAGGATCGGTTTCACTTGGAAGAGACCCTTCACAATCGGGCAAATCAAACACTACGAAGTCGCACAACTCATTCATCATTCTATCTTCAACTGATAAATCATGTGGGATACTCGATAGACTTTCAAAACAGGAGGTGTGGGATTCAATTTGGGATGAGTAGGTTTGATTTGGAAGGGGGTACATCTCACTCTCTCCACTCAAATTCACAGCATGTCCTGCCGCCTCATCATACATTGAAAAAGTTGGAGCTAGTTGAAAACTAGCTACCGGGTCACTAGGTTGCATGAGGGCGGCCATGGACGCATTCAAATCCATCATCTGTTGGCTTGACGCTACCCTAAAATCTTCCAACGACTGTTCCAGACTAGACATAGGTTGTGAAGGGGTTTCAGTAAAAGATTCAAAGTTGTTTGGATACTGAAAACTCCCAAATGGTGGTTCTGAAGCAATGTCTAGGGAAGGTGCAAAAGTAGGGTAGGATTGGTAGGAATTGAATGGCTGGACAGGAGTGGGATCAACATTGGGATAAGAAGGTGAATGGAATTGTTGATCCCAAGAATTTGAAGCGGTGAATGGAGTGAAAGATCGGCTACGAGATTGTTCAATACGTTCAGCAAGAGACATAGGTCTTGTGGCTACAACTGGACTTTCAAAAGGGGTATCAACGCAAAAAGGGGTGAATGTTTGAAATGGTTGATATGAATTGGATTGGGGGGTCCAGTTGTTCGTCCTAGACGCGTCTATCCGATCTTTCAACGAAATTTTGGGCATGGAGGGGTCGTTTGAAGTTCGACCAAAACAAGAACCGTATGAAGTAATGTCTGGTTGTGGGTACCAAAGTTCGGCAAGAGTTTTGCGAGGTGGGGTACCCATGATATGAAGAGAGAAGGAAAGAAAGGAAGAGAAAAGAAAGGGAAAAATGAATGATTTTTTATTTTTTTTAATTTTTTTTGTTAGTTAGATATTAACAAAAGAATGAAATATACACACAAAAAGAATATGGACAAAAACAATCACGACACAAAAATACCACACACCTAATCATTCTAGGGTTCACCTAGGTCAACTAGACCTGCTCCAGAACTTGATTGTCGAAGTAAAACTGTGTCGAGAAACGGGCTCAAGATACACTGATCACGAGGCCAGGTAAGTGCAGACATAAGGGGAGGTTTTCCAACGCTTTCGCGAAGTTCCTTAATTAAATAACCCTTTCTCTTTTGGCAGTTTCTCCGTTAACACTTTCCTAGACACCCCGTAAACAATATACCGTTAAGCGAGGTTCTAAACACAGTTAACTTCTCCAAGTGAGCGCGAAGTCCTTAAGGCTTAAAGTCTAATTTCTTTTAAATTTTGTGCGGGTAAACGTTATGCTCAAGTTCGTGATTTGTGGGCCACGGAAAAGGTGATGAAATCCTTTACCGTATATTGTGGGGTTCGCTTGCCCTTAAGTCCGTATTAATGTATGCAATGCGCAATTCAATAAAAATTCTATAAAGAATCAAACAATCGTTTTTTAGTTTAAGCGCGGCACTGCAACAAATACGGGTTAGTCAAATTTTTAGCGTTTGCTAGCGAACTTGCAAAGAATCCTGCAAAGAATAGTATATTGGATGCGTCGGTTTTGAGAAGAAGGTGTTAGTAAAGTACGTACCGTTACGTTTTTGGGTTAGGAAACCCCCGTTGAATCAAATGCGGTAAGCTCGGAGAGTTCGCTTGCGCGGGTCAAACTACCCGGATCTTTGGCACTGTACTTCGTAATCACCTTAACTTTGAACGTACACTTTGCTCCCCACAATCGCAGTTTGCAAATACGCAAAAATCTGCACACTTGCCCACAAAAATTATCAAAAATAACAATTTTTTTTTTTTTTATAAATATATACAAAAAGAATATTAACCCGAATAACAAGAAAGAAAATACGCTACCGCCTCCCCGGCAACGGCGCCATTTGATCGCACGCTAAAAGCGTGTCGGATGTTCAAAGTTCTAAAGTATAACCGCGATCAGGACGGTGTCGCTATGCAGCTAGCCGGTTGAGCACGGGTCGATCCACAGGGAGATGGTTGTATTTCCGTTCTTATTTTAGACGAGTCGATAAAGAATTTGTGTATGTTTGTTCAAGTCTATCCTATGTGTATTATTTGCAAGTATAAAGTTGTTAAGAAAAGATACGAAAATGTAAGCTAAAGAAATCCGTACTCAAAACCTTTGAGCCGAGTCTTGACCGATTGAAGCTAGAGCAATCGGCAACAACGTGGATTAGGTGATTTAAGCGCGGTATTCGTAGAATCCGGCTTATTTACCCTTGTCCTTCCGTTCTTGTCTCTTGCTTTTGCCTCCGGCCAAACCGAACGCAACCGGTCGCGGTTAGGAATCACCGTTACCTTGTTAGGGTAGGGTGCCTAACGGAGTGCTTGCGTATCGTTTGGGCGGAGTTCAATGGAAAATACGGGAAAAGGAAATGAGCAAAGAAACGTTAACTTATAATATCGCATTTCTTCTTAACAATAATAATTACAACCATTCACAAAAACGAACCAAAAAGAGAGAACAAAAAGAAAAGAACAAAGAAAAGAAAAGATTACAAACAAGTAACTAAAGTGCATGGAATTAAATTTCAAGTAAGTAAAGCAAGAATGAAAAATGAAAGAAAGTAATTACAAGAACCATAGAACTCAAAACAAGCATGGGATCAATAGCCAACCCTTAAACTTGCAAGCTCAATCAAGAGGTTGCAAGATCAAGAGAAGGGTAAAAAACTCATGTGAAATGAAGCACTAAGGAGAGAACAAAATGATACAACCCCTTGAGACCAATGACCAAAGCTTAAACTTGCAAGCTTACTTAAGAGGTTGCAAGATCAAGTTAAGGTAGAGAGCTCAAGGGGGAAGCTAAGCAAAAAGAATGATACAAAAACCCTCATCTTTATTCACATCCACTCAATATTCTCACTACATTTCCATGGAGGAAGAATGAAGAAGAAGAAGAAGAAGAAGAAGAAGAAGAACTAAAACTACACTAAAGTGGCTAAAAGAATGGACACAAAATTGGACCCTTGGCTTAGCTCAGTTCTGGAGTATTTATAGGCTGCTTACAGAAACCCTAGGGCCAAATTCTGACCCCATATGAAATCCCAAAAATACCCCCAAAAGATGACTGAATGAGGAGGCTATATGGCCGCGGAACCGCGGCCTAGACCCCCCATTGGCCGCGGTTCCGCGGCCATGTAGTGGAGTTGGGTTGTGGGCTTTTGTCATTTTCCCTGGTTTCATTTGTCCTTGTGTTTGAAATCTCTGCACAAAAGTCTTCCAGAATATCTTCAGAATTCTTAGTCCAAGATTGCACTCTTTTCTTTACTTTTGACTTTATCTCCCTCGAGCTCCGCGCACCCATTGATTCTTGTGCAGCCCCCCTCGTGCTCTGTGCTTGTCCCAGACACGAATGACCGCTGTCATATGTCTTGTCTCTGGAACTGGTACTCGGCCCTGGACAGATATGGATGACCGGAACCCGGCTTTTATCTGCTGTGACAGATGTTCTGTATTTTGACGTTACTGTGGAGATTTTGTCTTGAATTGCAATATTTGTACTGGAAACCTGTACTCTGTAAATATGTAACAAACACGGATTAAAAGCACCTACCTATAAAGACACGAGCATACGAATGGGCGGTATAAAATGCAGTATTCTGTTATGAACACTGAACCATTTGCTTAGTTTTAGCGTTACTTATGCCCCCATGTTTAGATTGAACCGATATTGTTTGTTATTGTGGAGTTAAGGAAAACCTAGTTAGGGTTAAAGAAATTTTTGTGTTGTAATATGAAATTGAGCTCAGTAGAGGCTACACCAACACCCTAGTGTATGAATGGAGACCCAAAACCTGAGAGTTGAAACCCGGAATACGGATTTAGAAACCGATATCGGAGAATTTGTGGAATCTGTGAAGGGTATATTGAATCTGCTATCACCCGAGACATCCTAAATTAAAATTGATTGGACAGCGACATGTGCAGGCACCCAGGAAGCTACCACCAAGACCCCAACCCTAAACTCATCAACCCGGCCGCAGATTTATTCCAATTGGCCGCAATTTGCGGCCATACCTGCCCCATTTTTCCTCGTTTTGGTTCTGCTGCTCTTACATGTATAGATTAGACCCCTGGTATATATAGATTTGTCTAATTTGACCTAGGGTGAAATCTGGGACTCTTTTCTCCAGTTGCTGTTTTGATTCTGTTTCTGTATTTCGTATTTTAAATTCTGGAATTGTGTATCCTTGTTTTACCTCGACTATTTGGCGTTTATACGACGATATCGAGGATTGATAGATGGTTTTGAAGGCATGTCCGTAGGTTCTAACCTATAGGTCCCTTATCGTATCGTTTTGGGTTTCGTGTGCCGTGTTAGCTTTGATTTGGTTTTAATACGCATATACGATACTTTGATGTGTAGGTACCCCATGAAGACTTCGGGACGACAAGCTAGCGCGTGGCGACGTCCACAAATGAAGACGCAAAGTGCGTAGATTATATCTACAGGGGGAAGTCGGGTGGATGGCGTATAGCACCCCCGCAGTCCGTATTTGTTATATTATATATATGATAGTTAGGTGTATTATGGATAGTGTAGGGTTAGAAGTGACTAGTGTAGTTCATAGTCGCGAACCCTAGAATAGAATTACACCTACACGCACACCCTTGAATATTCATTATACTTGCACTGTGTTTGATGATATTGGATGACATTAGAGATGAGTCGATGATGTTGGGCATTATGCCGCGAGATCGGTGATTTGATGTGATTCGTATTTGGGTACGATACGTGATCTCTAGCGGGCCTTGGGGCGTGTGCTTACACATTCAGTGATAGATGGTATCGATTGTACTAGAATTAGATCAGTACCCCAGATTATGTGATATGATGATAGTGATACCTGGGATCTGATGAGAGGAATGTGATATTGACCCGTACCCAGCTATTTGGATGCCGTACGACGATTTACCGTACGAGCTTTACATTGATGATAGATCCGCACTCAAGACTTGAGGATGTCATATGATATACTGTATCGTAAGAGATACTATTGAGGTGGGATCACCGACTATTATTGTAGGACTATGGTAGCGCCCCGGCCGTCTATTCGAGGCCAAAATGCGGAAACGAAAATTTTTCTTGACTTTTAAACCGGCACTACCGCATCCTAAAAACCCGGATCGTAACCATTAACCTAATTCTAGCTAACATGAGAATGGGTAGGAAGCTATACCGAGCGATCCGTGTCCTTCGGTCTTTGGCCACCATCCCAAGCTCCCGCGGCAACTCCGGTCTCGATCACCTCGTCGGAAAGGGCACCACATCATCGGTTCTTTTTACGGGCTCCCGCTTCATCCGAAACAACTCGGGCGCAAAGTGTGCTAGCCGACGCGTCCAAGGTGTTGTAGAGAATGTTGTGTTCACTTTGTCTCTTGCATCCATTAATTTGGATGGAGGTTGAAGTTGTTGCCATTGGAGGAGATGAGGAGCTAGAGGAAGAAGAAGAAGAACAAGAGCTTTTCTTTTTCTTTTCTTTTCTTTTCTCTTGTTATAATGTTATGATAGAATGAGAGAGAGTGAGGAAAATAATATGAGAGCTAACCATAACCCCATGGCAACCCCTCTATCTCTCTTCTTCTCATATCATCACAAATCAATCCATTAATGTGACACTTTTGCTAAAAAAGAGACCATGACTCATGATATAAGTCTATGTCACATTAATGCATTGTCATGATGATTTCTAGCTCATTATTTCCTAAAGCAACCATTAATCCAAATGTTTGCCATAACAAAGAAAATACGGCAACATCTAAAGTAAACTTGTGACGGATCACAAGGATACCCCTCACCTGTATATACATACCTGCACCCGCATTCCGACTGAATACGAATGCTATGAGACTAAAGTAATCCAACAAATCTAATACTAGGATCCGGCTTAAACCAAAACCTACTAGTATGATCCGTTCGATCATGATCCGTGCAATACCGCACGTATAAGATCGAACCCTTCCATATATCATACGGCCTCTACAACGTTTCGCCCGAAACTTGAGAAACTGTCTGTGGGGGACTCTTAAGATTCGTAAATACTTTGGCTGTGGATTTAACCACTAGCACGTCAGAGGTATTAGCCGTATGTAACGGGCTACCAAGTATTGACCAAAAGGGGCGTCGATGAGCGAACTCATCCTGACACCCTACTGAGCCTGTCAGTGACAATATCCGTACAGTCCGGTCCGGTTGTCTATCAGCATCGCATGGCGGGCCTAGGGGGTTGGTAAAAGTCAAACCCCCAAAAGCGGTACAAGTCGTATCGGAGTGTAGCCCAGAACACCCTGAGATACTACTGGAATACCTACCATTATATCTCCTTCCTCGGCCGAGGGCTTTGTGTAATGGCTCTCCTAGACAAAGCGCGACTTCACCCCCAATACCGGGAGTGACGAAACCCCTGCCGATCCACTCACTGCCTCCATGTGGCTCGGGACTGTACCCAACTAAAACCTGTTTGCACGACTCCTTTGAGCCGTGGTAGGGTAGTAATCAAAGTACAGTGGGAACTCACACGAGACAAATGACGATCTCAGGTCGATGAACTAACCTGTACACATGTCACCAGGGAACTGCTATCTGACATCTGGTAAAATCCCAACTAGCATATTCCCGGCGAGTCCTGTCCGGTTTACTCATAACCCAATGAGCATCTGTATACATCTTAGGTGAACCAACTGACACCAGTGGCTTATGAGACCGGCCACCGCCCCTCGTCGGGGTCTCGACTGTATACACTATTCTATTAATGGAGTATCGATGCCCAGTCTTGAAACTCCCACGACTATGGACCTTTTAATGATGTGCTTATAGACCCCAGCTCCCACGTATATGATCGCCATCATACTACTGGTCGTCAAGCAAGAATTCTAAGGGCTCTGTCAATGTGTAATAGTGACCTGTAAGGTCACCTGAAGCAGTACACGATGATAAAGATAAACCAGATAGCATACAATCATCTTGAGTAAGACTGTCCTACCGGTATAGGTCCTCTCTTAATCATTGCAATCACGTGCCTGTGATCCAATAATTGACTCTGAGGGCACTATCTCCAACAATCTCCCACTTGCACTCAAGGCTAATTATTGCGATGTTGCATACTCACAGCCCGTGTGATAACGAACACCCAACTCCTCTACTAGTCAGTCTCACAAAGCTCGTTTGCGAAACTATTGCATTCGAGGAATAGCCTCAGTGAGTGGATCCGCTGTGATGTTTCATTCTATGTCTCTCTTTATCTCAAGTTCGCGGAGAAAACCATCTCCCGAAATGAGCAATACCTGTCTTAGAATATGTTTGGATATCTGATGGGACCTAGTTCATATGTGAACCCCAAATCCAAACTTCTTAGACTGTATCGTCGACTGAACTTAATCTGTGTCCTGCGCCATGCCTTCCTCAGTATCCGCATGGACCACCTGTCCAAAATACTACCCCTCATCAGAGGGAAAACTATAACTCTGACAGCCACTCTGTCATCCAGGTCACCTTGGAAGCCTGGAATGATAACTGTCTCCCAAAGGAGGCTGCCGTTATCATATCCCTAGAACATTCACTTATGTTCTAAAACTGCTTCCGAAAGTTTCTCCTGGATTGGATTAATATCTATACTTATTGCATCTCGTGCAAAAACAACATCTGGTGTGGTACTTTACATCTCATGATCAACTCAATTGCCTAAGCAAGTGATCTGCCAATCATGCACATCCCTCTCCCATTTAGTCTATGAGACACCTTTAGAGAGGGTGACTCCATCACCTGCAGGTATACTACCATGCCTGAAGTCGTCCATTCTAATTACTCTTAGAATGCTGTCAAAGTACCCAGATTGGGAAACCACCCAAATCTAGATCTAAAACCATAGATCTAGTAACCAGAATGTCTGATATAATATCCATGTCCTTTGTGGAGAAACCACTGTGTGACAACCAAAGTATAACCGATCGTAGTATAGGAATTTTACTTCCTACTCTGTGTGTGTCATCCAAATACCAGGACATCACACCCTACTACCTTCTTAACAGATCCATCCCCTATTCTGATGAAGTCAAACCTATGACTGTCACATCAGAAATAGATGATCTATCTCCGCTATATCAGCTTTAGTCTACAAATAGACATAAGCCACTTGTCTACCAATGCTTCCGCTGCTCCCACTGACCATGACAACCCTCTGGCAGAGTCATATACATGTGCACTTCTAAAGATAGTTTAGAACGACGCTATACTCATCCTCCTGCCGGGTCTCACAGTCTGGAACAACAGCAATAGAAAGTCTGGGTAAACAAGAACCTCCCTGCCACCGTCCTTGAGCATACCGAAGTACCTCTCGAGCGCCTGAGGTTACCCACCATATCTACGGAGTGGCCAATGGAATGTCAAACCAGATTGAATCTTTAGGTTCTTATCAAATTTTCAGTAATCGTTTGCGGTTCTGGAATTACTTCCAGTTCTACTATACTCCCACTACTGTTTTCTGAAAAATCCATTTTTATTAAAACTTTGGCGAGTCAAGAACAATATCACTATTTTTCTTCCAGATGGTAGAAAATCAACCCTCGTCATAGCCTGGGTCAACCCAAAAACAGCCATTACAGAAACGTGCCTTGAGTTATCCAGAGTCTGGTTTTAAGCATAAGCCGAACAACTCCCCGTACCTTAACATTGTTAAGATATGAACTGTTCTATATCCAATATAGAAACAGAGGCACTGATTTAATTGAACCAGATTCAAATCATGCAGTTGTCTCCAGTGCATGTCAACTAAATGGAAGGAGGCCGATCAGCGTTACTTAACTTAGGAATGCTTCCAATTATGGGTAACCTGAAAGAGAAGCAAGTTCTCTTAATCATTACTATCAACTGAATACCATACACAAGTATCTACATCTTCGATCACCCTGAAGAATCCCGATACTTGCAACACCTGGTTCTCTACTCTATTCTTATACCTATAACTTCTCAAAACTTGGACCTTGTGTTTCTACGAAACACATGTCTAAGACCCAGAGAAGTCATAAGTAAACAGAATCTAGTACGACTACCAACCCCTCTGTCCTAATGGACACTGGACAACATACAATACTCTGTATAAGTCCTTTGAGTCTAATGACTCATTCCCTGTGTGTCGTAGGTTGAAAACTGTACTTATGTTAATGCTCCTTACCTAACCATCCACTGATATAGGTAAATGTCATAGACATAATTTCAAAAAGGTATATCTCACTCTATAAAAATAGACGTACAGATATATCAATTTGAAATTGGTGCATAACAACGGATATTCAAAACCAAATATTTGCCGTCCGGCAAATAACCCAGGTGACTTCCTCAAATATAACCAATTACAACGAATCCCGATATAATGTGGATGATCACCTAATTCCCAATAACTTACTCCCACTCATCATCTGTAAAACCATACAGATGTGAGAATCAAACCTGGTAAATACATACCCCGGAGCAAGTGTCTAATTGGGAAATCAGTTTTCCTTTAACAGTACACAGTGAAACTGAAACATTGAAATGTTTCGTAGGGGTATCCTGGTATTCCTAGTAATGCCTCTTCCATTATCCAGATTCACAACTGTAACCATATATTTCTTTGCCATCTCTCCAAATCCCTTTATATGTCTTTAGTCATTACCTTCTGTACACCCTCTTAGGCTAAATGGTTTTCTTCCTTCCCTACCGTTCGGCACCATCCTATGGTTTGGAAGATGACTATCCAATAAGAATAATGGGTGTACTGTCCCAATCCTAGGAACACTCGCATTGCGAGAGAAGATGAAGATAAAAGACAACCGAATAAACCTTATTCCTATTTCTCCTGAACCAGAATCCATCCCCGAACTGGAACAAGTTCCTTTCGAGTTCGTATATAACCATACGATGGAGTATCCAAATAAACTGTGGATCTTCGTAGTGATACGGAGTGTCCTGGAGAAATACAAAGGTGAATTGGGAGTGGTAATGAAATACTTGGTTTGGTCGTGAATAGCAGTTGCATTTTACTTTGCCCTCTTACTAATCCCTTGATATGTCTTTACTTAATACCTTCGGTACACCATTGTTATGCTAATTGGTTTTCTTCATTCCCCACCGTTCGGCACCAGCCTAAGGTTTGGAAGAAGACTATCCAATTTGCATAATAGGTGTACTATCTCCTAAACAAAGGAGTACTCGCAACCTGAGAGAAGATAAAAGGAAAAGACAACTGAATAGTCCTATTCGTTTTCTCCAGAACCGGAAACCATCCTCGAATAAATTCCTTCGAGTTCGTATATAACCATACGATGGTTTTATCCAATGGAAGTGGACGTTCGTAGTAATACAGGGTGTTCTGGAGAAAAAGGTAAAAGTAGGAGTGGCAATGAGGTATGCAACTCTGACAATCCAAAAGCCAGTGTTTTAAGAAGGTTCGATCAACTTGGTCACTGAGTCATAGTCAAAGGTCGGGTCATGGTAGCTGCCAAAGAGAGAGAGAAAAGAAACACTCAGCGTGCACTCTAACCTAGATCAGAATGGTTATCACTTTATCTAATCAGGAAACCTCCCACTGTAACGACAAATTCTCCTCCAAACCTGAAAGAAGAATTAATCGGGATCACCCGAGGAGTAAACCAACTCATCAGTGGGAATCGGGATCCAACTATCATCGCATGATAACGTGACGGAATCCACTCACGTTATCACACTCCAGAAGGTATGCGCATGCCTGGAAAGTTTCAGTTTCTTTAGAAACTCCCGATGTGATTTTTTACCCCAAGCGGTTTATGACCTTGACTAGGTCAACAAACCATAAACCGCCAGTCAAGTTCAACCCGTCATTATTCTGGATTGCATTAAACCCACCCGTACGTTCCCTTGACTAGGTCAACAAGGCCGCACGACTGTCCTAACCAATCCCGCTTATGCAACAAACAAATACCACTTAGCTACCGAACACTATGTCTTGACTAGGTCAACAAACGCAGCACGAATACTAAATAATACCTGTAGGAAATTGTAGGTTGGTGCTGCATGCTACCACAACTCTTGTGGCGCGGCGGAAGCGATGAACAAAAAAATTTCCTTAGCATGCAACACGCACTTAACCGAAGATCTTGTCTAAACCACAACTAGTAAACCCCAACTAGAGATCTTATATACTATGTTAGAGATTTTACCTTGATGATACGGTCCTTCGGGTCTTCTCTTTGATGCAACTCCTTTGCTCTATGAGAGTTTGTAACGGATTGATGGAAGCCTTCCTTGTCCACGATGATCCACCCGAAGTCCCTTTGCCCAAAGCTCCTTGCCATACTTGTTTCGCAAACGAAGTAGAGCAAACACCCTACACAAATCGGCTAGAGGTGTGTAGTATGATGATGTGGTTTGTATTCAACAATTCAAATCCTTTCTTTTATCAACTTCACTCAAAAAAGAAATTAAGAGAGGAAGAAGAAGATAATGGTGGCTTGAGCTTTCTATCATATCACATATGATAACAAGTATTCTTCACACCCTTGCACTCAATTTTTTTCCTTGTTGTGTGCATCTTGTTTCATATCACATATGAAGCTATTTATAGTGATAAGAAAGGAATAATCACCATTATTCCATTACCACCATAATTATGAGTGGAAATTCTTTTCCTAAACAATTAAGCATGGGTGGAAATTCTTTTCATTAAGTTAAGTAAAGTATACCCACTAAAGAATAAAGGAGCATGTGTATGTTTTCTTTTCATTAACTTAAAATGAAAAGATATAAAGAAGCATGTGAAGGTATTCTTTACATTAACTTAAAATGATAAATACAAATTAAAAGCTTCAATATAAGTCTTATATTGCCACCATTCTTGTATCAACAACCATGATACTATGTATGCATGTATGTGTTCATGCACATCATCATGTGCATGCATGCATGCATATAAAAGGATTTACTTAAAGAATTTATCTAAATGTAATTAGTTAAATCAACACTTGATTTACCAAACCGGTCATATCACATACGATCCGTCAAATAGAAAATACCCGATTAATATACGTTATCACATAACCGTATTTAAGCGGGTCCCACGCATATCTCATATGCACACCACATCTTTTTGCCTGAGCGAGGAAACTTCATTGTGGGACTCTAAGACTCGTCAATACGCCAGCAGTAGATGATGATCATATCAAACATCTACAAGCCGCAAGAGGTCAGCTAAACATAACGGCCACCCGGGTATTGAAGCGATCAGAAGAAAACCAGCGAAGCTGTAAAAACTCCCGTCGAGCCAACTAGCAACACATACCGTACAGTCCGGTCTCTTCGTCTGATACGTCGCATATGAAGTCTAGGGGTGGTAAATGTCAGACCCCAGTAACTTTATAAGTCATGTTGATTTATGGCTCATAACAGTTCGAGGAACTACTGATAACACTTATCAGTAAACCTCGAGAACCCTGGCCAGGGATTTAGGTGTTATAGCCGATCAAACATAGCGCGACATCAACCCCCTATACCGGGAGAGACGAAACCCCTCCTATCGCTCACTGTCTCCATATGATTCGGGACTGTACCCAAAATCCACCTGTTTGCACAACTCAGTAGAGCCGTGGTAGGGAGGAAATCAAAGTACAGTGGGAACCACACAAGACTCTATGACGATCTCGGGTCTACAGACTAACCTGTACAAGTGTCACCAGAGAACTGCTATCTGACAATAGGTATATATACCATCTAGGAGTTCTCGGCGAGTCCGTTCAGTGTACCCAGTGTCCACTGAGCACCCGTACACCATCCTTGATGTCAAACACCGATGGATATGGGATCATCCACCGCCCATCATATGGGTCAAGATGCGTATACGCTAGTCTACTCTGGTGTATCGATGCCCTGTCTCGACACACCCTCGACTAGGAACAGTTGTAGGATGTACTCATAGACTACTGTGGCCCCACTAGTATGATCTCATCATAGTCCCAGTAGTCGAGTACAAATCCTAAGGGCTTTATCAACATGTAACAAAAGAGACAATCAGAGTACATGTTAAGATAAAGTACAACCAGATAGCGTATTATCATGTCGAGCAAGAAAGTCCTCCCTATATATGTCCAAGCATCCACTACAATATACATCGTATGTACAGTAATGGCCTCTAGGGCATACATATAACTAACAATCTCCCACATGCACTAGGGCCATCTGTTGTGGTATCACATACCAAACAATCAGCTGTGGTTTAAATATCTCATACTCAACCATCCCATAAAATTCTCTACTGGGAAAAAGCCTTAGTGAGTGGATCCGCTCTATTGTCCTCTGTATCTACTCTCCTTACCTCGATCTCCCTGGAGATCAACCTTCTCTATGATCAGGTGATGCTGCCTAAGAATTATATCTGGATTTCTGATGGGACGGTAGTTCCTTGGCAAAAGCCACAACTTCATTGTCACACAATGGTAGGAACGAAGTTCATCTTATGAACTTATATATATCCAGATTTTATCTTTGGTAGCATCTTTAATAATGACGTATTTTTCCTTTCTAGTATGTCATGGTATCTAGTTTGGAACTCTTCCAACATACCGTCCCTTTACTAAGGGTAAAGACAATACAAGCGACTGACATTCAGTCGTCTTTATCACCCTGGAACCTTTCCAGTGATTCTCCCTAAGATCGATTGATATTATCTCACTACAACTAGTGAAAATCCTAACATCCTATTTAGATCTATCTCATAGATCCAAAACCCGGGATTTTAGGAGGTATCACTTTGATCTTATATGGAGAATCCTTGTGATAAGCGGAAATTGACCGAGTGTATCATAGGAAACTCTTTCCTATCAAGAGTATGTCATCCACGTACTCTACGAGGATCACCACCATACTCCATACCACGAGGTTCAACCATTTTGATGAAGTCAAACTCTTTGACTAACACATCAAAACAAAAGTTCCAACTCCGCTGTGATTCTCCCCAGGATCAATTAATACTATCTCACTACAACTAGTGAGTATCCTAATATCCATTTAGATCTATCTCATAGATCCAAAATCTAGGATTTAGAAGGTATCACCTTTGATCCTATATGGAGAATCTTTATAATAAGAGGGGATTGACTGAGCGTAGCATAGGAAACTCCTTCCCTATCAAGAGTATGTCATCCACGTACTCTACGAGGATCACCACCATACTACCTACTACCTTTTATGTATATACAAGGTTCATCTATTATTTTGATGAAGTCAAACTCTTTGACTACCACATCAAAACAGATGTTCCAACTCCGCGATGCCTGTTTTATCGCATAAAACATCTTGCATATTTTTCCGCTGCTCCCACTGTCTACGAAGCCCTCTGGCTGTGTACTTATAGACGCTCTCTTTTCTAAAACTTCATTTTAGAAAAGCAGTCATGACACCCAACCACCAGATATCGCAGTCAAGGTATGTAGCAGTGGCAAGTAGGATCTGGATGGACTTAAGCATAGCTTTGAAAGTCTCAACTTTTCCATGTACACCAAGTAATCTTCTCAAGATATACTTGCTTCTGATGGGGATTTAACCCTTCAGATAAAGCAACCAAAGTCCATACTTTGTTGGTGTATAAGGATTCCATCTCAGATCGCTAATCATCCAGCCATTCTTACAGAGTCCCCACTCCTGATGGCCTGCTTGAAACTAGTTAGGTCATACCATTTTGGTGAGGCAACAACCCCATCCCATAGGGTCGCCGTGGCACCAAAAAGTCCCTCAGCAGCTACTTTCTATGCAGTCCCCATTGCGAGGACTACAACCCGTCGGAACACCTTCCGATCTCGGGATACGCTGGGGTAATATGAAATCCTCGCTCCCACTGTCATAGAGAAAACAGAGTATCTCTTATGTGGGTGAGTAATCCTACTAGATTGGCGGAGAAGCTGAGGTTCGTTAGTGTCTATTGAATCTTTTGGTTCTACCAAATCATTTGCTGTAGCTGGAACTCCTTCCAGTTCTACCTCATGACCACTAATTTCTTCACAAGAAATTCCCTTTTCACAAAAGGCTGCATGCTGAGAAACAAAACAACTTTTGTTCCTTGGTTAGGTCATCTTTTGTAGTTTGTGTAGCTGGAACGCCTTCCAGTTCTACCTTATGACCACTAATTTCTTCACAAGAAATTTCCTTTCATGCTGAGAAACAAAACAACTTTTGTTCTTCTGTTAGGTCATCTGTTGTAGTTTGTATAGCTGGAACGCCTTCCAGTTCTACCTTATAACCACTAACTTCTTCACAAGAAATTCCCTTTCACAAAGGTGGCATGCTGAGAAACAAAACAACTTTTGTTCCTCTGTTAGGTAGAAGATATTCCCTTGCTAATGCTTGGGATATCCAACAAACTTCCACAGTTTTGACTTTGCCTCGAGCTTGTCCGGATTTAGATTTTTTTTTTTAGACATAGGCCGGACAACCCTAAATCTTAACATCTTTAAGAGATGGGCTCTTCCCATACCATATCACATATGGAGTAGTAGGCACCTGATTTGATTAGAACCCTATTCAATAGGTATGCAACTTCACAAGTGCAAAACTCCCAAAAGGAAAATAGGAAACTCAGTAGTACTCATCATGGAGCACACCATATCAAATAGGGTGCAATTGCTCCGCCCCGTTATACCATCGTGCTATGGTGTATACGGAGGAGTAATGCTGAGAGAGAATCTCATTCTCCTTTAGAACAATCCAGGATTTCCATGCTCAAGTATTCTCCTCCTTGATCTCATCAAAGGACATAATACTTATACCCGTTTTTGGTTCTCTACTTCCAATTTATATTCTGTGAATATCTCAAAAGCTTTGGACCTATGTTTCAACAGGAATCATATGTCTGAATCTTGAGAGATTATCAGAGAAAATAATGAAGTATAAAGAACCGGTCATGGCATATGTAGACAGGGGGCCTTTCATACATCATCATGTATCAATGCCAAGAGTTCACTAACTCTCTCTGTTTCCAATAAACAGATCTTTGGTCATCTTATCTATGTGACATGACTGGCAAGTTTCACAAGGTGTAAATTCAAACTGATTTGAATATGCATCTAAAATGTAACTTCAGCCAGCCGGGTCGCATTGATCTGACCTAGTCTACAATGCCTTAAGAAGGATCCGTTCATTTCTGAACTCTTCCTCTTGTGTGTGTTCTGTATACTGAGAACTGTAGTTTGATTTAGAACGTCTATGCTTTTAGATAACGTGCATGAACCGATCAACGTTTGATATAGGAAATGTTCAAAACATTATCCATCAATACAAAATTTTATCATTTCTTTACTAATAAACAGATATGATTTTGTATATCAGGTTCGGTATCTAATAGCATTTGTTCAGAATCAATGTATTGGTAATACAGGGTGACAGTGACCAACAGACTTGGCTGCAACACTTGCCCCGTTTTCTGTCTCATGAAACTTATCACCCGTTCTCAGTTTGTCTACCCTTTTGTAGCCCTATGTAACTGATTACATATCTGGGATCATGATCCAGTATCAAATACCCAGGATGCAGAGGATACTGAGAAACAGTTCTTTGTAACGAACACACCCGAAGGAAATGCATCATATGCACTTTCTTCGTTTGGGCGGCATAGGAATTCTGGTATTTCCCTATTTCCTGCTTTGTCTTATAACAATTATAGGTTGGAGCGGGACCAACGTTCCCCGGCTCAATATAACAAGCGAGTTCAGTCAATATATCCGTATTTATTATCTTGATTAAGGCATAATATGGTCACTGTCTGGAGAGAGAGAGAGAATAAAACATTTTAGCGTATGCTCTTGCAAGATTAGATTGGTTATTTATCTAATCCAGATGTCTCCCACTGTTTTTATCAAATCCTCCTTCAAACCCTAAAAGGTAAGATTAGCCGGGAATAATTACACCATATAATTTCATCAAATTGTCTTATGTAAAACTTTCCCAGGAGTAACTCTTGCTCGCAGTGAGATCGGGATCCAACTATCATATAGAAGGTATGCAATCTCATTACAAATTTCAACTCTTGAAATTCCCGATATGGTTTCTACCCCTAGTCCTTATGACCTTGACTATGATCAACATATCATAAGTACTAGTCAAGTTCTACCCGTCATTTCGTGATTAGCCAGACCCACCCACATGACCCTTGACTATGATCAACATAATCACATGAATGTCCTGACTAATCGCATCATATGCTTTGTAGGAATTCATCACTTAGCTACCGAACACTACGCCTCGGCTATGGTCGACATACGTAGCACGAATACTAAGTACTCTGCTTCCTAAAATGACGGAGGGCAACGGATGGTTTTTATGAAAACCTTTAACGTTTTGAACTTGATGTCGTTGTAGAATCAAGTGGGAAGGAGTGGTTTAAGCTCCAGTCTAAAATATCGAACGGTTTTGTAGTATCTTTCTAATTTTGCTAAAGAGGTCACTCCCGGTAAAGGGATCTCGGCTCTTTCCTTATCGAATAAGGTGCTGGATATGTAAATACCATGATGCAAAGCAACAATAGATCAACTATAAAACCAAATCGAGTTCTTTATAACATTTTCCAGTTTCGCTAAAGGGGTCACTCCCGGTGAAGGGATCTCGGCCCTTTCCTCATCGAATGAGGTGCAGGATATTCAAGAATACCACTATGCAAAACAAAAGCTAGAGTTACTCTTTTTCAAAAAGATTGATTCTACAACATCTTTAGGTTTCTTTTCTTTTAACATTAATCATATTAATATGGTCCCATCATTTACGTTTCCTATCTTTTACGTTTTCTAAACATCACAGAAAAGAAACGCAAAATAGAACGTACGCTTATGCCATCCGCATTTGCCACTGGGCCCCGTCATGCACCGTTAGGTTACTTAACTATCGGCAGAGCGGGGGCTGGACTAGCGCGGGTGCAAAACATAAGCAACGTTTATTATATATATCTCATATATAAATATAGCCGTTTCAGATCACAGATGAATACATTGGATATACTAGGAATTCCGTGTTTCATTTAAGCCCTTAATGAAAAACGGGTTCCACGGTTGTGATGAATAGCCAAAAACCCCTTAGACCCCTACGGGTGCGGCAAACTACCCGCCAAATTTCCGAAGTGTAGCAACCTCCCTCAACAATTGAGTAGGCCACTCGGCACTTGGAGAATGTCGGATTGCAAGTTACAGTCGTTTCATTTTAAGTGTTTGCTGCTGGAATTTCAGTTTCTGAACTGATTGTCCAGTTCGCAACACAGTTTTCACCCTGTTGTATTCAAAATTAGGTGACGCTACAGTTGAACAAAATTTAGGTTTATCAGTTAGGTTTCCAACGCATCAAACGGATCAATAATATCCATTGGGTACTGGAAGTTATGCCCTGATAAACATAGGGATATACATTCTGTCCCTGTCAGGGACTGCAATACGTTCTGTTGATTTAAAATACATTTTAAATAGTAAACGACATTAGAAACGAATGAAACCACTTTCATTGGTTAGCTAACAGATTTATCTTCACTATGAAATATAGTTCCGCATAATATCTTTTTCATACAGAAGATTGAAAGCATTGCAAAACGAGAATTGACAGCCAGAACTGTTCTGGACAGCCGCACTCCGAACCAGTTTTTTGTCATCTAATTGTGGTTTAGTTCGGCTCTGATACCACTGTTGGTTGGTGCTGCATGCTACCACAACTCTTGTGGCGCGGCGGAAGCGATGAACAAAAAAATTTTCTTAGCATGCAACACGCACTTAACCGAAGATCTTGTCTAAACCACAACTAGTAAACCCCAACTAGAGATCTTATCTACTATGTTAGAGATTTTACCTTGATGATACGGTCCTTCGGGTCTTCTCTTTGATGCAACTCCTTTGCTCTATGAGAGTTTGTAACGGATTGATGGAAGCCTTCCTTGTCCACGATGATCCACCCGAAGTCCCTTTGCCCAAAGCTCCTTGCCATACTTGTTTCGCAAACGAAGTAGAGCAAACACCCTACACAAATCGGCTAGAGGTGTGTAGTATGATGATGTGGTTTGTATTCAACAATTCAAATCCTTTCTTTTATCAACTTCACTCAAAAAAGAAATTAAGAGAGGAAGAAGAAGATAATGGTGGCTTGAGCTTTCTATCATATCACATATGATAACATGTATTCTTCACACCCTTGCACTCAATTTTTTTCCTTGTTGTGTGCATCTTGTTTCATATAACATATGAAGCTATTTATAGTGATAAGAAAGGAATAATCACCATTATTCCATTACCACCATAATTATGAGTGGAAATTCTTTTCCTAAACAATTAAGCATGGGTGGAAATTCTTTTCATTAAGTTAAGTAAAGGATACCCACTAAAGAATAAAGGAGCATGTGTATGTTTTCTTTTCATTAACTTAAAATGAAAAGATATAAAGAAGCATGTGAAGGTATTCTTTACATTAACTTAAAATGATAAATACAAATTAAAAGCTTCAATATAAGTCTTATATTGCCACCATTCTTGTATCAACAACCATGATACTATGTATGCATGTATGTGTTCATGCACATCATCATGTGCATGCATGCATGCATATAAAAGGATTTACTTAAAGAATTTATCTAAATGTAATTAGTTAAATCAACACTTGATTTACCAAACCGGTCATATCACATACGATCCGTCATATAGAAAATGCCCGATTAATATACGTTATCACATAACCGTATTTAAGCGGGTCCCGCGCATATCTCATATGCACACCACATCTTTTTGCCTGAGCGAGGAAACTTCATTGTGGGACTCTAAGACTCGTCAATAAGCCAGCAGTAGATGATGATCATATCAAACATCTACAAGCCGCAAGAGGTCAGCTAAACATAACGGCCACCCGGGTATTGAAGCGATCAGAAGAAAACCAGCGAAGCTGTAAAAACTCCCGTCGAGCCAACTAGCAACACATACCGTACAGTCCGGTCTCTTCGTCTGATACGTCGCATATGAAGTCTAGGGGTGGTAAATGTCAGACCCCAGTAACTTTATAAGTCATGTTGATTTATGGCTCATAACAGTTCGAGGAACTACTGATAACACTTATCAGTAAACCTCGAGAACCCTGGCCAGGGATTTAGGTGTTATAGCCGATCAAACATAGCGCGACATCAACCCCCTATACCGGGAGAGACGAAACCCCTCCTATCGCTCACTGTCTCCATATGATTCGGGACTGTACCCAAAATCCACCTGTTTGCATAACTCAGTAGAGCCGTGGTAGGGAGGAAATCAAAGTACAGTGGGAACCACACAAGACTCTATGATGATCTCGGGTCTACAGACTAACCTGTACAAGTGTCACCAGAGAACTGGTATCTGACAATAGGTATATATACCATCTAGGAGTTCTCGGCGAGTCCGTTCAGTGTACCCAGTCTCCACTGAGCACCCGTACACCATCCTTGATGTCAAACACCGATGGATATGGGATCATCCATCGCCCATCATATGGGTCAAGATGCGTATACGCTAGTCTACTCTGGTGTATCGATGCCCTGTCTCGACACACCCTCGACTAGGAACAGTTGTAGGATGTACTCATAGACTACTGTGGCCCCACTAGTATGATCTCATCATAGTCCCAGTAGTCGAGTACAAATCTTAAGGGCTTTATCAACATGTAACAAAAGAGACAATCAGAGTACATGTTAAGATAAAGTACAACCAGATAGCGTACTATCATGTCGAGCAAGAAAGTCCTCCCTATATATGTCCAAGCATCCACTACAATATACATCGTATGTACAGTAATGGCCTCTAGGGCATACATATAACTAACAGAAATGACGAAGGGCTACGGCTGGTTTTTGGAGAAAAACCTTTAACGTAATGAACTTGATATCGTTGAAGGAACAACATAGCTTTTTATAAAAATATAGTGACGAAAACCTTTGCTAAAGAGGTCACTCCCGGTGAAGGGATCTCGGCTCTTTCCCCGTAGAATGAGGTGCAGGATATTCCAACTGAATACCACGATGCAAAGGAAAAAGTAATCGGCTATAGTGAAGTTATTACCCTGACACAAACTTCTGTCCAAGGGGTCACTCCCGGTGAAGAGATCTCGGCCCTTGCCTCGTCGACTGAGGTGCTGGATATTCATAACCAAATACCACTGTGCAAAACAAAAGAGAACGTCCTTGCAATAACAGCTTTTTGAAAAATTGTTCCAGCAACATCAGAATAGGTTTGTTTAGCTTGCATTGATCCGAATCAACGCAGTCCCATCAAATGATCACACCAATAAAGAACGAAAATACGATGTACGTTGTTCATATCAGTTTTTTGCATTTTCAAACCGCCCAATTTTTGTCACATTTCATATCGGTAGATACTCTTGAGCCGTGTTTGCTAGTCAATTGCAGGATACAGGTTCTCGGTTCTAAAACGGTGAAATTCAAGGAAAACACAATAAAATCCGGGTTCCTGCCAACCACTGAGAAAACACGGTGTCCGCTCGTCATCCGTATGTTTCCAGATACCAGTTTAGGAAGACAAAATGTCAAATTAATGTCACCTTCATGCACAAGACTCAATGGCAACAACAAGTTCCAAGAAATCTACGCGGAGCTCGAGGCAATCATGACAAAAACATCCACAAAAAGTACACCTTTCCTCAACAGAAATTCTGGAAGAAATGTGAAAGTATTTTCAGAAAATACATATACCAGACAAGAGGGGACAGAAGACCAGGGAAGTACACAGAAGCCGACACCCCAACTCACCCATAGGGCCGCGGATCCACGGCCATATGGTGGCGGCAGTTGATCATTTTTAGGGGTATTTTGGTCTTTGTATATGTGTTCTGGTGGTTGCCCTAGGTTTTCATTTTTTGGCCTATAAATAGCCCAGAACTTTGTGAAGGAAGGGGTCCATTCTTGTATTTTCTTTTTGCTAGGTTTTAGATTACATGTTCTTCTTCTTCTCATCTCTTCTCCATTAAACTTGAGTGAGCTTTGTGAGTGAAGAATGGTGAATAAAGAATATCATTTTATTATCATGCTTGTCTTACTTTTGCTATAATTGTTGTAACTTTAATTTGTTAAGTAGTTGTTGTTATTTTCTTGATGTTTCTTTCTTCTCTCTTTTTCTTTATCCTTACATACGACAATGATGCTTACGCTCGATCCTCGCCAAGGTGAGGTCGTAAATAGCTAGTCGTATTCTTCTAATCTCTTTCTTTCTATCTTCCTCTTTTGTTTTGTTTTATTTTTCCGTATCATGATGTGTGAGTAGTTCATACTTATTAGGGTAGGATAAGGGAAGTTTGAGAGAAGGAAATCTCTCTCACTCTTTCCTTGCCCAACAGCTTAAATCGACTCCCGTTAATTGAACCACAATCCGCTCCTTACGGCACCCTATCCTACATGATAGCGGTGATTCCGTAGTGAGACCCGTTGTGGTTGAATTAACCGGAGGTTATGGCTAAGAGCCAAGAACGGACGGACAAGCACCAAAAGGAAGGACTTATGCGTTGGAAAGCCTAGCTTATACTCGCAAGTTCCTTCCTAGTCATGCTAATCCCCGTTGTTGCCGATTACCGTAACACCGATATTAAGAGGGGCAACGAAAGATGTGGAGACTCCTAACTCAAACTAACCTAATCCTAACCCTAACAAGCTCTCTTTAAATATCAACTCAACACTTAGATAATCACAAACAAAATCTGAAAAACCGGACTTAACTCGTTAAAGCACATTGAAAAAGACTCCCATCTCCCTGCGGACGACCCGTACTCAACCGGCTAGCTACAAGCGAAACCGTCTTGATTGCGGTATTTAAAACTAAAACTTGAACACGCAGAATCTCTACCAATCATACGTATATGCCATCCGCATTCGCCACTGGGTCCCGTCATCACCCGTTAGGTTACTTAACTAACGACAGAGCGGGGACTGGACTAGCGCGGGTGTAAAACATATACAACATCTACTAGTATATATATCAATATATAATAATCGCTCAAGGCATGATAAAATGCAACATCACAGAAATGTAACAAGCATCACAGAACAATACAGATAATCTGGAAGCCCCGGGTTTCACAGAGCCGCTGCTGAAACCCGACGTTCCCCTGGTCGTGTGGATAGCCTGTGCAATGAAATCCAAGACCCCTACGGGCGCGGCAAGTTACCCGCCAAAACCTGAAGCTAGGCAGCCCCCTTCAGCAATGTGAATGGACCACCCAGCACTTCACGGAATTCGGTAACTTGGGCACCCCTCCTGGGTCAACCTGTACCCCCTACGAGTGCGGCGAATAGCCCGCCAATTCTAGAGTGAAGCCCCCTCCGTCTCAAAGCCATGAGATGCGGGCCCGTTGCCCTCTAGAACCCGGCTATCCGTGCACCCCTCCGTGGGGCAATCCTAGTACAGAAAGTAAAATATACAATAGGTACATCGACCTCAGCCCGGTTGTGCCCCAAAAGAATAATATACAAACAGGCAGTAACGGAAGTCCACATGTCGGACGCTCGTCCCGCAATATCAAATGTACATATACAACCAAACTGTACTACCATTGCATCCAGGCTATCCACCACGACAGATCCGCAACATTACAGCACAACACAGAACATCAACATGAACACGTTCGCAAATCCGTCTAAAAGGGTTATAGCAGATTGACTGGATTTACCGATCGAGTGACATTCACGGTCGCAGATATAATGTAAATACTGTGAACTAACATATTTAAATTTTCGATCGACAAAAGTTCCCGAAGTGAGCCCCAAGCACAATTCCCAGTAATCAAACAAATCTGGGCCCAAACTAAAAATACCAAAAACCACAATTCCAAGTCAGAGAACACTGTACAAAATTTGGTGCACTGAAGAGACAAAACGGCGGCGGAACCGCGGCCAAAGCATGGGTAAGGCCGCGGTTCCGCGGCGCAATGGTAAGATCACATCACCAAATTTTTCCAGATGTCTTAGAAAAGCCTGCACATATTTCTGCAATACACCAAATAATTTTTTTACAACAAAAAAAATTCGACAGAAACTGCACATTTTGAAATCGCGGTTTCGGAATTTTTGTTCGATCGAAGTTCTAAATACGTTAGAGCAAGCTAGTAAAGGTTAATGGCGTGGCTCTGATACCATGTAGGACTAGGGTCGCGCCCCGGCCGTCTATCCGAGGCCAAAATGCGGAAACGAAAATTTTTCTTGACTTTTAAACCGGCACTACCGCATCCTAAAAACCCGGATCGTAACCATTAACCTAATGCTAGCTAACATGAGAATGTGTAGGAAGCTATACCGAGCGATCCGTGTCCTTCGGTCTTTGGCCACTATCCTAAGCTCCCGCGGCAACTCCGGTCTCGATCTCCTCGTCGGAAAGGGCACCACATCATCGGTTCTTTTTACGGGCTCCCGCTTCATCCGAAGCAACTCGGGCGCGAAGTGTGATAGCCGACGCGTCCAAGGTGTTGTAGAGAATGTTGTGTTCACTTTGTCTCTTGCATCCATTAATTTGGATGGAGGTTGAAGGTGTTGCCATTGGAGGAGATGAGGAGTTAGAGGAAGAAGAAGAAGAACAAGAGCTTTTCTTTTTCTTTTCTTTTCTCTTGTTGTAATGTTATGATAGAATGAGAGAGAGTGAGGAAAACAATATGAGAGCTAACCATAACCCCATGGCAGCCCCCCTCTCTCTCTTCCTCTCATATCATCACAAATCAATCCATTAATGTGACACTTTTGCTTAAAATGAGACCCTGACTCATGATATAAGTCTATGTCACATTAATGCATTGTCATGATGATTTCTAGCTCATTATTTCCTAAAGCAAACATTAATCCAAATGTTTGCCATAACAAAGAAAATCCGGCAACATCTAAAGTAAACTCGTGACGGATCACAAGGATACCCCTCACCTGTATATACATACCTGCACCCGCATTCCGACTGAATGCGAATGCGATGAGACTAAAGTAATCCAACAAATCTAATACTAGGATCCGGCTTAAACAAAAGCCCACTAGTATGATCCGTCCGATCATGATCCGTGCAATACCGCACGTATAAGATCGAACCCTGCCATATATCATACGGCCTCTACAACGTTTCGCCCGAAACTTGAGAAACTGTCTGTGAGGGACTCTAAAGACTCGTCAATACTTTGGTTGTGGATTTAACCACTAGCACGTCAGAGGTATTAGCCGTACGTAATGGGCTACGAAGTATTGACCAAAAGGGGCGTCGATGAGCGAACTCATCCTTACACCCTACTGAGCCTGTCAGTGACAATATCCATACAGTCCGGTCCGTTTGTCTATGAGCATCGCATGGCGGGCCTAGGGGGTTGGTAAAAGTCAGACCCCCAAAAGCGGTACAAGTCGTGTCGGAGTGTAGCCCAGAACACCCTGAGAAATTACTGGAATACCTACCATTAAATCTCCTGCCTCGGCCGAGGGCTTTGTGTAATGGCTCTCTTAGACACAGCGTGACCTCACCCCCAATACCGGGAGAGATGAAACCCCTGCCGATCCGCTCACTGCCTCCATGTGGCTCGGGACTGTACCCAACTAAAACCTGTTTGCACGACTCCTTTGAGCCGTGGTAGGGTAGTAATCAAAGTACAGTGGGAACTCACACGAGACAAATGACGATCTCAGGTCGATGAACTAACATGTACACATGTCACCAGGGAACTGCTATCTGACATCTGGTGTAATCCCAACTAGCATGTTCCCGGCGAGTCCTGTCCGGTGTACTCATAACCCAATGAGCACCTGTATACATCTTAGGTGAACCAACTGACACCAGTGGCTTGTGAGACCGGCCACCGCCCCTCGTTGGGGTCTCGACTGTATACACTAGTCTACTAATGGAGTATCGATGCCCAGTCTCGAAACTCCCACGACTATGGACCTTTTAAGGATGTGCTTATAGATCCCAGCTCCCACGTATATGATCGCCATCATACTGCTGGTCGTCAAGCAAGAATCCTAAGGGCTCTATCAATGTGTAATAGTGACCTGTAAGGTCACCTGAAGCAGTACACGATGATAAAGATAAACCAGATAGCATACTATCATCTTGAGTAAGACTGTCCTACCGGTATAGGTCCTCTCTCAATCATTGCAATCACGTGCCTGTGATCCAATAATTGACTCTGAGGGCACTATCTCCAAAAATTATATCTATATATCGACTCAGATTTAGGCGGTTTCCATACCCCTCCTGATTGACTTGATACTTAGATCTGTAGTTTGCATAGTAGATTCTTCACTGTGGTGTTGATTATTTGATTTCCGCATATTCATGCTGTTCACATTGCTTTGCATATGTTTATTGTTATATTATTATCATGCTGTTAGGACACTAGCACCATTATCGATGATGCGTATGTTCCACGTATACTATTTGCCGGCGCACACACTTCTTCATCAATAATTGCCATGCCACTACACTGTAGTACTGTTGCATTCATGATATGATTCTTGCATGGCATATTATACACTTATACCTGTACACAAACATAGATGATTCTGACTTGATTAGGGATTTGGGAACCGCAAGATATTCTTCAAAACTGATTCGTTTTAAAAGAGCGGTTTCCCTCGATATGTGCACGTATATGTCGCATACATCATGTTTTGATTATACGCATTGAGATATGTTGTTCCCATGATATTTCTGGATCTGGGAACCGTGGGTATTTCAAAAGAGAATATATAATTGTTTTAAAAACCCGGTTACTCTTGATATGATATTTCAGTGCGCCTACCATGTGTTTTCTCGGTGCTGAGAGCGACATGTGAAACCCGATTCGAGGAGGCGGATGAGGCCGATTGCGGGTACATGGTGGACCCGGTATGGTACACCGGGGCGAGAACGGTTTCGTTGTATAGTAGACGGTGAGCCTGGCAAAGGGACTACTACCAACTGGTGATTGTATTTGAGCTCGGCGGATATCTGGAGGATACCGACCGGAGTTGAGAGATGGACATGGGCTGACCCGTACTGCCGGGGCCGAGGGCCGATACCGCAGACGGAGCCCCATATGGATGAGGATTTACGTGCCGATGCTAGGCACGGGTTTCATTATGAATTCCATGATTTTGATTATATCCTCATATTTGCATGCATGATGTTTATTGTCATTGGATGACAGGTGGACAGGATCCACATATATATAGACATTGATTACATACAGACTTCGACTACATTGATCATACTTTATTTGTATATATAACAGGGTATGATGGCGCTGTTATATATACCCTTACACCAATATTAGTGGAATGGGACGCTAATATTTGTGTATTGATATCAATTTGATACTTCATGCAGACATACCTTATATTTATGACATGTTATTACCTGAGGCACTGGCACGAGTATTTGGCACTACCTACATGTTTAGATGTTACATTGCCTCCTTATCATGCTTCAGACTTACTCTTGAGGTTTATATCATATACTGATCGTATTGACTTAGGATTATGTCTTGCATTCGGATTTTCTTGTAGATATTTTCTATTCACGAGTTGGCAACTCACCCCCGTTGTGCCACAGTTCTTGCAGGTTTTGCCGTACAGGTTCCATAGCGGCATTTCTGGCACACTGCTTCCTTGCGGATGAATTTCTTTTGGTAGGTGGGTTCTTTTGTATCAAGAACCACCATTGTACTTGTATTATTCATTGTATCTATAAATTCCATCAACCAAAACTTGTATATTGTTTCAGACTTAGACATTAGTGATGTATTATTCGACCTTAGAGTCGCGCTTAGTAGTATTGCGGTTTTCATGCTTATTGAGTTTCTTTTGGTTTGACCCTCGCCATTCGGCGTTGTATATTATATTGCTTGTGTGGTTGTGACCGTCGATTGAAGAAGAGCTAGCTCCCGCTTGGGGATGCCTTTTATCATTGCACATATATTGTTCTTGTTGTACCCCGTTCGGGGCCAGTTTTTACAAAAGAAACTCTGCCAAAATTTTTAGAAAACACTTTATATTTTTAAAATGCATATTCGGCTTAATTATTTAAAAACCTTGACTTCAAACATGTTTTCCTTCACTTCTTTAATCCAGTTTTCTTTATTTATCCTTAAAATGGTTTTAGATTTCTGGGCTTTTGGCTTACTTGGATCAGATGGAGTCCTATAGACTTCATATGGTTCAAGGGCCAGTCACGTGCTCTTTCGGGTTGTGACAAAGTTGGTATCAGAGCGCTAGGTTAACCTTGGTTCGAGTCTAAGTTTGACTATGTGGAGCCTAGGGTATTTATATATACACGGAACTTAGGCTTGACCTTACGGAACTTAGACTTAGTCGACGGGGTATTAGACCCGAACTTTCGTCGCGTAGGATGACCCTTGGTTGATGAAATAGGTGACTAAAGTAAAGTGACGTACCGTGGGTATGTTCCACGGCATACTGATGACATGCCACTCCGCTTAAGGAATCTTAGGATGTATATATTTTCGAGATCAGTGACCCTCTTCATATCCATGATTATACATCCATTTGAGATCCCCGATTCTATTAGTTTCATGATCATACCATCATTGATGCTGTTCCCTCTTATGATCATGTATCCACTCTGGATCTGTTGTTTTCTCTCTTGCCATTGATCTGCTCTCTTCGATGCTCGATTGAGGTTCCTGTCGCCATTGGTTGAGCGCAGTAGAGCTGCTGCTAGTGCTACGGTCAGGGCGAGCTCGTCTGGTATGAGGGTCGACCATTGTGTTTTCTGGTGACATGGGAACGTCTCGAGTTTGTATTGATGATTGTGACCTCTAGTGGAGCCGAGTGCTTGGTTTTGCACCGGATGATCGGACCATTGTTAGAGCTGCCAGTTGAGAGAGGACTGTTGATGTACAGCATAGCTCAGAGATTATGATGTCGCCTACCGTGCAGACAGATGGACCTGCTGTTGCTGAGATTGACAAGATGTCGCTTCCGGAGCTTACGATGCTGAGATTGCCGGAGCTTCCAGGCAGATATGAGACAGATGATAGCTAGTCTACCCGATTTAGAGATGACCGCCAATGTATTGCCTTTCCTGGAGGATTGAGGCGTTGTTCGGCGTACAGACGAATGAGCCAGTTGTTGCTGCAAACGATGAGATATCGCCTAGATGATTGGAGCTACTGCAGCATGAGTATATACTTAGAGATATGATGGAAGGTCGCTAGTCACCAAGGATGAATGACTAGGGCATGTGATTCACTTGCTACCCCCGATGCGAGGTCATCAGATAGATTGTTTCCAACTAGAGACGACTTCACGCAGGTTTGTTGAGAGTCGATAGAGACGATCGAATGTCAGGAGCTCATTTTCCAAGTTTAAAGTATACGGAAATACATGCAGGTGATTCTATGGACCCTCTAGAAGAATGAAACCCTAACTCGACTTAATGACCGTGTGAAAGCCTTTGAACCTTAGGGTTTGCGGCAGTTCCGCGGCGCCATTAGTGAGGCTTGGGTTTGCCCTTCTAAGGCTGGACCACCGACGCTGTGGCATGTACTCGATACTATTATACTGTACTCAAGATGTTGATCTCTTGGGGGATTATAAGGTCCTGACGAGTCGATCAAATGGTTTGACATCATTCGGATATCATATGATGGGATGCATTGCTTGGGAGACTCCCGATACGAGCATAGCCGTTGGAGCGCAGTCCGTGCAGCCACGATGAGGCGAGTCCGAATCAGTCGACATTGAAGCAGAGTGAAGTAAAGAGTTCGCTAGAGATTTCGACGAGATGACGTTCCCCTCCGCTGACATTAGAGATGCGATACGCACGCGGAGGCATTGTATATGGATATACCTTCCAGAAAGAGGCGCGATGAGTATGCAGCCATTCCGGAACAAGAATTAGCTTCAGCATTGGACGATGACTTCCGGGCAATTTGGCAGAAAAGAGATATGCGAAAGACTTCAGATCGACCGTAGCCGAGAGCATTGCAGTGCGCAGATTGAGACGTGACGTCGAAGTGGACGGAAATACAGACAAGCGGACAAGAGGTTCGTGCGACACGCTGACGAGCTGTCATTACTTCCTGTCGAGGCTAGAGACCTGATATGTTTACAGAGGCATTGGGATCCGACCAGATTCCGAGAAATATGGTGCTAAGGACGTAGATGTCCATTGAGTGAGAAAAGATTATGCAAGAGTACCAGCCTCCGTACAGTTCGGCATAGGCAAGATCGGAAGAGATCTTGAGCAGGATTCCTTCCAGGACACTGCTGCAATGATATTTGCACCCAGGATTAGATGTGTGACGTGCATTCAGAGAGCCAGAGGCCGACGCCAGTAATATGCAGCTTTATGAGTGGTCATGAGGATTGATCGAGAGATGACCAGAGAAGTGCCAGAACGGAATCGTCCCCGTTAGCACACCTGACAGGGCCGATGAGCCGATTGATTGCGAGATAGGTAATCCGCAGAGAAGATAAGGAACCAGAGGCAGAGGACGCCAGACCGTGAGCAAGAGGCAAGTAGATATCTTGCGCCGTTAGCCTTGGATGCACCAACTCCTTCTCAACCTTGAAAGAGGAACTACCGACGACCTTATTTATGATTTGTGATTTTGTGATTCGATTATCACATATCCGTCATCTTGGATTTCGGTATTTTGGGCATTCTGTTTGCATGATTTAGTTTTGAGGACTGAGTTTCAAGATATTTTTTTCATGCACCCACTGGGTATTTATATTTTGCGCATAGTTATTACATTTGAGCTATTGATTGTGATTTCACGCCTATCTTATGCAGTGATTTGATTTACATTTCCAGCATAGCTTTCATGCACCTTTAGTGTTTTGATATACGATCTAGGTGCACGCCAGATGCACTAAATCGAAATTCTTCGTACATGTCAAATGCGCCTGATTTTGCTGTCAGGCACACACGTTGCCTATGACCGATGTTTCGTGCACACCAGTTGCACCTAGATGTTGTTTTGTACACCTGTATGACACATATATGGATTTTGATTCCGTGCGCACCAGACGCACCGGATATTCTTATATACATTTTTGGGGATTGATTTCTTATAGAGCAGTACATTTTTATGATATTCGCTACGTATTGATGTTTTCGGAACCCCGGCAATTTGGTTTTTACTGAAATGTTTTGGTATTTGGGGGTTTAAATTTAAATTCGGGGACCGAATTTATTTAAGGGGGGTAGATTGTAACATTTCAAAAAGATAAAATATTAATTTTGGGAATTTTTATAATTTAATATTATTTTATTGAATATTTTAATATTTCGGTATTATTAAATACAAATAAATTGGAAAAATTTTGGAAAAATTATGGAAAATTATAAAATAGGGTATTTTATAGAATTATGCTATTTTTAAGTTTCTATGATTAGTTATATGCTAAATTAGAGCTAATCGCGATTAAAAATCGCTAATCGGCTTTTATAAAATTTGTGCAAAACATGCACATATCTTTTATTTTCCTACACTTGTGCATTTTCTACCATGGTTTCTCATTTGGGTTTACTATTTGAGTGAGAAGGAATTAAGAGAAAAGAAAAAAAAGAATATGGAAAATGAATAAAGAAATGAGGTATGGGTGAGAGAGAGAAAGGGCAACCTTTGACTAAGACTTAGCTTTTTCCCTTCATTCTTCATTGGATTCTCTCTCCCTCTCCCTCAAACTCCCTGCTGCAGCTGCTGCCCCTCTTCTCCCTTTTCTCTTCAAGCCTCAAATCCCCTAAAAAACAATTCCAAAACCCAATCTCCATTTCATTAAAAGTGTGCACAAGCTCAAGATCTACACTTTGAACTAAAGAAGCAAGGATTTTGGCCACTAGGGGCAACTCAAGAATTTTCTTGAGTTTCTAAATGAGGTATTTGCTGAACCATTTGCTTAGTTTTAGCGTTACTTATGCCCCCATGTTTAGGTTGAACCGATATTCTTTGTTATTGTGGAGTTAAGGAAAACCTTGTTAGGGTTAAAGGAAATTTTGTGTTGTAATATGAAATTGAGCCCAGTAGAGGCTACACAAACACCCTAGTGCATGAATGGAGACCCAAAACCTGAGAGTTGAAACCCGGAATACGGAATTAGAAACCGATATCGGAGAATTTATGGAATCTGTGAAGGGTATATTGAATCTGCTATCACCCGAGACATCCTAAATTAAAATTGATTGGACAGTGACATGTGCAGGCACCCAGGAAGCTACTACCAAGACCCTAACCCCTAACTCATCAACCCGGCCGCAAATTTATTCCAATTGGCCGCAATTTACGGCCATACCTGCCACATTTTTCCTCGTTTTGGTTCTGCTGCTTTTACATGTATAGATTAGACCCCTAGTATATATAGATTTGTCTAATTTGACCTAGGGTGAAATCTGGGACCCTTTTCTCCAGTTGCTGTTTTGATTCTGTTTCTGTATTTCATATTTTGAATTCTGGAATTGTGTATCCTTTTTTTACCTCAACTATTTGGCGTTTATACGATGATATCGAGGATTGATAGATGGTTTTGAAGGCGTGCCCGTAGGTTCTAACCTATAGGTCCCTTATCGTATCGTTTTGGGTTTCGTTTGCCGTGTTAGCTTTGATTTGGTTTTAATACGCATATACGATACTTTGATGTGTAGGTACCCCATGAAGACTTCGGGACGACAAGCAAGCGCGTGGCGACGTCCACAAATGAAGACGCAAAGTGCGTAGATTATATCTAAAGGGGGAAGTCGGGTGGATGGCGTATAGCACCCCCGCAGTCCGTATTTGTTATATTATATATATGATAGTTAGGTGTATTATGGATAGTGTAGGGTTAGAAGTGACTAGTGTAGTTCATAGTCGCGAACCCTAGAATAGAATTACACCTACACACACACCCTTGAATATTCATTATACTTGCATTGTGTTTGATGATATTGGATGACATTGGAGATGAGTCGATGATATTGGGCATTGTGCCGCGAGATCGGTGATTTGATGTGATTCATAGTTGGGATACGATACGTGATCTCTAGCAGGCCTTGGGGCGTGTGCTTACACATTCAGTGATAGATGGTATCGATTGTACTAGACTTAGATAAGTACCCCAGATTATGTGATATGATGATAGTGATACCTGAGATCTGATGAGAGGAATGTGATATTGACCTGTACCCAGCTATTGGGATGTCGTACGACGATTTACCGTACGAGCTTTACATTGATGATAGATCCGCACTCATGACTTGAGGATGTCATATGATATACTGTATCGTACGCGATACTATTGAGGCGGGATCATCGACTATTATATCTATATATCGACTCAGATTTAGGCAGTTTCCATAGCCCTCCCGATTGACTTGATACTTAGATCTGTAGTTTGCATAGTAGATTCTTCACTGTGGTGTTGATTATTTGATTTCCGCATATTCATGCTGTTCACATTGCTTTGCATATGTTTATTGTTATATTATTATCATGCTGTTAGGACACCAGCACCATTATCGATGATGCGTATGTTCCACGTACACTATTTGCCGGCTCACACACTTCATCATCGATAATTGCCATGCCACTACACTGTAGTACTGTTGCATTCATGATATGATTCTTGCATGGCATATTGTACACTTATACCTGTACACAAACATAGATGATTCTGACTTGATTAGGGATTTGGGAACTGCAAGATATTCTTCAAAACTGATTCGTTTTAAAAGAGCGGTTTCCCTCGACATGTGCACATTACTATTCCATGTCGCATGACTTCTGATATGCTTACCTTTCTTTACATGTCGCATACATCATGTTTTGATTATATGCATTGAGATATGTTGTTTCCATGATATTTCTGGATCTGGGAACCGTGGGTATTTCAAAAGAGAATATATAATTGTTTTAAAAACCCGGTTACCCTTGATATGATATTTCAGTGCGTCCACCATGTGTTTTCTCGGTGCTGAGAGCGACATGTGAAACCCGATTCGAGGAGGCGGATGAGGCCGATTGCGCGTACATGGTGGACCCGGTATGGTACCCCGGGGCGAGAACGGTTTCGCTGTGTAGTAGACGGTGAGCCTGGCAGAGGGACTACTACCTACCGGTGATTGTATTTAAGCTCGGCGGATATCTGGAGGATACCGACCGGAGTTGAGAGATGGACATGGGCTGACCCGTACTGCCGGGGCCGAGGGCCGATACCGCAGACAGAGCGCCATATGGATGAGGATTTACGTGCTGATGCTAGGCACGGGTTTCATTATGATTTCCATGATTTTGATTATATCCTCATATTTGCATGCATGATGCTTATTGTCATTGGATGACAGGTGGACAGGATCCACATATATACAGACATTGATTACATACAGACTTTGACTACATTGATCATACTTCATTTGTATATATAACAGGGTATGATGGCGCTGTTATATATACCTTTACACCAATATTAGTGGAATGGGACGCTAATATATGTGTATTGATATCCATTTGATACTTCATGCAGACATACCTTATATTTATGACATGTTATTACCTGAGGCACTGGCATGAGTATTTGGCATTACATACATGTTTAGATGTTACATTGCCTCCTTATCATGCTTCAGACTTACTCTTGAGGTTTATATCATATACTGATCGTATTGACTTAGGATTATGTCTTGCATTCGGTTTCTTCATGTAGATATTTTCTATTCACGAGTTGGCAACTCACCCCCGTTGTGCCATAGTTCTTGCAGGTTTTGCCGTACAGGTTCCATAGCGGCATTTCTGGCACACCGCTTCCTTGCGGGTGAATTGCTTTTGGTAGGTGGGTTATTTTGTATCAAGAACCACCATTGTACTTCTATTATTCATTGTATCTAGAAATTTCATCAACCAAAACTTGTATATTGTTTCAGACTTAGACATTAGTGATGTATTATTCGACCTTAGAGTCGCGCTTAGTAGTATTGCGGTTTTCATGCTTATTGAGTTTCTTTTGGTTTGACCCTCGCCATTCGGCGTTGTATATTATATTGCTTGTGTGATTGTGACCTTCGATTGACGAAGAGCTAGCCCCCGCTTAGGGATTCCTTTTATCATTGCACATATATTGTTCTTGTTGTACCCCGTTCGGGGCCAGTTTTTACAAAAGAAACTCTGCCGAAATTTTTAAAAAAGACTTTATATTTTTAAAATGCATATCCGGCTTAGTTATTTAAAAACCTTGACTTCAAACATGTTTTCCTTCACTTCTTTAAACCAGTTTTCTTTATTTATCCTTAAAATGGTTTTAGATTTCTGGGCTTTTGGCTTACTTGGATCAGATGGAGTCCTATAGACTTCATATGGTTCAAGGGCCAGTCACGTGCTCATTCGGGTCGTGACAATGTGATACCGTATTTCAATCTCACGATATAGGTTATATGTGATATAACTGGATTGTTGAATCAAGTGTTGATTCAATGATATGTTATATGTATATGTGATATGCATATAAAATATATTAGTCGATACAACCGGGTTATTAAATCTAGTGTTGATTTAATAATTTAATGTGTAATTATCTATTTGATATTAAAATATACATTAACTAATATTAACTCACTTAAGAAAATGTTTTCTCCAAAAACATTTAAATATATATGTGATATATATAAATGTATTTAATTTTGTGTTATGCTAGATGATACATTGGACATGGGTGTATGAGACTCATACCAAAGTAATGATAATTTGGGTGGTTAAATATTAAGGGATAAATCAAAATTAGATGGAAATTAGCATGGCTAAGATTCTTGTGGAAGCATGGAGAAGTTTTGACTAAAGTCCAATAATTTTGTTTTACTCTAGATATTTATTAACCTACCCATTATCTTTAGCCATGGTTTAGTCTCTACATGAGTTATATAAGATATTTTTCTCACCCATGGTTCTCACTTGGATCACTTGATCATTTTCAACACCTCCTCCATTTGCTCTCTATCTTTGAGTGAGTGAAGAAAACAAAGAGAGAAAAATTATTCTAAAGTGAGCAAAATTCCTACTTCACCAATCTATACCAAACTAGCCCTTTAGTATAGGTTGTTTCTTCACCAGTTCATCAATTAGTGAAGAGGTAGCTTGAGTTAGAGATTCTTTGACGTAGATCATCTTCGGCCTCGAAGATTCTTGAGAAAGCTCGTTTCTTCCACCTAGTGGAGCCAAAGGAGAGTCCGGAACACCACTACATGGAGCAAACGAACTACTACACGAAGCTTTAGAAGTGAAGGACCGGTCTACAAAGGTTGTATTCCCATTTCACTTAGTGTAAAAATGTATACATGTTTTAATAACCATAATTCTCTAGTTAGATCCTTGGTTTGCGTTTGTTAACATACTACATTTTTATAAAATAGCATGCTTTATCCCTCCCTAAACCTAGTAGTCGTGCTAAGGAACCCAGCAGTGGTATTAGAGCCAAACTAGAGAATTGACGATCTTAGTACAATTACGAAACTGAAACAAGTCCGAAACATCGAAACCAAAACCCTAGTTTCTGTTGTTTTTAAAAGTTCTCTGAAATTTTTTTAAACAAGTGCAGATTGTTACATGTGATGTAATAAGAACACCATAGAAAAACGAGCCCACTCCACCGAGTTTTGGCCGGCGAAACCTGGCTAAGAACCGGCATGGCCGGTTTTTTATAGGAGTTTGGGCTTCATTTTTCTTTGGTGTTCCAGTCTCTGGGGTTTGGTGTTTCAGGTATTGTTTAATTTTGCTAAGATTGCATGTGATGTTATCTTTCTATAACGGCAATTTGGAGTGTTTCGTATTCAAAATTTTAACATCGTTTCGGGTTTATTGATATGTGATACAATATTTGGAATTCACAATAATTAGTTTTATGAAAACTAATTAGTGCTTTGTAAATCTAGCAATCTAGGCTCACTTGATCGGTTGCCGCGGGGTTTTGACTCGGATCAAAACTCCGTCGCAATCTCATATAATACGCGAATGTTCGCCGGATAACATTAATAGATAGCCATGCCCCATCGCCCCGACTAAGTGACTGTAGGAGAACCCCGTAGCCAAAAGCATCCGTTCGGATGCTCGCTGCCGCGATGTTCCGCCTAAGTGCACTTCGTTGACGGCATCATGGGTGCGGCCGTCTACTAACGTTTCCGACGAGCATTCGATCATATGTTGGGAAACTTGTTGAATTGCTCGACTGGATATTGAAAAGTGTTCTCAATTTGAGACTAAGATGCCAGGTTTATAATGTTAGGAATGAAATTCGGAATATGTGATATTCTGGGTTTATGATGTTTAAGGGAATTTATAATGTTAGGCATAAAATTCGGAATATGTAATATTCCGGGTATATGATGTCTAAGGAATTTTTATGGTTAGGTATGAAATCCGAAGTATGTGATATTTCGGGTTTATGATGTCTAAGGTAGTTGTGGATTCCAATTATTGCAGTTTTCACTTTCTTTTCTGCGAACGTACGTGTAATATGTGGTGTATCGCCGGTTTTGTTGCTATACGTCAACAATAATTGGGATACGCAAATTTACTTACGTTGATGGCATGTGATGTTATGTGTTGCTGTGATATGTTATATTGGATCGTCGTGTTTGAACAGCCGGGTTTTTTTGCGTGAGATGAGATTTTTTCATTTTCATTCATGTAAAAACTTGTATGTAATATTCTTTTATTGGGACATTTCTGGGTTGAGGATGATGTCACCATTTATGTATATTATTTATTTTCCCGCATTAGGATAGACCTAAGGCAGGAAGCACAAGTAACCGGGTTCTAAAGTCCAGTGGGAGACCGTCTCGAAGAGTCGAGTCCAGGTCTCCTAACTCTAGAATTGGTAGGGTTGCTTGCCGCTCTCGTAGGGGTCCAGGGATGTGGGTTTGGCTATTCATCACGACCGTGGAATCCGTGTTTTTTACTAGTTTAATTTAAAACATGGACCTCCTAGTATATCCAATGTTACATATGTTGACTTCTACTGTAATGTTATGTGATGAAATCATATGACTGCATGTGACGAATACTTTATATTATATATATGTTATATAATAAACGTTACTTATGTTTTGCATCCGCGCTAGTCCTGCCCCCACTCTGCCGTTAGTTATCTAACCTAACAGTGCATGACGGGACCCCGTGGCGAATGTTGATGGCAAAAGTGTACGTTATATAAGTATTTTTGTTTCTTTATATGTGATGCTTTGGAAGCATAAATGTTGGGACTTCATTAATGAGATTAATCAAAGGAAAGAAACCTAAAGATGTTGTAGAATAAATTTTTTAAAAAGGTAGCTCTAGTTCTTAGTCAGCATAGCGTTATTTCTTGTTGAATATCCAGCATCTCATTCGATGAGGAAAGTGAAGGGTTACGCAGCACCGCCACTGGGTTTCGGGAGGCATCGACCATGCCGTTTTCAAAAAATTGGCGCGCTAAAGAACCCTAACCTAGAATCTTAACTAGAGAATTAGACGAAACTAAAATGTAAACATCTTTACATCTAAGTGAAAAAGGAATACAACCTTTGTTGACGGTCCTTCACTTCAATAGCTCCGTGTAGTGAACTCCCGGACTCTAGAAAGGCTCCACAAGATGAAAGGAACAAGCTTGCTTGAAGTCTTCGATGACGAAGATGATCTACGTCGAGGAGACACTAACTTAAGCCACCACTTCTCTAATTGTGAAGTAAACAAGATAAACTAAATGGCTGATATAGTGTAGGTTGATGAAGTAGGAATTTTGCTCACCTTAGAAATATTTTTCTCACTCATTTTCTTCACCTCCCAAAATGCTAGAGAGCTTGAGGAAGGATATGAAGAAAAGCAACCATGGAAAAAGTCAAGTGTAGAATGGCAACCATGGGTGAGTTAATATCATATACTAACTCATGTAGAGACTAAACCATGGCTAATCATAATCGTTGGGTTAATAAATATCTCAAGTAAAACAAAATTAGTTGACTTGGTTAATGGTTCCACAAGTTTCAACCATGTGACTAATTTCTAACTAATTTGATTTAATTTAAATAAATAAAACCCTTCATTATGTTAAACATAGTGTGAGTCTTATACACCCATGTAGAATGTATCATTGTTCAGACCAGAATATTGCATTTTAATACCGCTCATTCATTATCTATTTTTTTTTGTATATATCGGTACTATTAACCGGTGTTTGCTCAGTAATACAGATTACAGGTATCTGTGACAAAATACTAGAAATACATCTAGAATCACAGATATTATATTTGTGAGCTTACACCGCAACCAGAACTGCAAACTGATCAAGAATCAAAGAGTTTTTGTAAATAAACCGGTGTACACACATTTTGGTCCAACACATGACAAGTTGTGCACTAGCTCTTTGATGGCTTTGACCTAGTAGGGGCTGCCCAATGCAAGACACAAGTGGGCATGAGGTGATATGGGTGTGACATGCATTAAATGCTATAAAGTGTTGATGTGATGCAGAGCTACTAGTTTCCCTCCAATTCCTGGTGCACCACAAGTTCAAAACAGAGAAAATAAACTGCACCAAATTGATGTAAGGAGACACACAAACCTACACTGAAAGTACGAGCCTAGGGGCTCGGATTTTGGCCGAGCCCTACCTAGATAAAACCGAGGTCCCCGGCCCTGTCTCCTCCTCTGGCCTCCATCTTTCTGTGGGCCCCTCCTTGCTGCCACGTAGACGTATTTTTATTGTTTATTTTCTTTTCTTTTGTGCCTATATATAGCAGGCAGTGGGCAAGGGTCAAGGCTCTCACTTTGTCCAAGTTTTTCCATACATTTTGTAACTCTTTTTGTTTCTTTAGTTCTTGTATATAGCTTCCCCTTGAGTTCTTAACCATCTCTTGATCTTGCAACCTCTTGATTGAGCTTGCAAGTTTAAGGGTTGGTTATTGATTTCAAGGGTTGTATCATTCTTCAAGTTTAATAAAGTTGTCTTTTATGTCTTCATTCACCATGAGTTCTTTGCCTCTTATTGATCTTGCAATCTCTTAATTGAGCTTGCAAGTTTAAGATTAGGTTATTGAACCCATGTCTTGTCTTCTGTACTAATGGTTCTTAGTATTTCTTACTTGCTCTTTTTACTTACTTGAATTTTCATTATTGTCTTTTATTACTTGCAATTTATTACCATGTCAATTACATTCTTGTAATGCTTTTCTTTTCTTTATTTATCTTCTCTTTTGTTCTCTCTCTTTTAGTTTGTTATTGTGAGATGTTGTGAATATTGTTGTTAGGAAAAGAGAATGATATTGTAAGTTAAGCTTTCGTTTCTCATATCCTTTTCCCGTATTTTCCATTTGAAACTCCGTCCAAACCTTACACAAGCGCTCCGTTAGGCACCCTACCGTACCAAGGTAACGGTGATTCCTAAACGTGACCGGTTGCGTTCGGATTGGCCGGAGGCGAAAGCAAGAGACAAGAACGGACGGACAAGGGTCAATAAACCGGATTCTACGAATACCGTGCTTAAGCACCCTAATCCACGTTGTTGCCGATTGCTCTAGCTTCATTGTTTGAGTTCGGCTCAAAGGACTTGAATACGGAATCTATTAACTTACACTATCCTATCTTATCCTAACAAGCGTTTACTTTGCATATAACACTTAGGTTAGATACGAACTTTCTGCCCACGTGCATTAACTCGTAACGACAAGAACTAAAAATGCTCCGTCTCCCTGTGGATCGACCCGTGCTCATCGCGGCTAGCTGCAAAGTGACACCGTCTTGTATGCGGTATAACTAAAACTCTAAAAATCAATCATCTAGCATGACACACAAAAGAATGTACATTAATATATAGCACATATATACTAAGTGTACACAAGTGAGAAAAAGAAATCTTAAGTGAGCTAATATTAGTTAATGTAAGTTAATATATCAAATATATAATTAAACATTAAATTATTAAATCAACACTTAATTTAATAATACGGCTATATCACATATAACCGACTAATTTCATATGTAACAACTTATCGAATCAACACTTGATTCGATAACCCGGCTATATCACATATAACCGACCGATATCATATTATCGCGAAAATAGAATACGGTATCACATATTCATATTAATCTCGGTCCTGCACATATCACATATGTGCTCCTACTTCGTTTCTCCTGAGCCAGGAAACCTCTGTGTAGGACTCTAATGATTCGTTAATACGCCGACAGTAGGTGGTGATCATATCAGTCACCCACAAGCCGCAAGCGGTTTGCTAAACGTAACGGCAACCCGGGTATTGAGCGATCATAAGATCAACAAGCAAGCCTGCTCATATTCCTGTGAATCCAATAAGTAACACTACCGTACAGTCCGATCTCTTCGTCTGATATGTCTCTTATCTCGCCTGGGGGTGGTCAACGTCAACCCCCAATAGCTTGATAAGTCATGCCGATACAAGGTCCATAACGGTTCGAGAAACTACTGATAATACTTACCCGTACATCTCAGCAACCCTGGCCAGGAATTTCCCTTTATGGCCAATCAAGCATAGCGCAACATCAACCCCAAAAATCGGGAGTGACGAAATCCCCTTCTATCGCTCATTGCCTCCATGTGACCCGGTACTGTACCCAAAAACCACCATTTTGCACGATCACTTGAACGTGGTAAGGTGGAAATCAAAGTACAGTGGAAATCACACAAGACTCTATGACGATCTTGGGTCGACAGACTAACCTGTACCAGTGTCACCAGAGAACTGCTATCTGACGATAGGTATAATACCATCTAGGAGTTCTCGGCGAGTCCGTTCGGTGTACCCAGTCTCCACTGAACACCCGTATACCATCTCTGATGTCAAACACCAATGGATATGGGATCATCCATCGCCCATCACATGGGTCAAGAGGCATATACGCTAGTCTACTATGGAATATCGATGCCCTGTCTCGATACTCGCACGACTAGGATCATTTGAATGATGTACTTACCGACTACCTCTGCCCTACTAATATGATCTGCATCATAATCCTGGTAGTCAAGTACTCATCCTAATGGCTTTATTAACATGTAATAGAGAGACAATAAGTGTACATGTTAAGATAAAGAGCAACCAGATAGCATACTATCATGTCGAGCAAGAAAGTCCTCTCTATATACGTCCAAGCATCCACTATAATATACATCACATGTATAATAATGGCCTCTATGGCATACATATAACTAACAGAAAGAGCCGAGATCCTTTCATCGGGAATGACCTCTTTAGCAAAAGCTAGCAGATGCTACACCCACTCAGTCTATTTTGAAAAAAACATGATTTTAAAAGCGGAGCTTAAACCACTCCATTTCAAATCTCTAGATTCTATAAGGATATTAAGTTTATTACGCAAAAGGTTTTCTTAAAATCCTGTCGTAGCCCTCCGTCATTTTAGATAAGTTCTACTTAGTATTCGTGCTATGTTTGTTGACTATGTTAAGGCGTACTGTGAGGTAGCTAATTAGTGTTTATCTGCAAAAATATGATGCGATTGGATTAGGGTAGTCGTACGGCTTTGTAGACTATGTTAAGGGTCGTACGGGTGGATTTAATTCAATCAGGAAATGATGGATTGAACTTAGCTAGCGCTTATGATTGTTGACTATGTTAAGGTCATAAGTTTCTAGGGGCAAAATATTATTGGGAATTTCAAATGTTGAAATTTGTAATGAGATTACATACTTTCAATGAGATAGTTGGATCCTGATACCAACTACGAGTAAGTGTTACTTCTGGGAGAGTTTTGCACTTTATAATTAGCTAAGATATTAGGTGTCTAGAAAGGTGTCAATGGGGTTATGCCTCTGGGAAAATGAGGTTTACTTTAATTAGGTCCGTGCGAAAGCACGGGGAACCTCCCTCCAAGTACCGACACTGGCCTGGCTGACCGGTTAACGAACTTGTAGGGTGTAATTAATCCCGGCTAGTCTTACCTTTTAGGGTTTGATGGAAGATTTGATAAAAACAGTAGGAGCCATCCTGATTAGATAAGATAATAACCAATATAATCTTGCAAGAGCATACGCTAAAGTGTTTTCTTCTCTCTCTCTCTAGATAGAGACCATCTCACGCCTTAATCAAGATAATAATATGGATGTATTGACCGAACCCACTTGTTATACTGAGCTGGGGAACGTTGGTTCCGCTCTAACTTATAATTGTTATAAGTCCGAGCAAGAAATAGAGAAATATCTGGATTCCCACGCCACCCAAACGTGGAATGAGCATGTTGATGCATCTTCTTCGGGTGTGTTTGTTTCCGAGAACTGTTTCTCAGTACACTCTACGTCCTGGTTATTAGATACCGGATCGGGATCCTAAATATGTAATATGTTACATGGTTTAAAGAATGGTAGAGAACTGGGAATAGGTGATCATTCTGTAAGAGTAGGGAATGGTGTAAATGTTGCAGCCAAAGCAGTTGGCGTATATCACCGTGTATACCAACTGGTAATACATTGATTATGAACGAATGTTATTACATACCGAACCTAATATGCAATATTATATCGGTTTCTTTCTTAAGTAAATAAGGATATAATTTTGTATTGCAGATAATGTTATGAACATTTTCCTAAATCAAAAGTTGATTGGATCAGCCTCGTTAAGTAATGGCATATACGTTCTAAATCAAACCACGGTTCTTAACGTACAAAACGCACACAAGAGGAAAAGATCGGAAATGAACGAGTCATTCTTATGGCATTGTAGACTAGGTCATATCAATACGACTAGATAATTTACATAAGGATGGATATTTAAACCCGTTTGAATTTACATCTTATGAAACTTGCCAGTCAAGTCTCACAGACAAAATGACCAAAACTCCGTTTACTGGACACGGAGAAAGAGTTACTGAATACATAGTGATGTAAGCGGCCCCATGTCTACACATGCCAGGAATGGTTCCTCATACTTTATTACATTCATTGACGATCTCTCAAGATTCGGACATGTGTTCCTGTTGAAACACAAGTCTGAAACTTTTGAGAAATTGAAAGAATATAAGCATGAAGTAAAGGACCTAATGGGTAAAAGTATTAAAATCCTTCGATCTGATCGAGGAGGAGAATACTTGAGCATAGAATTCCTGGATTATCTAAAAAAGAAAGGGATTTTCTCTCAGCTTACTTCTCCGTATACACCACAGCACAACGGTGTATCGGAGCGGAAGAATCGCACCCCATTAGATATGGTGGGCTCTATGATGAGTATTGCGGAGTTATCTATTTCCTTTTGGGGTTATGCACTGAAGACAGCCGCTGATTGATCGTCTTTTGATGTGTTGAAAGTGTTATCACAATCACAGAATTTATAGCCGCAATCAATAACGGTGTCGATGTAGTTCGTTAATGAGTACGGATCGTCCACTGAGATTCGTGTATTTATTCGTTCTCGCTTTAATAGAGTCGAAAGAAAATAGTAAAGAAAATTCAAGAAAGTGAATCAAGATTTATTGGATGAAATATTTTCAATAAAAAATCAAAAAAGAATTTAAGATTTAGTAATCAAGAAAGTGTCCAAAATCAATTTTATGTATCAAGAAAATGAAGAATAGCTTGTAGAATTCGATAGGAATTAGTAGCAATGATGAATACTAATAATGACTTATCTTATCTATTGATGAATTATAGCTAGAACGATGGCGATGAATGAAGATTAGGGATCTTTTGAAGAAACTAGGTTTTCTCCTTCACTATCCCTTGTCTTTTCATTTATTACTATTCAAATCTAGCCTTTAGTAAAGAGAATCATCACTCATTTAATCCCAAATTGCAACAAAATTATCAAGAACGGTGATCTTGCTCCAAATTTGGTCTTTTATGATTCTTTTTCCTAAAGTTCATAATTCTCATAAAACTTAAGAAGAGTTTAGGATTTCATCACCATTTGATCTACCGATCTCCTTCGAATCCTTAACAAGCTGAAATTTCACCCTTGCATCATGAAAATAAAAAAATCAAGAATTAGAAATTTCATAATGCGAAAATGTAAAGAATGAGAGAATTAACAATTTATCACCTTTATTAATCAACTTCTAATTACACATTCTCTCAATCCGAGGTTACAAGAATTGCTCTCGATCGCTCCCTTGGAGAGGTAACTATTCCGTCGAATTTCGCTTCGCTCGATCTCCTTGAGACTTGGACCTGTTGAGGATCTTGCGCTCTTGATGACGATCTGCTTCGCGTAAAAGATCTTGAATGTCGTCGCTTGATGTTGTTCTCAACGATTGTTGATTTGGATCTTGATTTGGAATTGAATTGGATTTGGTTTTGGTTTGTGTACTAGAAATCGACTACCTTCAACAACTAATCAACGTAGGCTTAGGTCCCTTTTATAGCTCTTCACCAATCTTCCACTAGAAGCAAGGTCAATCTTCCCCAAGAAGCTAGGTAGTTGTAGGGAAAATTCTAGAATAAGGTAGTTATCAAGCTTCCTCAAGAAGCTAGGCTGTTGTAGGGAAGTTTTCAGAACAAGTTTGTTACAATGGAGCGTATTCAACAAGCTAGAACATTACAATGAAGCTTTCTGGAAAATTGTCGTCACCGGAGACCTAACTCGGCCTCGGATCCGCGGCGGATCGACCTGACTCGGTCGCCGTTTCGCGGCCATTTGGTGAGTTTGTTTCTTCATTTCTCTCCGGTCTTCTTATGTTGGCTTCAGGGTTTATATTTGTGATATCTGGAATCTTCTTATCTCTTATAAATCTCTTCCAGATTTTAACTCTTTGACTTGCTGCATTTTGTCAGCAAATTTTGTGATTCCGATATCAGTCCTGAAATAATTTTCTGCACAAAATCTCACTGAAGATTGTTGAGATATTCAATATCATGAGCGAAGTAATAAACACACAATTTCCCTCTAGAATGTTGATTATAATGTATAACACGTGGTAATTGATATTGTCCAGACGAACTTGTAATACGTGTTATATTTATAACAAACACCCTAAATGATTAGCAAAGTGAGAAAATTGTTATGTTAAAGATTGCAATATTTCCGACTGAACAAATTCCCCCAAACTTGATTTTGATCGTCTCGAGAAAACTTCTTTAATTCAAGAGAAGGAGAAAATAGAAAGAAAAAGAAAAACTAACTAGCACGCTTTCATAGGCAACACGATTGCACTGAGTACGTGCAACAAGACTTTAAACCTCTAGGTGTCCCTAGTAGGAAGAGTGTTGTCTCCTGAGGGTTTTCAGCGGATTACACCCACAAAATCCTATAATAAAAGGAAGACTGTGAAAGTTACATATAAAGATAAGAATTGTAAAAGAAAGAACTTGAGAATTAGAGTTTCCAACTACACTATTTTTTCGGTTGTCATGAGCCCTTCTTAATAGTCATGAAAAGATGTTAGAAATCACATCATCCCTCAATAAAACATCTCCTTTATTCTTCATCCCTACCTTTCTTCCAAACACCGATCATATACCCCTACGTGTGTGTAAATGACATCCCTACACTTGGAGAATTCAATTCAAGCTATCATACTCTTGTCCATCTACCTCAGTACTTATTAGTCGGTGAATATTTTAGATGGAATTGCTCACACATTCTTCATTGAACCGTTAATACTTCTTGAGGTACTAACCGACCGATTACTAAATGTGCTCACTTATTAGGCGTAATTAGCAATTTCCTCGTCTTTCAACACCTAAGGCTTAGCAGTGACTCCCAAACTAGTAGGTCTAAGGCACTAGGTGATGAAGCACCCTCGCAATATTTTTTTTATGCTGCCTTGGTGATTACAAAACCAGTGTTCATTTTTCTTCACCATTTTATACTTTTATGCTTCATTTATTATTTATTCATACTTTGGCTTTTAGACAAGAGCATTTCAAGGTCTCCTCTACTATCCCGAGTTTAAAGACGTGTGTAAGTACGCATAGTAGGGTATCAATGTTCAAATGTTTGGCCTCCAGAATAGGAAATATTTTTTAGAATTATTTTTATCCCCAGATTAGTGACTTTCTTCATCTTACTAACCCTTGGGACAACGGCTCATAACTACTTATTACTAGTTTCGTTTAAGAAAACATCTAACTTTCCTTGTTTTCTTAAACTTTTCAATCTTTTAAATGTAATTTTTCACTTTCTAATCTTTTATTATAAAAGAAATTTTTGAAAATTTTGTGCTTATGTAAAGTATAATGCAAAGTGATGCGTAAATAAGTACAAACCTCCCCCAAACCTGTTACAGCAGTTTCCTCACTGTTGCCTCTTTTAATTCTCAAAAACCTTTAGGCTTGGGAGGAAAGTTTGTTAACGGGGTCTAGAATAAATGAAAGTGAAAATCTTCCCCCGAACTTATTTTTTATTTTATATACAATTTTGCAATTTTTTTTAATTTTTTAACAATTGACTCACGTCCATTCTAAAAATGGGACAATATTACCGAGACGTGGAGGTACGGTGGAGGAAAATTAGTCGTTATAAATCGGTTCCTGTAAAAACAGGAGCTCCTCCGTGGGGTCAGTGGAAAAATACGGTTTTAATCAATGCCCAATGACTTTGAAAATTGTACGATTTTTTCTATTTTCAACTTCAACTGCCCCATGCGGATAGACATACCGCACCACAAATGGACTTTTCCAACGAGATCGGAGCTTACCCGTATGAAGATGGAGACGGGAATCGTAAGGAAGGACTTGTTGACCTGGGGTAAAAAATTTTCTCAAAATATTTTTATCGTGAAATACCTTAGTCCGATTCTTTACAATCACCGCATTATCGTAAGCTTTATCGCGGAGTTCGCTTAGCTCATTTAATTGCAGCATCCGAAAGTTGCAGGCTTGATTTCAATCGAAATTAAGTTCTTTAATGGCCCACATTGTTTTATGTTCAATCTCGACAGGAAGGTGATAAGAATTTCCAAACAATAAACGATAAGGAGTCAAACCAAGATCGGTCTTATAAGCGGTACGAAAAGCCCAAATAGCCTCCGTCAATTTGGTTGACCAATCTTTCCGGTTTTTAGAAACAGTTTTCTCCAAAATTTGTTTGATCTGCCTATTGGAAATCTCAGCTTGCCTGCTCGTTTGGGGATGATAGGGCGTGGAAAGTTTGTGGTTGATTGCATATTTCCGCATCAAAGTCTCGAAAGACCGATTACATAAATGCATCCCGTTGTTGCTAATGATAGCGCGTTGGTGTCCAAATCGCGAAAAGATATTTTCTTTAAGGAACTTAATGACAACCTTCTCCGCCGCCATTACAGTGACATAGAATAGCTTCCACCCATTTCGAGACGTAATCAACCGCTAACAAGATGTACAAATTCCCAAAAGAGTTGGGAGAAGGACCCATAAAATCAATACCCCAAACGTCAAAAATTTCAACAACCAAGATCGGTTGAAGTGGCATCTCATTTCTTTTAGAAATCCGACCCGTGTGTTGACATTGTGGACAAGTTTCGCAATGATCATAAGCATCTTTAAATAAAGGAGGCCAGTAAAAACCGCATTGCAAAACCTTCTCCGCCGTCTTTCGTGGACCAAAGTGACCACCACATGCCTGATCAAGACAGAAAGACAAAACACTCTTGAATTCATCATTGGGGACACATCTGCGAATGATTTGGTCAGGACAATACTTAAACAACTAAGGTTCATCCCAGTAAAAATGCTTTACTTGGGCTAGAAATCGATGTTTGTCCTGTTTGGACCATTCGCTGGGAATAAGTCCCGTTGCAAGATAATTCACAATATCCACGAACCAAGGTTCGCCGGATAGAGTGAAGAGTTGTTCGTCCGGGAAAGAGTCGTTAATTGGCAAGGTCACAGTTGGTGAGGAAAAGATACGCGAAAGATGGTCGGCTACTATGTTTTCACATCCTTTCTTATCTCGTTTGACAAGATCAAATTATTATAATAATAGGATCCAACGTATTAACCTGCCTTTAGCATCCTTCTTCGATAAAAGATGTTTTAAGGCGAAGTGATCAGTGTAAACCACAATCGGCAATCCAATCAAGTAAGGCCTGAATATTTCTAATGCAAATATAACTGCCAAGAGTTCTTTCTCGGTGGTTGTATAATTAATTTGGGCATCATTCAAGGTCTTACTCGCATAATAGATCAAATGTGGCATCTTATCAATGAGTTGTCCTAAGACTGCACGAACAGCAAAATCTGATGCATCACACATAAGCTCAAACGGGTGGTTCCAATCAGGAGATGATAGAACGGGGGCTGTAGTGAGAGAATTTTTAAGCGATTCAAAAGCAGCCACACAGTCTGAGTCAAAATGAAATGTGGTATCCTTGGCCAAGAGAAGAGTTAAGGGTCTAGCAATTTCTCTAAAATCCTTAATGAATCTCCTATAAAATCCTTCATGACCAAGGAAAGATCGTATGACTTTGACGCGTTTGGGATGAGGAAGATTATGAATGACACCTATTTTAGCTCTGTCGACCTTAATGCCTTTCCGTGAAATGACATGTCCAAGCACAATACCTTCTTGGATCATGAAATGGCATTTTTCCCAATTCAAATTTAAGTTTTTATTTTTACAACGAGTATGAACTGTGTCAAGATGAGATAGGAAATCATCAAAAGAGTCCTCGAATATCGAGAAATCGTCCATGAAAATCTCCAGAAAATTCTCGACCATGTCCGAGAATATCCCCATCATACACCGCTGAAATGTAGCGGGAGCATTGCATAACCCAAAGGGCATGCGTCTATAAGCAAAAGTACCAAAAGGACAAGTAAATGTGGTTTTATCTTGATCCTTTTCGGCAATAGAAACCTGGTTATAGCCATAGTATCCGTCCATGAATCAATAATATTCATGTCCAGCTAATCGTTCCAGCATCTGGTCAATAAAAGGTAGAGGGTAGTGATCTTTCCTCGTTGCGGCATTGAGTTTTCTGTAATCAATATATACATGCCACCCAGTTTGAGTGCGTGTCTGGATCAACTCATTAGCCTCATTAGTTATGACCGTGATGCCAGACTTCTTAGGGACTACATGAATAGGACTTACCCATTGGCTATCAGAGATTGGGTAAATGATACCACTATCAAGGCATTTGAAAATTTCTTTTTTTACCGCCTCCTTCATGACGGGATTTGACCGTCTTTGTGGTTCTCGGGTTGGCTTGGCTTCATCCATCAAATGTATATGATGTTCAACAATCAAGGGACTAATCCCTTTGATGTCAGCCATTATCAAACCAAAAGCTTGCCTATTAGATCTCAAGACCATCAAAAGAGCGTTCTCTTACTCTAAGGCTAGAGAAGCGGATATGATCATAGGCAAAAACTCATTCTCACCTAAATATGCATATTTAAGGTGAGAAGGTAACAAATTGAGATCTAATGTCGACGGAGAGACAATAGAAGGTAGGGTAAGTGAATGACATTCGGATTCTCGAAGAAGTTCATAGCCTGCAAAGGATACAGACTCGGAAAGTGTGACAGACTTTTGTGATAAGTCAGAAGGTTCAAACTCAGGAGTGGAATCAAAGGTGTCTTCACTATAATGTGCAAGATCAAACAATATTGTGCTAATGTCGTCGAGATCATTAAAGCAAAGTTCATCAACCATGCATCTTTCGGGAGCTATCTCGTGGACAGAACAGACATAAAGAATATGAGCAGAGGGTTTAGATGGCTGACTTCCAATCTTGTAAATTTTAAGCTCAATTGTCATTTTTCCAAAGGATAGGTTCATAGAACCGTTTCGACAAATAATGACAGCATTGGAAGTGGCTAAGAAGGGTCGACCGAGAATCACCGGAATTTGGTTCCGTGGGATTGCTGCATGCTGTGTATCTAAAACAATAAAGTCCACAGGGAATATAAATTCCCCGACTTTTATCAACACATCCTCAAGCCCACCTTAAGGTTTGGTGATGGATCGGTGTACCGTTTGGAGAGTACAATGAGCGGGTTTCAACTTTCCAATCCCTAACTGGTCGTATACAGAGTATGGAAGTAGGTTAACACTAGAGCCAAGGTCGAGTAAAGCTCGGTTAAATTTTTTACCCCCAATAGAAATAGAAATTGTAGGACAGCCAGGGTCCTTACGTTTCTTTGGTAACTGTGGGGTAAAAGTTGTGCTAACATTATTCGTCATGAATTCCTTTTTGGGCACTTGAGTCTTTTTTTCCTAGTGCACAAGTCCTTTAGAATTTTCGCATATGCTGGAACTTGCTGTATAGCATCTAGGAGAGGGATATTTATATTAACCGGTTTAAACATTTCCATAATCTTCTCCATTTGTTGACTTGGTTTGTTTTCCCTTAACCGATTTGGATAAGGAGCTTTAGCAATAAGAGATGGGTCCAACATTGGAGAAGGTTGTGTGGATGGAACAGATCACAGAATTGAAGTGGGGATCGTCTTTGATTCACTAGAAGAAGTGTGCTGAGGGTTCGAGCCTTGAGGAAAACGGTGAATAGGCTCGCAAGAAGATGAACTAGGGTCAGAAGTGGAAGTGGAAGTGGAAGTGGAAGCGGAAGCGGAAATGGAAGACGGGGTGCCATTGATTATTTCATCATTATCAATCTGTTCAACGAATTGATTATTTAACACTCTTCCGGATCTCAACGTTGTAATGGCACTTACATTGTAGTGTTGTGAATGCCCAGGATTCGGTAGGGGTTGAGATGGAAGTTTTCCTTTATCTCTAACACTCATTTCGGCATTTAATCGTGCAATTTGTGCTTCTATCGATTTAATACTCTCACCGTGGGAGGCAGAATTCTTCTTTATATCATCGATAGAAGACCTTCTATCAGCCGACACTTGGATGGAATGTTTCATAAACAAATTCATGGTTCGTTCGAGTGAAGAAGAGTTATCGGTACCGGCCAATTGCAACGAATTATTATACGGTGCAAAAGTGTTGGCCGGAATTTGAAAATTTTGTGGTTGAAAGGGGTGCTGACTCAGTTGTAGTGGTTGCTGTTGTTGTGGAGGGACCCTTTGAAAGATATTTTGGTTTGGAACCGTATTTTGAGTTTGGTGTTAGTTCCAAGAAAAGTTAGGGTGATTCCTCCAACCCTGATTATAAGTGGAAGAATAAGGATCGTTTCTAGGTCGTTGCTGAAAAGCAGCATTAGTGTTTTCTTGACCTTGAAACGGAGAATTCAAAGGACATTCTTCAGTCAAATGTGATGGATCGGAACAACATCCACACAAGGTTTTAGAGAGTGTGACCTGGTTTAGGGAGGTTAAAAAAAATTTGGGTTCCATAGCTTCAAGTTTCTTTTTCATTGCTGCCATTTCAGCTTTGACTGCTATGGAAACATCAAGTTGATGGATACCACCCCTAGATGATGGTTGACTAACACTCTCCCATTGCAAAGTTTTTTCAGCAAAATCTTCTAAAAATTTCCAAGCTTCACCATCGTCTTTAGACATGAAATTGCCTTGACACATAGATTCAAGCATCTGTTTTGTTGTTGGATTAATGCCCTCATATATGATTCGGCACAGATCCCATCGATGGATTCTGTGATGAGGACATTGGACTACAAGATCCTTGAATCGTTCAAAACACTTCCAAAATTGTTCATTGGGAAGCTGGGTATATTAATTGATTTCGCTACAGACACGGACGGTCTTATGATTGGAATAAAATTTCTTAAGGAATGCTATGACGAATTCATTCCAATTTGAAATAGAGTGTGCAGCTGTATTATAAAGCCATTTTTCGGCTAAATCACACAAAATGAACGGGAGAAAACGTAAACGCATAGCATCCACAGAATGTTGTGAAGTGCCCATCATAGCACATACGTTTTCAAATTTGGTGATGAAAACGTATCCGTCTTCAGACTCGAGATCGTGAAATTTAGGTAAAAGATTGATGTAATGTGGTTTGATTTCGAAATTATCCCCGATGGCTGGTGGAATAGAAAGACAAGTAGAAAGAGGACCACATATAGGGTAGCACTCTCTTAGAGAGACATATGCGGTAGATTTTGCGCACCTGCGGGTGGTGGAAAAGTGGTGTTAAAATTTGATGGAGATCCGTCCATCTCGATGGATGTGGTGAGTGGTGAGGAAAAAGAAGATGTAGAATTACCGACTTCGAAGTCGATAGGAGATACGCGGACAAGACGGGCACTAGAATCCCGTGCCCCACCGAGCATGCACTAAACGGTTTAGCACAAGTACCAGCATTTGTGATAATTAGAGAAAGTGGTTTGTTTTTGGTTTATTTTGAAAAAGACGGATTCTGAAAAATCACACAAAAATGCACAATCAACCCTTGATCTACGGCTACCTAGTTCAAGTCACTAGACCGTTCCTAGACCACCAGAGGACAAATCGCAGGATAAATCCTATACTACCACTTTATCCCTCATGTGTCCAGGTAAGTGCCAGGTAAGTTGGAGGTATCCGCTACGTAAGTAGCGAGCCTAATTAAGTAACCACTTGCCTTAGACACCACAAAAGAAATACGGATAAGCAATAGATTACCTACGACCTTCTTCTGTCCGAATTGAGCGCGACGGTCCTTAGAGTCTTGTCTAGATATTTTTTAGTTAATGAAGGGTGATGCAGATGCTAGTTTTGTGATTTTTGGGGCTTAGGAATGGTAATGAAATCCCCACCTTATCTGAATTTGGTCTTTTCCCCTTAATTTCCATATTAAAATATTCAAACACAACCAATATCATGTTAGTGTTTATGCCCTAGAAGGCCATTACTGTATCATACTAGCTTGTATATTACTTAATGGAAGCTTGGGATATTCACATGTATATAACAGTCTTGCTAAACATGGTAGTATGCTACTTGGTTTTTCTATCTTAATATGTGAGTGTACGTATTGATAGAGCTCTTAGGATCTTGCTTGTCTACCAGCGTTGTGATGGCAGTCACACTAGTAGGGGCTGGGTAGTCTACAAGCACATCCTTATTCAGGTCCCTGGTCGTTGGATTATCGAGACAGAGCATCGATACTCCGGAGTAGACTGGTGTGTACGCTTCTCATCCCAGTTGGGGAGATGGTCTGTCTCACAGCCGTCAGTACGTCGTACTGGAGATAGTATACAGGTGCTCGTTAGGTTACGGTACACCGGACAGGACTCACAGGGAACTGTTGGTTGGTTTGATACCAGTCGTCAGTGAACAGTTCCCAGGTGACATGAGTACAGCGTAGTCCGCAGACTTGACACTGCTACTTCGCCTCGAGTGTGTCCCACTGTTCTTAGATTGCTACCCTACCACGGCTCAAAGGAGTCGTGCAAACAGGTAGCAGTTGGGTGCAGTCCCGAGCACTTGGAGGCAGTGGCGGTTAGACAGGATTCGTCCCTCCCGGTATTGGGAGTAGATATCGTGCTGTGTCAGAGAGCCATTACGCAAAGTCCCTGGCCAGGGCAAGCGAGATTTGCTGGTAGGTTCCAGTAGTTTCTCTGGGTGTAATGGGCTTCCCTCCGACACGACTTATACCGCTATTAGGGGACTGACGCTTGCCGCCCCCTAGGCCCGATATGCGATAGTCTTGGACGAACGGACCGGACTGTATGGAGATTGTCACATCAGACTCAGTAGGAGTTCGGATGGGTTTTTCTCATCGGCCTTCTTATCGACAACTACCTGGGGACCGTTACGTACAGCTAGTGCCGCTTGCGGTCTGTGGTTAAACCCATTGCCAGCGTAGTAGTCGAGTCTCTAGAGTCCCACACAGAGAGTTTCCTACTCCAGGCGAAACGATATAGAGGTTGCATGGTTTTGCGACAAAGGGTTCGGACGCATACGTGCGTTTACGCGCGTACGACTTTTCGGACAGTTTTTACCAGTCGGCTTTGGTTTAAGCCAGTTACTGGTATACGGTTATTGGATTTTTACAGTCTAAAGTTTTTCCATATTTTTGCGGATTGGAGGGGCGTTCTCGTAATTGTACGAGAAGCTTCTAGAAGATGTGACTAAGAAGGTTACTTATGGATAAGAAAGTGAGTCATGAGGTGATTCATCATTATCATTATTGCACCATAAATGATAATGACACATGCTTAATGAATCATCTCTTTTCATTTATGAAGCATGCTTATTCATTTCTTTTATTCATTTTTCTTAAATAAGAATGCTTCATGATATATTATGATACACTCATTTTCTCATCTCATAATATTATTCACATTCTCTCTCCTCAAGCTCTCATCTTCAAGAAGACTAATCCTTAATCCTCATGTGTTGAGATCAAAGGATTAGTTAGACTTAAACATCCATTACCTTCACTCTACATCATCCTTTCATCTTTGATTAGCAATCAAAGTTGATTAGTTACCTCAAGTTAGAGGTGTAGCTTGGTGTCTTGCTCTCGGGTGGATCGTCTACTACCTAGAGAAGGTCGGGGAGAACAAAGGAGGACACAAAGACGAAGGACCGTTTTCATTAGGTATAATCCCTTAACACTATAGTTTAGTATAGCTATGTGTTCGGTTATTATTTGTTTAGCTTCGATTCAAGCGGTTAGTCGATGTTTGTTCTTTAAACTTGATCGTTTTTGAAAATTCCGCCTCCCCATAAGTACTGGGGTGTACTACATCGACTTACAGTGGTATCAGAGCCTCGCTAAACAATAAATAACTTGATTGCAAATTTGTACGAATTTCGAACGGAAAAACGAAGCCGAAAAACCCTAATTCTGTCAAGTTTCTGTCGAAGTTAAAATGAAGTCCAAAAATTTTTCTGGTGTGTTCAGAGAGCTTGACATGACACCAGTAGAACGCCCAAGAAAAACAGTCGCCTAAATCGTCTAACGCGCCACGGAACCGCGGCCTCAGCCTACTGAGTAGCCGCGGTTCCGCCGCCGAGTTGGCGAGTTAGGAGCCGAGTTTTCTTCTGTTGCTTCTCTCTGAGATTTGGGGTTTTCTGGAATATTTAATATTTGCTCAGGTTACTGTTTAACAGAGCAGATTTTGGAGCAATATTGATGTTGTTTAATCGATCGAAATTGTACAGTATTTGCGTATTGGATTATATCTGTGATTGTTTAATGTGTTCGTAAACCTCCCCTAACTGCTAGTATGTCGGTTGGCAGGGGGTTACACATTTCTGAAATGGTTATACCTGTTTGTGCATATAAACTGTATTGGACTGTTGTGGTGTATAGCCGGGGTTTTGCAATGGGTTATTGTTTAATTCATTTGTTGTAAATGTAATTTGTTGTAATATTATTTTGCGGGGCACTTCCAGGTTGCGGTTGTAGCCACCGTTGTATTATTTCATTTTACTGTTTTTGCTCCTAGGACTGACCCAAGGTGGGGTACACAAACTGCCGGGCGGGTAGTTTGCCGTACCCGTAGGGGTCGAGGGTGGGGTAACGGCTATTCATCACAACTGTGTAATCTGTCTTTTCTTGCAGGCTCAAAAGAAATACAGATTGCTTGCAAATCCAATATTGTTTATCTGTGTTCTGGAATGAATATCATTGCGTCAGACGAATGTAAAATATCTATATTTATGATAGCTATTTAGACGTCACTTATGTTTTACACCCGCGCTAGCCCAGCCCCCGCTCTGTCGTTAGTTAAGTAACCTAACGGGTGATGACGGGACCCTGTGGCAAATGCGGATGGCATAAGAGGACGTTGTATTTTCGTTGTTTTCTGCAATGATAGGTTAATGATGGGACGCATTATCTATAATGCAAAGTAAAACAAACCAAAGTTTCAATCGTTGGAACAATTTAAAAGAAACCACTCGGTTAATTTTAAAACAGATATTTTTAAATGCGAAGATTTAACCACTCCTTTTAAAAGCTATCAGGTTCCTTCGGTTATATCAAGTTCACTACGTTCACGGTTTCGCCAAAACCAGTCGTAGCCCTCCGTCATTTCTTATGGATGGTCAGTAGTATTCAAGCTATGCTTGTTGGCATACGTCAAGGCATAGTGTTTGGTAGCTGCTGGGGTATTCATTTGTTGTATAGATAGATGTGTTGGTTTGGGATAGTCGCATTACCTTGTTGGCATACGTCAAGGGTATATACGGGTGGGTTCAAATTAACAAGATAATGATGGGCAGAACTTGACATGTGACTTATGATTTGTTGGCATACGTCAAGGTCATAAGAGCATGGGGAAAAAACTTATATCGGGAATTTCTAAAGAAACTGAAATTTGGAAAGAGATGCATACCATTTGGAGTTTGATGAATGTTGGTAGGATTCCTTCAACATTATCATACGATGATATTTGGATCCCGATCCTACTGTGAGTATATGATACTTATCAGGATATTCGTCGCTTAACGATCAATGCTATAAACCTAGTAGGTGTCCAGAAAGATGTCAGCGGGGTTACGCCCCCAGAGAAAAGAGGTTATTTAATTAAGGAACTTCGCGAAAGCGTTGGAAAACCTCCCTCGAAGTATCGACACTGGCCTGGCTGAACGGTTAAGCAAGTATTGTACGGTGAGAATAGTCCTGGCTAATTCTTCCTTTTTTTGGTTTGAGGAATGATTCGAGAAACAGTGGGAGCCATCCAGTTTAGATAAACTAAAAACCACTCTAAACTTGCAAGAGCATCACGCTAAAGAGTTTTCTTCTCTCTCTCCTAATTGCAGCGACCCTGAAAATGACTGGACTTAAGTTACTTTTAGAGAAAAATATACTGACGGGGCCAAACTATAAAGATTGGCTGCGGAATGTCAAAATGGCTTTGACCTATGACAAACTGGGGTACGTCCTCACCACTACGGCACCTGCTGTCCATGGTCCCAAATCCAGCAATGCGGATAAGGAAATCCGTAAAACCTGGGATTTAGATTGCGCGAGAGCCAAGTGCATCGTGCTTGCCTCGATGAACAATGAACATCAGAGGAGGCACGAGGATATGTCCCTAGATGGCATATTTCTCCATACAAAGGAACTTTATGGAGAGCAATCTCGTATAGCAAGATACGAGACCTCTAAGAAATTGTTTCGAGCGAGGTTGGCTGTCGGGTCATCGGTAGGTGAACATGTCCTACAGATGATTGGCTACATAGAAGAGCTCGCAGACCTTGGGACGACTTTGGATAATGAGCTCTATACAGACCTTGTTCTCCAGTCCCTTCCTCCCACCTACGCCCAGTTTATCCTCAACTTCAATCTTCAAGGAAAAGAAGTTGAACTTGCGGAACTCCTGAACATGTTAAGGAGTGCAGAGGGCACCTTGCAGAAGGCAAGGGAAACACCCGCTATGTTTGTTGGCGGTTCATCTTCTTCCGGGTCCAAGGCTAGGGCCAAAGGAAGGAAGAAGAAGGCCGCACCCAGACCTAGAGGAGGTGTTAGTAAGGTGGGAGGGAAGGGAAAGAAAAAGAAAGCAGTACCGATAGTTGGTCAGGATGAGTGCTTCCATTGTCATAGGAAAGGGCACTGGAAGAAGGATTGCAAGGCGTGGAACGCCAAGAACCAGGAACCGAAGCAAGCTATGGCTTCGACTTCAGGTGTGTTTGTAATTGAGAATTGTCTGTCGATCAACTCTACTTCCTGGGTATTGGATACCGGATTAGGATCTCATATTTGCAATTCATTGCAGGCACTGAGAAACCGTAGAGTGTTGAAGGAAGGTGATATGATCCTCAGGGTTGCTAACGGAGCTAGCGTGGGAGCTGCGTCCGTCGGGGATTATCACCTAGGATTGACGAGTGGACACATTTTGGTTTTACATAACTGTTATTTTGTACCCAGGTTAACGTGTAATATCATATCAGTTTCCTTGTTATCAAATAAAGGTTATGATTTCACGTTTGTAAGAGATGTTGTCAACATCCACCTTAATCATGGTTTGATTGGGTCCGGTACATTAAATAACGGCATATATGTTTTAAACCAACTCCAAATTTTCAATGTCCAGAACACACTAAAAAGAAAGTCTCCAGAATTAAATAAAGCTTTCTTATTGCATTGTAGACTGGGTCACATCAATGATAGAAGGTTGACTAAGTTGCATAGAGAAGGATATCTAGACTCGTTCAAATATCAATCTTATGACACTTGTCAATCTTGTCTCAAAGGAAAGATGACAAAGACTCCATTTACTGGACAAGGAGTAAGAGCGAGCGAGCTCTTAGGACTCATACACAGCGATGTATGCGGTCCAATGTCTACACATGCGAGAGGTGGTTATTCCTACTTCATTACTTTTACAGATGATTTCTCCAGGTTTGGACATGTCTTCTTAATGAAGCATAAATCCGAAGCCTTTGAGAAATTCCTGGAATACAAGAGTGAAGCGGAAAACCAAACAGGCAAAAGTATTAAGACACTGAGATCTGATCGAGGTGGAGAATACTTAAGTGCCGAGTTCCTAGGTTACCTAAAAGAGAAAGGAATTCTCTCTCAGCTTACTCCTCCATACACTCCACAGCACAACGGTGTATCGGAGAGACGAAATCGAACCCTATTGGATATGGTACGATCCATGATGAGTAATGCTGAGTTACCGCGATCTTTCTGGGGGTATGCGCTAGAATCAGCGATACATCTTTTGAACAGAGTTCCAACCAAAACTGTGCCTACCACACCATATCAGATGTGGAGTGGGAAGAAACCCTATCTTCAGTACCTGAAGACGTGGGGATGTCCAGCTTTTGTAAAAAAGCAGCATCCGGACAAGCTCGAGGCACGCTCAGTAGAATGTAAGTTTGTGGGATATCCAAAGAACTCTACAGGATATTGCTTCTATTACGCAGAGGAACAAAAGGTTTTTGTTTCTCGTCATGCCCGCTTCTTAGAAACTGAATTTTTGGAAAATCAGAAGAGTGGGAGCGAAATAGAACTGGAAGAAATTCCAGAACCACAAACTGCTACTGAAAGTTTGGTAGAACCGGAAGTTCAAGAAGAACAGAACATTCCCGCACCCCTCCGCAGGAGTAGTAGGCCGTCTCATCCGCCTGAGAGATACTACGGTTTTCTCATTGACGGGGATAGAGAGGATTGCATCATAGATGATGATGAACCTACTGACTTCCAGCAGGCCATCCAGAGCGGCGACTCGGTACGATGGCTAGATGCAATGCGAACCGAAATGGAGTCCATGTACACCAACAAAGTATGGACTTTGGACTTTGCTCCAGATTGGGTAAAACCCATAGGATGCAAATGGATCTTCAAGAAAAAGATTGGTGTAGATGGACAGGTGGAAACCTATAAGGCTAGACTTGTTGCAAAGGGTTTTCGTCAAAGACCTGGTTTGGACTATGACGGAACTTTTTCTCCAGTAGCTATGCTCAAATCCATTCGGGTCCTTCTTGCTATTGCTGCCTTCCATGATTATGAAATCTGGCAGATGGACGTAAAGACGGCTTATCTGAATGGAAATTTAGAAGAGAGCGTCTATATGGATCAGCCAGAGGGTTTCAATCAGAGTGGGAGCAGCGGGAAAGTATGCAAGCTGCTTAAGTCCATTTATGGACTAAAGCAGGCATCGCGGAGTTGGAACATCTGTTTTGATGAGACAGTCCAAGAATATGACTTTATCAAAAATCCAGATGAACCGTGCATATATAGTAAAGTTGTGGCCAGAAGTGTCGTATTCCTCGTCTTGTACATGGATGACATTCTATCGATAGGAAATGATATTCCTATGCTACAATCTGTCAAAGGATTCTTGTCACACAGGTTCTCCATGAAAGACCTGGGTGATGCCTCTTACATTCTGGGGATCCGGATCTATCGTGATAGATCCAAGAGGATGTTGGGACTTTCGCAGTCCAGGTATATCGACACTATACTGAAAAGATTCAGTATGGAAGATTCTAATCGCGGTAATCTGCCGGCTTGTCACGGAATCACCCTCTCCAAAGAGATGTCTCCCAAGACTGATTTGGAAAGGGAACGCATGTCTATTATACCCTACGCTTCTGCGGTAGGCTCTATAATGTATGCGATGTTGTGTACCAGACCAGATGTAGCTTACGCACTGAGCGTGGTAAGCCGGTATCAGTCAGACCCAGGGAAGAAACACTGGATAGCAGTAAAGAACATTCTCAAGTACCTGAGGAGGACTAAGGAGATGTTCTTAGTTTACGGCGGAAAAGACCTCAGGTTGGAGGCCTTTGCTGATTCCGGCTTCCAGAGTGATAAGGACGATTCCAAGTCCATGTCGGGTTATGTCTTTACCCTCAATGGAGGGGCGGTGTGCTGGAAGAGCTCCAAGCAGGACACTGTTGCTGACTCGACGATGGAAGCGGAGTATATAGCTGCTTGCGATGCCGCAAAAGAAGCAGTCTGGATGAAGAAGTTCCTAACAGAACTTCAGGTTGTTCCTACCATAGTTGATCCAATACCTTTGTATTGCGACAACAACGGAGCTATAGCTTTAGCAAAGGAACCAAGGTCCCATCAGAAGTCCAGTCACATCTTGAGGCAGAATCACCTAATCAGGGAGATCATTGATCGTCAAGAGATCGAGGTTCGGAGAGTTGCTTCAGAAGAGAACATTGCTGATCCATTCACGAAGGCCCTTCCTAAGATTCAGTTCGAGAGGCTACTCGAGATCATTGGTCTACGATATGCCAGTACATGGCCCTAGTGCAAGTGGGAGATTGTTAGTGTTTATGCCCTAGAAGGCCATTACTGTATCATACTAGCTTGTATATTACTTAATGGAAGCTTGGGATATTCACATGTATATAACAGTCTTGCTAAACATGGTAGTATGCTACTTGGTTTTTCTATCTTAATATGTGAGTGTACGTATTGATAGAGCTCTTAGGATCTTGCTTGTCTACCAGCGTTGTGATGGCAGTCACACTAGTCGGGGCTGGGTAGTCTACAAGCACATCCTTATTCAGGTCCCTGGTCGTTGGATTATCGAGACAGAGCATCGATACTCCGGAGTAGACTGGTGTGTATGCTTCTCATCCCAGTTTGGGAGATGGTCTGTCTCACAGCCGTCAGTACGTCGTACTGGAGATAGTATACAGGTGCTCGTTAGGTTACGGGGCTTCTCATCCCAGTTGGGGAGATGGTCTGTCTCACAGCCGTCAGTACGTCGTACTGGAGATTGTATACAGGTGCTCGTTAGGTTACGGGTACACCGGACAGGACTCACAGGGAACTGTTGGTTGGTTTGATACCAGTCGTCAGTGAAAAGTTCCCAGGTGACATGAGTACAGCGTAGTCCGCAGACTTGACACTGCTACTTCGCCTCGAGTGTGTCCCACTGTTCTTAGATTGCTACCCTACCACGGCTCAAAGGAGTCGTGCAAACAGGTAGCAGTTGGGTGCAGTCCCGAGCACTTGGAGGCAGTGGCGGTTAGACAGGATTCGTCCCTCCCGGTATTGGGAGTAGATATCGTGCTGTGTCAGAGAGCCATTACGCAAAGTCCCTGGCCAGGGCAAGCGAGATTTTCTGGTAGGTTCCAGTAGTTTCTCAGGGTGTAATGGGCTTCCCTCCGACACGACTTATACCGCTATTAGGGGACTGACGCTTGCCGTCCCCCTAGGCCCGATATGCGATAGTCTTGGACGAACGGACCGGACTGTATGGAGATTGTCACATCAAACTCAGTAGGAGTTCGGATGGGTTTTTCTCATCGGCCTTCTTATCGACAACTACCTGGGGACCGTTACGTACAGCTAGTGCCGCTTGCGGTCTGTGGTTAAACCCACTGCCAGCGTAGTAGTCGAGTCTCTAGAGTCCCACACAGAGAGTTTCCTACTCCAGGCCAAACGATATAGAGGTTGCATGGTTTTCCGACAAAGGGTTCGGACGCATACGTGCGTTTACGCGCGTACGACATTTCGGACTGTTTTTACCAGTCGGCTTTGGTTTAAGCCAGTTACTGGTATCCGGTTATTGGATTTTTACAGTCTAAAGTTTTTCCGTATTTTTGCGGATTGGAGGGGCATTCTCGTAATTGTACGAGAAGCTTCTAGAAGATGTGACTAAGGAGGTTACTTATGGATAAGAAAGTGAGTCATGAGGTGATTCATCATTATCATTATTGCACCATAAATGATAATGACACATGCTTAATGAATCATCTCTTTTCATTTATAAAGCATGCTTATTCATTTCTTTTATTCATTTTTCTTAAATAAGAATGCTTCATGATATATTATGATACACTCATTTTCTCATCTCATAATATTATTCACATTCTCTCTCCTCAAGCTCTCATCTTCAAGAAGACTAATCCTTAATCCTCATGTGTTGAGATCAAAGGATTAGTTAGACTTAAACATCCATTACCTTCACTCTACATCATACTTTCATCTTTGATTAGCAATCAAAGTTGATTAGTTACCTCAAGTTAGAGGTGTAGCTTGGTGTCTTGCTCTCAGGTGGATCGTCTACTACCTAGAGAAGGTCGAGGAGGACAAAGGAGGACACAAAGACGAAGGACCGTTTTCATTAGGTATAATCCCTTAACACTATAGTTAGTATAGCTATGTGTTCGGTTATTATTTGTTTAGCTTCGATTCAAGCGGTTAGTCGATGTTTGTTCTTTAAACTTGATCGTTTTTGAAAATTCCGCCTCCCCATAAGTACTGGGGTGTACTACATCGACTTACATATCATAACATGCAACAACTTTTATTTTTGAGCGCAGCGAATTTTTGCAAAGAATCCTGCAGAAATGTTGTTATTGGACAGATCAGAGAGGAGATAAGAAAGTATAGAATATACTAGAGAATTCTGGATCCCTAACTCGTCAAAACAGCCGCGGTTCCACCGCCAATACGTGCTATCCGCCACGGTTCCGCGGTTGTTTGAATGGTTCTTTGAACGATTTTTGGTTCTGATGCTCCATTTGCTCCTCTGTCCTAGATGAAATGGCCTGAATATTTTTCTCCCTGCTGCAGTGATTTTAGATTTCCTTGCAAAATTCACACACTAATCGGTAAGCACACGATGCGATTTTGATTCAAATTTTTGATGGAATAATAATATTTCAACTCAATAGCAAGAACGAACAAATTACGCACGGATCCCCAGTAACGACGCCATTTGATTGATCGTCTTTTGATGTGTTGAAAGTGTTATCAAAATCAAAGAATTTATAGCCGCAATCAATAACGGTGTCGATGTAGTTCGTTAATAAGTACGGATCGTCTACTGTGATTCGTGTATTTATTCGTTCTCACTTTAGTTGAGTCGAAAGAAAATAGTAAAGAAAGTTCAAAGAAGTGAATCAAGTTTTATTGGATGAAATATTTTCAATAAAAAATCAAGAAAGAATTTAAGATTTAGTAATCAAGAAAGTGTCCAAAATCAATTTTAAGTATCAAGAAAATGAAGAATAGCTAGTAGGATTCGATAGGAATTAGTAGCAATGATGAATACTAATAATGACTTATCTTATCTATTGATGAATTATAACTAGAACGATGGTGATGAATGAAGATTAGGGATCTTTTGAAGAAACTAGGTTTTCTCCTTCACTATCCCTTGTCTTTTCATTTATCACTATTCAAATCTAGCCTTTAGCAAAGAGAATCATCACTCAGTTAATCCCAAATTACAACGCAATTATCAAGAACGGTGATCTTGCCCCAAATTTGGTCGTTGATGATTATTTTTCCTAAAGTTCATAATTCTCATAAGACTTAAGACGAGTTTAGGATTTCATCACTATTTTATCTACCGATCTCCTTCGAATCCTTAACAAGCGGAGATTTCACTCATGCAACGTGAAAATAAAAGAATCAAGAATTAGAAATTTCATAATGCGAAAATTTAAAGAAAGCGAGAATTAATAATTTATCACCTTTATTAATCAACTTCTAATTACACATTCCTTCAATCCGAGATTACAAGAATTGCTCTCGATCGCTCCCTTGAAGAGGTAGCTATTTCGTCGAATTTTGCTTCGCTCGATCTCTTTGAGACTTGGACCTGTCGAGGATCTCGCACTCTTGATGTCGATTGGCTTCGTGTAAAGGATCATGAATGTCGTCGCTTGATGTTGTTCTCAACGATTCTTGATTTGGATCTTGATTAGGAATTGAATTGGATTTGGTTTTGGTTTGTGTGCTAGAAATCGGCTATCTTCAACAACTAATCAACGTAGGGTTTGGCCCCTTTTTATAGCTCTTCACCAATCTTCCACTAGAAGCTAGGTCAGTCTTCCCCAAGAAGCTACGTAGTTGTAGGAAAACTTTTAGAATAAGGTAGTTATTAAGCTTCCTCAAGAAGTTAGGCTGTTGTAGGAAAGTTTCCAGAAATAGTTTGTTACAATGGAGCGTCTTCAACAAGCTAGAACATTATAATGAAGCTTTCTGGAAAATTGTCTTCACCGGAGCCCTAACTCGGCGCGGATCTGCGGCGGATCGGCCTAACTCGGCCGCGGTTCCGCGGCCATTTGGTGAGATTGTTGCTTCATTTCTCTGCGGTCTTCTTATGTTGGTTTCAGGGTTTATATTTGTGATATCTGGAATCTTCTTATCTCTTCTGAATCTCTGCCAGATTTTAACTCTTTGACTTGCTGCATTTTGTCGGCAAATTTTGTGATTCCGATATCAGTCCTGAAATAATTTTCTGCATAAAATCTCACTGTAGATTGTTGAGATATACAATATCATGCGTGATGTAATAAACACACAATTTCCCTCCAGAATGTTGATTATAATGTATAACACATGATAATTGATATTTTCCAGACGAACTTGTAATACGTGTTATATTTATAACAAACACCCTTAGATGATTAGCAAAGTGAGGAAATTGTTATGTTAAAGATTGCAATATTTTCTACTGAACAGCCGCATACCAATTGAATCAAGTTCCATCAAAATCGGTGCCTAAAACACCATATGAGATATGAAGTGGGAAGAGAACCATATCTTAAACGGGTTAAGATATGGGGTTGTCCCGCCTATTTCAAACGACAAAATCCGAACAAACTCGAGACACGATCAGTTCTTTGTATGTTTATGGGATATCCAAAGAATTCACAAGGATTTGTTTTCTACCGCGCTGAGGAACAAAAGGTATTTGTTTCTCAATATGCCATCTTTTTAGAAAAGGAATTTCTTGTTAAAAAAATTAGTAGCAAAGAGGTTGAATTGGAAGAAGTTCCAGCCACACAAACAACAAGTGATGATTTAATGGAACCAGAGGATTCGATATTCCCCGACGAACCTCAGCCTCTCCGCCGATCTAGTAGGGTTCCTCATCCACCTGAGAGATACTACGGTTTTCTCATTGATGGTGGGAGCGAGGATTGCATCATGGAAGATGATGACCCAAGTAGATTTAAGCAAGCCATCACGAGTGGGGACTCTGTGAAATGGCTGGATGCAATGCGGTCTGAGATGGATTCCATGTACACCAACAAAGTATGGACTTTGGATGTTGCTCCTGAAGGGGTAAAACCCATTGTGAGCAAGTGAATCTTTAAGAAGAAACTTGGTGTAGATGGAAAAGTTGAGACTTTCAATGCTAAACTTGTAGCAAAAGGTTTTCGTCAACGACTGGGTGTGGATTATGATGAAACCTTTTCTCCAGTGGCGATGCTTAAGTCCATCCGGATCCTACTTGCCATCGCTGCATACCATGACTACGAAATCTGGCAGATGGACGTCAAGACCGCTTTTCTAAATGGTGATTTAGAATAGAACGTATACATGAAACAGCCAGAGGGCTTCGTGGACAGTGGGAGAAGCGGAATGGTGTGCAAGCTGCTTAAATCAATCTACGGGTTAAAGTAGCCATCGCGAAGTTGGAACATCTGTTTTGGTGTGGCAGTCAAAGAGTTTGACTTCATCAAAAACGTAGATGAACCTTGTGGATACAAGAAGGTTGCAGAGAGTAAGGTCGTCTTCCTCGTATTGTACGTGGATGACATACTCTTGATAGGAAATGTTGTTCCTATGTTGCACTCGGTCAAGCTCTTCTTATCACAAAGATTCTCCATGAAGGATCTGGGTGATGCTTCCTACATCCTGGGGATTAAGATTTATAGAGATAGATCTAAACGTATGCTGGGATTGTCCTAATCCAGGTACATTGATACCATACTAAAGAGCTTTAGTATGGAAGATTCCAAACGTGGGAATTTACCCACGATCTCAGGAATCACTCTCTCCAAAGAGATGTCCCCCATGACTGATTTGGAGAGGGCTCACATACAAGGGATACCATATGCTTCGGCAGTCGGGTCTATCATGTATTCGATGTTATGTACCCAACCGGATGTAGTGTATGTAGGGTTCCTAGGCACTCTCAAGGGGTCTCACAATGCATCCACCATGCCCGTTTCAAAAATTACGGTGCCGAGAAACCCTAGACTACGGATCGTTAGCTAGATGTTTAGGCGAAAGAAGCTAGTTTACAACTAAACTATAAGATAAACGGAAATACAACCTTTGTAGATCCGGTGCTCCACCTCCATAGCTCCGCAACGAAGTCCCCTCGCCGTCCTAGTGAATTCCCGGGCTCTAGCATCGGCTTCATCGGAGAATAGGCGAGCTAGGTCGTCGATGTCCATGCCGAAGATGATCTACGTCGAGGCATCGCTAGATCAAGCTCCACCTTCACCAAGCCATGAAAACTTGTGAAGGAAACACACTCTACTACTTGGCAAGAGGTAGAGGATGAAGAAATAGGAAGTGGGTAGACTTTAGAATTGGATCTCTCACTTGTTTCATCAATCCACCATTGATGAAGAAAGGTTTTCTTCTTTGAAGATGAAGAAGAAGAAGATAAAGTTATGATAAGTTATTCTAAAATCAAAATAATAATGAATTCTTATCATAACCAAACCATGGTCAAGTGTAGAGTATAAATCATGGTTAGTGGGATGGTTAGGGTCAAGCATGAGACAAAATGGTCACTTGGTCAAAGTCTTCATGAAGCTTCAAGAAAGAACAAAGAAAGCCACCATTTTTCTCTTTATGCTTTTCATTTTCCAAAAAGAATAAAGAATAAATAAATGAATAAGAAAATGAATAAGGAAAAAGTAAAACCTAACCATTTCATTAACCAAGGTTTAATTCTTTACACTTAACCAAAAAGGGATGTATCATTAAACATGATACAAGCAAGTGCACAAAATCATATCGCATATGCAATGTGCACATATCGAGCGAGAAAATCCATCTTAAGTAAACCGATACTAGTTGATGCAAACTAATATATCAAATATATAATTATGCATTAAATCATTAAATCAACACTTGATTTAATGATCCGGTCATATCGCATATAACCGACTAGTATCTTATGTATCGGCTTATCGAATCAATACTTGATTCCATAACTAGGTTATATCGCATACAACCAATCGATACATTTATCGCGAGAATAGAATACGGTATCACATACACGCATTATTCTCGGTCCCGCACATATCTCATACGTGCTCCTATTTCGTTTCGCTTGAGCCAGGAAACCTCTGTGTAGGACTCTGAAGACTCGTCAATACGCCGGCAGCAGGGGATGATCATATCAAACACCCACAAGCCGCAAGCGGTCTCCTAAACGTAACGGCCACCCGGGTATTGAGCGATCAGAAGATCGACGAGCAAGCCCGCTCACACTCCAGTGAATCCAACCAGTCGTCTGCTAAGTTGCATATCTTGCCTAGGGGTGGTAAACGTCAGACCCCAATAGCTCGATAAGTCGTGTCGATATGAGGTCTATAACATTCGAGAAACTACTGGTAACACTTACCAGTAAATCTCATCAACCCTGGCCAGGGATTTCCTATTATAGCCAATCGAACACAGCACAACATCAACTCCCTATACCGGGAGAGACGAATCCCCTCCTATCGCTCATTGCCTCCATGTGAGTCGGGACTGTACCCAAAAACCACCATTTTGCACGCCCTCTTGGACGTGGTAAGATGGAAATCAAAGCACAGCGGGAACCACACAAGACTCTATGATGATCTCGGGTCAACAGACTACTCTGTACCAGTGTCACCAGAGAACTGCCATCTGACGTGAGGTATAATACCATCTGGGAGTTCTCGGCGAGTCCGTCCAGTGTACCCAGTCTCTACTGAGCACCCGTATATCATCTCCGATGTCAAACACTAATGGATATGGGATCATCCATCGCCCATCTGTATGGGTCGAGAAGGTACACGCTAGTCTACTCTGGTATATCGATGCCCCGTCTCGATACACCCACGACTAGGGACTTTGAAGGATGTTCTTATGGACTACCATGTCCCCACTAGTATGATCCGCATCATAGTCCAGATAGTCAAGTACACATCCTAAGGGCTTTACCAACATGTAACAGAGTGACAATCAATGTACACGTTAAGGTAAAGTGCAACCAGATAGCATACTATCATGTCGAGCAAGAAAGTCCTCCCTATATATGTCCCAGCATCCACTACAATATACATCCTATGTACAGTAATGGCCTCTAGGGCATACATATAACTAACAATCTCCCACTTGCACTAGGGCCATCTGTAGCAGTGGTTGCAGTATCTCATACTCAACCATCCCATAAAAGTCTCTCTCTGGGAATAGGCCTTCGTGAGTGGATCCGCTGCGTTATCCTCTAAGTCTGCTCTCCTTGCCTCGATGACCCTGGAGATCAACTATCTCCATGATCAGGTGATACTGCCTTAGAATATGTCTGGATCACTGATGGGACGGACGTTCCTTGGCATAAGCCACAACTCCATTGTCACACAATGGAAGGAACTAAGTTCATCACATGAACTAATATACACCCAAACAGCCTCTTTGGTAGCATCTTAAGTAGCGATGTATCCTGCCTTTATCGTCTAGTATGTCACGGTATCTAGCTTGGAACTCTTCCAACATACCGTCCCTTTACTGAGGGTAAAGACAATGCCTGTGACTGACACTCAGTCCTCTTTATCACCCTGGAACACTTCCAGTGATTTTCCCCAGGATCAACTGATACCATCTCACTACAACTAGTGAGTATTCTAACACCCAAATAACATCTATCTCATAGATGAAAACTCAGGTTTTAGGAGGTATCACTTTGATCCTATGTGGAGAATCATTGTGATAAGCGGAGATTGATCGAGCGTAGCATAGGAAGCTCCTTCCCTATCAAGAGTATGTCATCCACGTACTCTACGAGGATCGTCACCATACTCCCTACTACATTTTTGTTCATACAAGGTTCATCTACCATTATGATGATGTCAACTTCTTTGACTAATCCATCAAAACAGATGTTCCAACTCCGCGATGCCTGCTTTATCATTTAAAGCATCTTACAAACGTTTCCGCTGCTCCCACTGTCTACGAAGCCCTCTGGCTGTGTACTTATAGACGCACTATTCTAAAACATCATTTAGAAAAGCAGTCATGGCACCCAACCGCCAGATATCGTAGTTATGGTATGTAGCCGTGGCAAGTAGGATCTGGATGGACTTAAGCATAGGTACTGGAAAAGGTTTCATCATTATCCACGCTTGGTCAATGACGAAAACCTTTAACAAGTCTAGCTTTGAAAGTCTCAACCTTTCCATTTACACCAAGTAATCTTCTTAAGATATACTTGCTCCTGATGGGGATTTAACCCTTCAGATATAGCAACTAAAGTCCATACTTTGTTGGTGTAAAAGGATTCCATCTCAGATCGCTAAGCATCCAGCCATTCTTACAGAGTCTTACTCCTGATGGCCAGCTCGAAGCTAGTTGGGTCATCATCTCATGATGCAATCCTCGCTCCCACTGTCATAGAGAAACCGAAGTATCTCTCAGGTGGGTGAGAAACCCTACTAGATCGGCGGAGAGGCTGAGGTTCGTTGGTTACTATCGAATCCTTTAGTTCTACCAAATCATCTGCTGTAGTTTGTATAGCTGGAACATTTCCAGTTCTACATTACAGACCTTGCCTCGAGCTTGTCCGGATTTTGCTTTTTAGACATAGGCCGGACAACCCCAAATCTTAACTAGCTTAAGACATGGGCTCTTCCCTTTCCATATCACATATGAAATGGTAGACAACTGATTTGATTGGAACCCTATTCAATAGGTATGCAACTTCATAAGTGCATAACTCCCTAAAGGAAAAAGGTAACTCAGTAGTACTCATCATAGAGCATACCATATCAAATAGGGTGTATCTGCTCTGCCCCGATATACCATCGTGCAATGGTGTATACAGAGGAGTAATTCTGAGAGAGAATCTCATTCTCTTTTAAAATAGTCCAGGAATTCCATGCACAAGTATTCTCCTCCCTGATCTCATCATAGGACATAATACTTATACCCGTATTTTGGTTCTCTACTTCTAACTTATATTCTGTGAATATCTCAAAAGGTTCGGACTCATGTTTCAACAGGAACATAGGCCTGAATCTCGAAAGATCATCAGAGAACGTAATGAAGTATAAAGAACCAGTCCTGGCATGTGTAGACAGGGGACCTTTCGTACATCAGCATGTATCATCCCAAGAGTTCACTAAATCTTTCTCTGTTTCCAGTAAACGGAGCTATGGTCATCTTATCTTTGTGACATGACTGGCGAGTTTCACAAGATGTAAATTCAAACTGATTTGAATATGCATCTACATATAACAACAGCTAGTCGGGTCGCATTGATATGACCTAGTCTACAATGCCTCAAGAAGGATTCGTTCATTTCTGAACTATTCCTCTTGTGTGTGTTCTGTATACTAAGAACTGTAGTTTGATTTAGAACATCAATGCTTTTAGATAACGTGCCTGAACCGATCAACTTTTAATATAGGAAATGTTCAAAACATTATCCAGCAATACAAAATTTTATCATTTCTTTACTAATAAAGAGACTGATATGATTTTGTATATCAGGTTCGGTATCTAATAACATACGTTCAGAATTAATGTATCGGTAATACAGGGTGACAATGACCGACAGACTTGGCTGCAACTCTTGCCCCGTTTTCTGCCTCATGAAACTTATCATCCGTTCTCAGTTCTTTATAATGAACACATCCGAAGATGATGCATCAGCATGCACTCTCTTCGTTTGGGCGGCACGGGAATTCTGGTATTTCCCAATTTCCTGCTATGTCTTATAACAATTATAAGTAGGAGCGGGACCAACGTTCCCCAGCTCAGTATAACAAGCGGGTTCGGTCAATATTCCGTTTTATTATCTTTATTAAGGCGTGACATGGTCGCTACCAGGAGAGAGAGAGAAGAAAACACTCAGCATGCGCTCTTGCAAGAATAGATTGGTTATTATTTTATCTAATCAGGATGGCTCCCACTGCTTTTTATCAAATCTTCCTTCAAACCCTAAAAGGAAAGACTAGCCGGGATTAATTACACACTACAAGTTCGCCAATCTTTCAGCCAGGCCAGTGTCGGTACTTTGAGGGAGGTCCCCCGTGCTTTCGCACGAACCTAATTAATGTAAACCTCGTTTTCCTAGAGGCGTAACCTCGTTGACACCTTTCTAGACACATACTTGATCGGCTAATTGTAATGTGTAAAACTCTCCCAGGAGTAACAATTACTCGCAGCGGGTATCGGGATCCAACTATCTCATAGAAGGTATGTAATCTCATTGCAAATTTCAACACTTGAAATTCCCGATAATTTTGCCCCGAACGATCTATGACCTTGACAAGGTCAACAAACCATAGACCGCAAGTCAAGTTCAACCCGTCATTTCTTGATTGAATCAAACCCACCCGCACGACCCGTGACAAGGTCAACAAGGCCGCACGACTACCCTAACCCAATCTGCATCATATGCATAAGCAGATAAATACTGGTTAGCTACCGCACACTGCGCCTTGACAAGGTCAACAAACGCAGCACGAATACTAAACAGGATTTATCTGAAATGACGGAGGGCTACGACAGGTTTTTCTGAAAACCTATTGCGTAATGAACTTGATATCGTTGTAGGATCGAATGAATTTTGAAATGGAGTGTTTTTGAGGCTTTTCTAGTTTTGCTAAAGGAGTCACTTCCGGTGAAGGGATCGTCGGTCCTTTCCTCGTCGAATGAGGTGCGGGATATATCATATATATCACTGTGCAAAGCAGAACTCTTAAAAGCTATCAAAATACAAACCGAGTGTGTAGCATCTGCCAGTTATTGCTAAAGGAGTCACTCCCGGTGAAGGGATCTCGGTCCTTTCCTCATCGAATAAGGTGCAGGATATATCATATATACCACTGTGCAAAGCAAGAACTGTAGCTACCTGTTTTATTTTGAAATTCGATTCTACAACATCTTTAGGTTTCGTTTCTTTCATTAATCATATTAATGAAGTCCCATCATTTAATGTACCTAAACATCACAGATAAATATGACGTACACTTATGCCATCCGCATTCGCCTCGATGTCCCCTCGTGCACCGTTAGGTTAAGTAAATAACGACAGAGCGGGGCAGGGCTAGCGCGGGTGTAAAACATAAGTAACGTCTATATAATATATCATATATACTATATACTGTATCTATCACAGAAAATCACATGATCACATCACAGATATCGCAGCAGAAGAAACATATGAAATATTGGATATACTAGGACGTCCGTGTTTTCAATACGAGCCAGTATAAAACACGGATTCCACGGTCGCGATGAATAGCCAAACCCACACCCCTAGACCCCTACGAGAGCGGCAAGCAACCCTACCAATTCTAGAGTTAGGAAACCCGGACTCGACTCCTCGAGTTGGTCTCCCACTGGACCCCAGAACCCGGTTACTTGTGCCCTCCTCCTTGGGTCTATCCTAGTGCGGAAAAGAAAATAATATACAAACGGTGACAACTTCCGCAACCTGGAAGTGCCCCAATAAAAGAATATTACATACAAGTTTTTACATGAATGAAAATGAAAAAACACTCATCTCACATAAAAAAACCCCGGCTATTCGAACACGACGATCCAATATAACATATCCAGCAACACATAACATCACATGTCATCAAGGTAAGTAAACATGCGCATCCCAATTGTCGTTGACATATAGCAACAAAACCGGCGATATCACATATTATACTTACGGTCACAGAAAAGAAAGTGTAAAACTACAACAGTTGGAATCCGCAACCTACTCAGACATCGCATGCCTGACCAAATGAATTACTTAGACATCGCATGCCTAACAATTATAAACCCCACATTTTAGTCTCATTATCGAAAACACTTTTCAATATCAAGTCGGGTAATTCAACAAGATTCCCGACATTTTGATCGAATGCTCGTCGCAAACTTCAGTAGGCGGCTGCACCCCCGATACCGTCGACAAAGTGCACCAAGGCAGAACACCGCCACCGCGAGCACCCGAACGGATGCTTTCGGCGACAGGGTTCTCCTACAGTCACTTGGTCGGGGCTATGGAGTGGGGCTGTCTATTAAGTTTACCCGGCGAGTATCCGCGTACGCTACGTGATTGCGACGGACTTTTGATCACATCAAAATTCCGTGGCAACCGATCAACTGAGACTAAACTGCTATGTTTATAACATTCATTCAGTTATCTCATAACTGCTTATGAATTCCAATTATTGTATCCTATTCCGGATAAAATAGAAAATGTCAAACTTTCCGATCGAACAATCGAACACCCAAGTTTTCCCGATACAGATCAACACATGAAACAATTCTAAAAACATTCAGTTCGTGCCTCAGTACCAACGGTCCAGCCGTAGAAGGGTCAAGCCAAAGCCTAACATGTGGCACGCCGTACTGCCCCAAACCCGAAGGTTCAAAGGGCAGTTCAAGACGGTCACATAATCGAGTTAAGGTTTGTTGTCTTCTAGAGGGACCATCGCGTTACTTGCACTACTTAGAACGTCGTTAAACTACGGAAAAATCCAACACTTGGAAATTTCCCGACAGGGGAAAAATTGGGTATTTATATCCGGTCGAACTTTTTAATATATTGTAAAATTATCCGGAAAGCCAAAAAGACAAAATTTGATACCCCGATTGAAACACCGAATCCCCAAAACAACTCCAGAAAATTCAACTCTTGAATAAAATTTAAAAAATACCCAGAAAATCCAGCATAATATAATAAGAGTTACTGTGCAAACATACGAGGATGACGTCATCAAGGTGCGGCGGAACTGCCGCAGAAGGCAGGCTTCTGCCGCGCTTCCGCCGCGGTTTGTACTGTTCATGGGAAAAAAATTGCACCGTAATTCTTATAATTCCCTGCTGAAATTTTTAAGCATTTTTAATCTGGAAAAAACACAGTTTTTAGAAAAAGTCCAGAGAGCTATTTTGGGGTCGGGTTTTGGTTCGATCGGACTTCAAAATCCGTCTAGACTTCGCCTAAGGCTCTAGCTAGGCTCTGATACCACTGTAAGGTTTCTAGGCACTCTCAAGGGGTCTCACAAGGCATCAACCACGCCCGTTTCAAAAATTACGGTGCCGAGAAACCCTAGACTACGGATCGTTAGCTAGATATCTAGGCGAAAGAAGCTAGTTTAGAACTAAACTATAAGATAAACGGAAATACAACCTTTGTAGATCCGGTGCTCCACCTCCATAGCTCCGCAACGAAGTCCCCTCGCTGTCCTAGTGAATTCCCGGGCTCTAGCATCGTCTTCATCGGAGAATAGGCGAGCTCGGTCGTCGATGTCCATGCAGAAGATGATCTACGTCGAGGCATCGCTAGATCAAGCTCAACCTTCACCAAGCCATGAAAACTTGTGAAGGAAACACACTCTACTACTTGGCAAGAGGTAGAGGATGAAGAAATAGGAAGTGGGTAGACTTTAGAATTGGATCTCTCACTTGTTTCATCAATCCACCATTGATGAAGAAAGGTTTTCTTCTTTGAAGATGAAGAAGAAGAAGTAGATAAAGTTATGATAAGTTATTCTAAAATGAAAAGAATAATGAATTCTTATCATAACCAAACCATGGTCAAGTGTAGAGAATAAATCATGGTTAGTGGGATGGTTAGGGTCAAGCATGAGACAAAATGGTCACTTGGTCAAAGTCTTCATCAAGCTTCAAGAAAGAACAAAGAAAGCCACCATTTTTCTCTTTATGCTTTTCATTTTCCAAAAAGAATAAAGAATAAATAAATGAATAAGAAAATGAATAAGGAAAAAGTAAACCCTAACCATTTCATTAACCAAGGTTTAATTCTTTACACTTAACCAAAAAGGTATGTATCATCAAACATGATACAAGCAAGTGCACAAAATCATATCGCATATGCAATGCGCACATATCGAGCGAGAAAATCCATCTTAAGTAAACCGATACTAGTTGATGCAAACTAATATATAAAATATATAATTATGCATTAAATCATTAAATCAACACTTGATTTAACGATCCGGTCATATCGCATATAACCGACTAGTATCCTATGTATCGGCTTATCGAATCAATACTTGATTCCATAACTAGGTTATATCGCATACAACCAATCGATACATTTATCGCGAGAATAGAATACGGTATCACATACACGCATTATTCTCGGTCCCGCACATATCTCATACGTGATCCTATTTCGTTTCGCTTGAGCCAGGAAACCTCTGTGTAGGACTCTAAAGACTCGTCAATACGCCGGCAGCAGGTGATGATCATATCAAACACCCACAAGCCGCAAGCGGTCTGCTAAATGTAACGGCCACCCGGGTATTGAGCGATCAGAAGATCGACGAGCAAGCCCGCTCACACTCCAGTGAATCCAACCAGTAACACTACCGTACAGTCCGGTCTGATCGTCTGATATGTTGCATATCTTGCCTAGGGGTGGTAAATGTCAGACCCCAATAGCTCGATAAGTCGTGTCGATATGAGGTCTATAACATTCGAGAAACTACTGGTAACACTTACCAGTAAATCTCATCAACCCTGGCCATGGATTTCCTGTTATAGTCAATCGAACACAGCACAACATCAACTCCCTATACCGGGAGAGACGAATCCCCTCCTATCGCTCATTGCCTCCATGTGACTCGGGACTGTACCCAAAAACCACCGTTTTGCACGCCCTCTTGGACGTGGTAAGATGGAAATCAAAGCACAGTGGGAACCACACAAGTCTCTATGACGATCTCGGGTCAACAGACTACTCTGTACCAGTGTCACCAGAGAACTGCCATCTGACATGAGGTATAATACCATCTGGGAGTTCTCGGCGAGTCCGTCCAGTGTACCCAGTCTCTACTGAGCACCCGTATATCATCTCCGATGTCAAACACCAATGGATATGGGATCATCCATCGCCCATCTGTATGGGTCGAGAAGGTACACGCTAGTCTACTCTGGTATATCGATGCCCCGTCTCGATACACCCACGACTAGGGACTTTGAAGGATGTACTTATGGACTACCATGTCCCCACTAGTATGATCCGCATCATAGTCCAGATAGTCAAGTACACATCCTAAGGGCTTTACCAACATGTAACAGAGAGACAATCAATGCACACGTTAAGGTAAAGTGCAACCAGATAGCATACTATCATGTCGAGCAAGAAAGTCCTCCCTATATATGTCCCAGCATCCACTACAATATACATCCTATGTACAGTAATGGCCTCTAGGGCATACATATAACTAACAGTGTACGCACTTAGTGTTGTAAGTAGGTTTCAATTGGATCCTGGGGAGAATCACTGGACAGTTGTGAAGAACATTCTTAAGTACTTGAGAAGGACTAAAGATATATTCTTGTTTTTTGGTAACGATGAACTCCATATGGAGTCTTTTACCGATTCGAGCTTCCAGAGTGATAAGGACGTCTTTCGGTAAGTCTCAGGTTTTGTCTTCACCTTCAATGGAGGGTCGGTATATTAGAAGAGTTCCAAGCAAGATACCGTGGAAGACTCGACGATGGAGGCTGAATACATCGCTGCCAACGATGCCACCAAAGAAGCTGTCTGGATGAAGAAGTTCATAACTGAACTTGGAGTGGTTCTATCCATCGAACATCCAATACCTTTGTATTGTGATAACAATGGAGCTGTGGCTTTGGCCAAGGAACCCAGGCCCCATCAGCGATCCAGGCATTTTCTGAGGTGATATCACATGATCCGGGAGATAGTTGAATGCCAGGAGATCAAGGTCAGGAGAGTTGACATGAAGAATAACACGGCGGATCCACTCACGAAAGCCATTCCCTAGATACAATTTGAGAGACTCTTCGGGATGTTGGGTATGAGATACTACAACAACCGACCTTAGTGCAAGTGGGAGATTCTTAGTTGTATGTATGCCCTAGAGGCCATTGTTGTACATGATTTTATATTATAATGGATGCTTGGACATATATAGAGAGGACTTTCTTGCTCGACATGATAGTATGCTATGTGGTTATTCTTTATCTTAACATGTAGACTAGTATTGTGATGCTGTCTTGCTCTCACATGTTGGTAAAGCCCTTAGGATGTATACTTTGTTGGAGATAGTGCCCTCAGAGTCAATTATTGGATCACAGGCACGTGATTGCAATGATTGAGGGAGGACCTATCCCGGTAGGACAGTCTTACTCGAGATGATAGTATGCTATCTGGTTTACCTTTATCATCGTGTACTGCTTTAGGTGACCTGACAGGTCGCTATTGCACGTTGATAGAGCCCCTAGGATTCTTTCTTGACTACCGGCAGTATGAGGGCGATCATATAAGTGAGAGCTGGAGTCTATAAGCACATCCTTAAATGGTCCCTAGTCATGGGAGTTTCGAGACAGGGCATCGATACTCCAGAGTAGACTAGTGTATACAGTCGAGACCCCGACGAGGGGCGGTGGCCGGTCTCACAAGCCACTGGGGTCAGTTGGTTCACCTAAGATGTATACAGGTGCTCATTGGGTTATGAGTACACCGGACAGGACTCGCCGGGAACATGCTAGTTGGTCTTATACCAGACGTCAGATAGCAGTTCCATGGTGACATGTGTACAGGTTAGTTCATCGACTTGGGGATCGTCATTTGTCTCGTGTGAGTTCCCACTGTACTTTGATTACTACCCTACCACGGCTCAAAAGAGTCGTGCAAACATGTTTTAGTTGGGTACAGTCCCGAGCCACATGGAGGCAGTGAGCGGATCTTCAGGGGTTCGTCTCTCCCGGTATTAGGGGTGAGGTCGTGCTGTGTCTAGGAGAGCCATTACACGAAGTCCTTGGCCAAGGCTGGAGATTTACTGGTAGGTATTCCAGTAGTATCTCAGGGTGTTCTGGGCTACACTCCGACACGACTTGTACCGCTTTTGGGGGTCTGACTTTTACCAACCCCCTAGGCCCGACATGCGATGCTCATAGACGAACGGACCGGACTGTACGGATAATGTCACTGACAGGCTTAGTAGGGTGTCAGGATGAGTTCGCTCAACGACGTCCCTTTTAGTCAATAGCTGGTGGCCCGTCACGTATTGGCTTATACCTCTGACGTGCTAGTGGTTAAATCCATAACCATAGTATTGACGAGTCTTTAGAGTCCACCACACTTTCAGTTACTCAAGTTTTCGGGCGAAACGCTGTAGAGGCCGTATGGAGATATGGCAGGGTCCGATCAGATACGTGCGGTATTGCACGGATCAGGATCAGACGGTTTGTACTAGAGGTCGTATGGTTATATGGCAGCGTTCGATCAGATACGTGCGTTATTGCACGGATCAGGATCGGACGAATATTACTAGCCGGCTTTGGTTTAAGCCGGATCCTAGTATAGTACAGTGTAGATTTTGTCTCATTGCATTTGTATCCGGACGAAATACAGATGCGGGTGTGTATGCACAGTATCGGGGTTTTCCTGTAATTTATTACGGGACCAGTTTTCTTGAGTTGCCAATTTGCATTCCGTTCCGGCCGGTTTTCCTTTGTTCTTTCCCGGTCGGACTTTTCCGATGGAGGGGGTTATTTGCAAGTTTGCAAATAACACATTGTGGAGGTTTTTCTTGCAAATGTATTTATTATGAAAGCATCTTTTGATACCATTCTTATCCATCATTATCACTTGCTTTTTGTTGATTAGAAGTGATTAGAGTTTGATGTGAAATGGTTATGATGATGTTTTGGATGTGGTCACCACTTATGCTCCTACCATCACCTCCCTTCATGCTTCATATTCTTTCCTCCACCATTTCTAAGAGAAGAAGTTTTTTCATGGTTGAGAGGGAAGAAGATGAGAGCTTCATTTTGAGAGTGTAGTATTTTGATCTCTTTTTATGTTAAGAAAAATGCAAGCACCATTTTTCTTATCTTGTTTTCTCCATCATCTTCAAATGGCAACGAACCCAAATGAGACATAGCCTCTACACTACACTTCCTACAGCAAATCTTGGACGCGTCGGCTAGCCTACTTCGCGCCCGAGTTGCCTCGGTATTGAGGTGGGAGCCCGTAAAATATACAGGCGATGTGGTGCCCTTCCGGTGAGGAGGCGACGACCGGAGTTTCCGCAGGAGATCGGGACGACGAGGAGAAGACCGGAGGAATCGGATCATTCGGTATATCTCTAACCCGTCTTGTAGTTAGCTAGATCTAGTTTAATGGCACGATCCGGGGTTTAGTGCGCGGTGGTGCCGGTTTGCTAAGTCCGCAAAATTAAAGTTTATCACCGTTTCCGCATTTGGCCGTCGGATTGACGGCCGGGGAGCCGCCGTGCACTTACAGTGGTATCAGAGCCTCGCCATTAACTTCGTCTAGCTTCGTTTGATGTGTTTGCATTTCCGATCGACCAAAATTTCCAAAAACCGTATTTTTCCTTCATATTTGTTTCTGTTAAAATTTTTTGAAGTTTAAAAATTTTTCAGGTGGTCTCAGAATGATGTGCAGGGAGTTCTAAGAACTCTGGGAAAATTCGAGACAATGATCCCTCAGCTCAAGCGCGGAACCGCGGCAAAACCCCCCTTGTTGCCGCGGTTCCGCCGCAGGTTGGTGGGATCCATGCTTCGAAATTCTGCAGTGGGCTTCTGGGCTGTAATTAGGGGTTTTGGAATATTAATTTTGGGCCCAGAATTTCTGTGAGTGCTACAGTATTGCTATGGGGCCCACTTGTTAATTTTTGGTCAATCGGAAAATTTTAAACACATTTTTCACAGTATTTACATTATATCTGCGACCGTGAATGTCACTCGATCGGTAAATCCTGTCTAACTGCTATAGCTCGGTTAGACGGATTTGCGAACGTGATTTTCACGTTGATGCTCTGTGTTTATGCTGTGATGTTGCGGATCGGTCGTGGGGATAGCCTGGATGCAATGCTAGTACAGTGTTGGTGTATTATGTACATTTGATATTGCGGGGCGAGCGTCGGACATGTGGACTGCCGTCATTGCCTGTTTGTATTATTCTTTTGGGGCACGACCTGGTTGCGGTCGATGTACCCGGTGTATGTATATTTTACTTTCTGTACTAGGATTACCCCGCGGTGGGGTGCACGGACAGCCGGGTTCTGGAGGGCAACAAGCCCGCATCTCATGGCATTGGGACGGAGGGTGCTTCACTCTAGAATTGGTGGGCTTTTCGCCGCACTCGTAGGGAGTACAGGTTGACCCAGGAGGGGTGCCCAAGTTACCGGATTCCGTGAAGTGCTGGGTGGTCCATTCACGGCGCTGAAGGGGGCTGCCTCGCTTCAGGTTTTGGCGGGTAACTTGCCGCGCCCGTAGGGGTCTAGGATTTCATTGCACAGGCTATCCACGCGACCCGGGGAACGTCGGGTTTCAGTAGTGGCTCTATGAAACCTGGGGATCCCAGATATCTGTATTGTTCTGTGATGCTGTACATTTCTGTGATGTTGCTTTTTTTTCACGCCTTGAGCGAAATATAATATATTGGTATATATATTATTAGATGTTGTATATGTTTTTCATCCGCGCTAGTCCAGTCCCCGCTCTGCCGTTAGTTAGCTAACCTAACGGGTGATGACGGGACCCAGTGGCGAATGCGGATGGCATATACGTACGTCAGTATATTTTCGTTCTTTGTGGTGTGATCAATTGATGGGACTGCGTTGATTCGGATCAATGCAAGATAAACAAACCTATTCTGATGTTGTTGGAACACTTTTCAAAAAAAAAGCTGTTATTGCAAGGACGTTCACTTTTGTTTTGCATCGTGGTATTCATTTGGAATATCCTGCTCCTCAGTCGACGAGGCAAGGGCCGAGATCCCTTCACCGGGAGTGACCCCTTGGACAGAAGTTTGCGTCAGGGCATTAACTTCACTATAGCTGATTACTTTTGCTTTGCATCGTGGTATTCAGTTGGAATATCCTGCACCCCATTCTACGGGGAAAGAGCCGAGATCCCTTCACCGGGAGTGACCTCTTTAGTAAAGCTTTTCGTCACTATATTTTCTAAAAAGCTATCCGTTCCTTCAACGAGATCAAGTTCATTACGTTAAAGGTTTTCACCAGAAACCATTCGTAGCCCTCCGTCGTTTCATATGGGTAGTCAATAGTATTCAAGCTGTGTTTGTTGGCCTTAGTCAAGGCACAGTGTTTGGTAGCTATTGGATATTTATATGCTGCATAGATAGATGTGTTGGTTTGGGACAGTCGTATAGCCTTGTTGGCCCTAGTCAAGGGCTTGTACGGGTGGGTTCAAATCAACCTGGACAATGACGGGTAGAACTTGACATGTGACTTATGATTTGTTGGCTTTAGTCAAGGTCATAAGAGCATGGGGTAAAAATTACATCGGGAGTTTCAAAAGAACTGAAACTTGCCAGATATGCGCATACCTTCTGGAGTGTGATACCGTGAGCGGATTCCGTCACGTTATCATGAGATGAGAGTTGGATCCCGATTCCCACTGATGAGTTGGTTTACTCCTCGGGTGACCCCGACTAATTCTTCTTTAAGGTTTGGAGGAGAATTTGAGGTACAGTGGGAGGTTTCCAGATTAGATAAATTGGTAACCATTCTGATCTAGGTTAGAGTGCACGCTGAGTGTTTCTTTTCTCTCTCTCTTGGCAGCGACCATTGACCCGACCCTAAGACCATGACTCAGTGACCAAGTTGACCGAACCTTCTTAACACTGGCTTTTGGATTGTCAGAGTTGCAGACCTCATTGCCACTCCTACTTTTACTCTTTTCTCCAGGACACCCCGTATTACTACGAACGTCCACTTCCATTGGACAAAACCATCGTATGGTTATATACGAACTCGAAGGACTTCGAGGATGGTTTCTGGTTCTGGAGAAAACGGATAGGATTATTCAGTTGTCTTTTCTTTTCACCCTCTCTCAGGTTGCGAGTACTCCTTGGTTTAGGAGTAGTACACCTATTATGCAAATTGGATAGTCTTCTTCCAAACCATAGGCTGGTGCCGACCGGTAGGGAATGAAGAAAACCAATTAGCCTAAACGGTGTGCAGAAGGTATTAAGATTAAGACAAAGTAAGGGATTAGTAAGAGGGCAGAGTAAATTGCGACTGATATTCACGACCAAACCAAATATTTCTTCGCCAATCCTAAATCACCTTTGTATTTCTCCAGGACACTCCGTATCACTACGAAGATCCACAGTTTATTGGATACTCCATCGTATGGTTATATACGAACTCGAAAGGAACTTGTTCCAGTTCGGGGATGGATTCTGGTTCAGGAGAAATAGGAATAAGGTTTATTCGGTTGTCTTTTATCTTCACCTTCTCTCGCATTGCGAGTGCTCCTAGGACTAGGACAGTACACCCATTATGCTTATTAGATAGTCTTCTTCCAAACCGTAGGCTGGTGCCGAACGGTAGGGAAGGAAGAAAACCATTTGGCCTAAGGGGTGTGCAGAAGGTAATGACTAAAGACATATAAAGGGATTTGGAGAGGTGGCAAAGAATTATACGGTTATAGTTGTGAATCTGGATAATGGAAGAGGCATTACTAAGAATACCGGAATACCCTATCGAAACATTTCAATGTTTCATTTCAACCGTGTACTGTTAAAAGAAAACTGATTTCCCGATTAGATACTTACTCCAGGGTATGTATTTACCAGGTATGATTCTCATATCTGTATGGTTTTACAGATGATGAGTGGGAGTAAGTCATTGGGAATTGGGTGATCATCCTCATTATATCGGGATTCGTTGTAATCGGTGATATTTGAGGAGATCACCTGGGCTGTTTGCCGGTCGGCAAATATTTGGTTTTGAATATCCGCTGTTGTGCACCAATTTCAAATTGATATATCTGTACGTCTATTTTCATAGAGTGAGATATACCTTTTGATATTATGTCGATGACATTTGCCTATATCAGTGGATGGTTAGGTAAGGAGCATTAAACAGCGGTGTAATTCTTCTTAACCATAAGTACAGTTTTCAACCTACGACACACAGTGAAAGAGTTGTTAGACTCAGTGGACTTATACAGAGTATTGTATGTTGTCCAGTGTCCATTAGGACAGAGGGGTTGGTCCTCATACTATATTCTGTTCACTTTTAACTTCTCTAGTTCTTAGACATGTATTTCGTAGAAACACAGGGTCTAAGTTTTGAGGAGTTATAGGTATTTGAATAGAGTAGAGAACCAGGTGTGGCAAGTATCGGGATTCTTCAAAGTGATCGAAGATGTAGATACTTGTGTATGGTATTCAGTTGATGGTAAAGATAAAGAGAAATTGCTTCTCTTTTCAGGTTACTCATAATTGGAAGCATTCCTAAGTTGAGTAACGCTGATCGGCCTCTCTCCATTTAGTTGACATGCACTGGAGACAGCTGCATGATTTGAATCTGGTTAAATTAAATCAGTGCCTCTGGTTCTATATTGGATATAGTACAGTTCATATCTTAACATTGTTAAGGTACGGGGAGTTGTCCGTCTTATGATTAAAACCAGACTCTGGATAACTCAAGGCACGTTTCTGTAATGGCTGTTTGTGGGTTGACCCAGGCTATGACGAGGGTTGACATTCTACCATCTGGCAGATCAATAGAAATATTGTTCTAGACTCGCCACAGTTTTATTAAAAATGGATTTTTTCAAAAACAGTAGTGGGAGTATGGTAGAACTGGAAGTGATTCCAGAACCGCAAACGATTACTGAAGATTTGATAAGGAACCTAAAGATTCAATCTGATTTGACATTCCATTGGCCACTCCGCAGATAAGGTGGGTAACTTCAGGCACCCAAGAGGTACTCCCGTAGCCTCAAAGACGGTGACAGGGAAGTTCTTGTTTACCCACACATGCCATTGTTGTTGTTCCAGGCTGCGAGACCCGGCAGGAGGATGAGTATAGCGTCGTTCTAAACTAGTTTTAGAAGTGCACGTCTATATGACTCTGGCAGAGGGTTGTCGTAGTCAGTGGGAGCAGCGGAAGCATTGGTGGACATCACGCTTATGTCTATTTATAGACTAAAGCAGATATAGCGGAGATAGATCATCTATTTCTGATGTGACAGTCATAGGTTTGACGTCATCAGAATAGGGGATGGATCTGTTGAGAAGGTAGTAGGAAGTGATATTCCTATACTACGATCGGTTATACTTTGGTCGTCACACAGTGGTTTCTCCACATAGGACTTGGACATTATATCAGACATACTGGTTACTAGATCTATGTTTTTAGATCTAGATTTGGGTGGTTTCCTAATCAGGGTACCTTGACGGCATTCTAAGAGTATTTAGAATGGACGACACCTGGCACGGTAGTGTACCTGCAGGTGATGGAGTCGCCCTCTCTAAAGGTGTCTTACAGACTAAAGTAGAGAGGGATGTGCATGATTGGCAGATTACTTGCTTAGGCAATTGAGTCAATCATGAGATGTCAAGTACCACACCAGATGTTGTTCTTGCAGTGGGTGCAATAAGTTGATATTGATCCAATCCTAGAGAAACAGTCAGAAGAAGTTTTAGAACATAAGTGAATGTTCTAGGGATATGATAACGGCTGCCTCCTTTAGGAGACGATTATCATTCCAGGCTTTCAAGGTGACCTGGACGACAAGGAGGTTGTCAGAGTTATAGCTTTTCCCTCTGACGAGGGGCAGTATTTTGGACAGGTGGTCCAAGGCAATACTGAGGGTGGCATGGCGTAGGATACTGATTAAGTTCAGTTGACTTTACATTCTAAGAAGTTTGGATTTGGAGTCCATTAATGAGCTCGGTCCCATTAGACATCCAGACATTCTAAGACAGGTATTGCTCATTTCGGGAGATGACTTTCTCCACGAACTTGAGATATAGAGAGACATAGAAAGAAACATCTAGGCGGATCCACTCACAGAGGCTATTCCTCGACCGCAATAGTTTCGCAAACGGGATTTGCGAGACTGACTAGTAGAGGAGTTGGGTGTTCGGTATCTCACGGGCTGTAAGTATGCGACATCGCAATAATTAGCCTTGAGTGCAAGTGGGAGATTGTTGGAGATAGTGCCCTCAGAGTCAATTATTGGATCACAGGCACGTGATTGCAATGATTGAGGGAGGACCTATCCCGGTAGGACAGTCTTACTCGAGATGATAGTATGCTATCTGGTTTACCTTTATCATCGTGTACTGCTTTAGGTGACCTGACAGGTCGCTATTGCACGTTGATAGAGCCCCTAGGATTCTTGCTTGACTACCGGCAGTATGAGGGCGATCATATAAGTGAGAGCTGGAGTCTATAAGCAGATCCTTAAATGGTCCCTAGTCGTGGGAGTTTCGAGACAGGACATCGATACTCCAGAGTAGACTAGTGTATACAGTCGAGACCCCGACGAGGGGCGGTGGCCGGTCTCACAAGCCACTGGTGTCAGTTGGTTCACCTAAGATGTATACAGGTGCTCATTGGGTTATGAGTACACCGGACAGGACTCGACGGGAACATGCTAGTTGGTCTTATACCTGACGTCAGATAGCAGTTCCCTGGTGACATGTGTACAGGTTAGTTCATCGACTTGGGGATCGTCATTTGTCTCGTGTGAGTTCCCACTGTACTTTGATTACTACCCTACCATGGCTCAAAGGAGTCGTGCAAACAGGTTTTAGTTGGGTACAGTCCCGAGCCACATGGAGGCAGTGAGCGGATCTTCAGGGGTTCGTCTCTCCCGGTATTGGGGGTGAGGTCGCGCTGTGTCTAGGAGAGCCATTACACGAAGTCCTTGGCCAAGGCTGGAGATTTACTGGTAGGTATTCCAGTAGTATCTCAGGGTGTTCTGGGCTACACTCCGACACGACTTGTACCGCTTTTGGGGGTCTGACTTTTACCAACCCCCTAGGCCCGACATGCGATGCTCATAGACGAACGGACCGGACTGTACGGATATTGTCACTGACAGGCTCAGTAGGGTGTCAGGATGAGTTCGCTCATCGACATCCCTTTTAGTCAATAGCTGGTGGCCCGTCACGTATTGGCTTATACCTCTGACGTGCTAGTGGTTAAATCCACAGCCATAGTATTGACGAGTCTTTAGAGTCCACCACACTTTCAGTTACTCAAGTTTTCGGGCGAAACGCTGTAGAGGCCGTATGGAGATATGGCAGGGTTCGATCAGATACGTGCGGTATTGCACGGATCAGGATCGGACGGTTTGTACTAGAGGTCGTATGGTTATATGGCAGCGTTCGATCAGATACGTGCGGTATTGCACGGATCAGGATCGGACGGATATTGCTAGCCGGCTTTGGTTTAAGCCGGATCCTAGTATAGTACAGTGTAGATTTTGTCTCATTGCATTTGTATCCGGACGAAATACAGATGCGGGTGTGTATGCACAGTATCGGGGTTTTCCTGTAATTTATTACGGGACCAGTTTTCTGGAGTTGCCAGTTTGCATTCCGTTCCGGCCGGTTTTCCTTTGTTCTTTCCCGGCCGGACTTTTCCGATGGAGGGGGTTATTTGCAAGTTTGCAAATAACACATTGTGGAGGTTTTTCTTGCAAATGTATTTATTATGAAAGCATCTTTTGATACCATTCTTATCCATCATTATCACTTGCTTTTTGTTGATTAGAAGTGATTAGACTTTGATGTGAGATGGTTATGATGATGTTTTGGATGTGGTCACCACTTATGCTCCTACCATCACCTCCCTTCATGCTTCATATTCTTTCCTCCACCATTTCTAAGAGAAGAAGTTTTTTCATGGTTGAGAGAGAAGAAGATGGGAGCTTTATTTTGAGAGTGTAGCATTTTGATCTCTTTTTATGTTAAGAAAAATGCAAGCACCATTTTTCTTATCTTGTTTCCTCCATCATCTTCAAATGGCAATGAACCCAAATGAGACATAGCCTCTACACTACACTTCCTACAGCAAATCTTGGACGCGTCGGCTAGCCTACTTCGCGTCCGAGTTGCCTCGGTATTGAGGTGGGAGCCCGTAAAAGATACAGGCGATGTGGTGCCCTTCCGGCGAGGAGGCGACGACCGGAGTTTCCGCAGGAGATCGGGACGACGAGGAGAAGACCGGAGGACTCGGATCATTCGGTATATCTCTAACCCGTCTTGTAGTTAGCTAGATCTAGTTTAATGGCACGATCCGGGGTTTAGTGCGCGGTGGTGCCGGTTTGCTAAGTCCGCAAAATTAAAGTTTATCACCGTTTCCGCATTTGGCCGTCGGATTGACGGCCGGGGCGCCGCCGTGCACTTACATACTTGACTACCAGGATTATGATGCAGATCATAGTAGTGGGGCCAGGGTAGTCCACAAGTTCATCCTTTAATTGTTCCTAGTCGAGGGTGTATAGAGACGGGGCATCAATATTCCAGAGTAGACTAGCGTATACGCTTCTTGACCCATTTGATGGGTGATGGATGATCCCATATCCATTAGTGTTTGACATCAAAGATGGTATATGAGTGCTCAGTAGAGACTGGGTACACAGAACATGACTCGCCGAGAACTCTTAGATGGTATTATACCTATCGTCAGATAGCAATTCTCTTGTATAGGTTAGTCTGTAGACCCGAGATCGTCATAGAGTCTTGTGTGATTCCCACTGTGCTTTGATTTCCACCCAACCACGTTCAAGTGAGGATGCAAACAAGTGGTTTTTGGGTACAGTCCCGAGTCACATGAAGGCAATGAGCGATAGGAGTGGTTTCGTCTCTCCCGGTCTTGGGGGTTGATGTTGCGCTGTGCTCGATTGGCCATAACAGGATGTCCCTGGCCAGGACTGATACGGAGATTTACTGGTAAGTGTTATCAGTAGTTTCTCGACCTGTTATGAGCCTCACATCGGCAAGACTTATCAAGTTACGGGGGTATGACGTTTACTGCCCCTAGACTCGATATACGACATATCAGATGAAGAGAACGGACTGTACGGTAGTGTTGTTGTTGGATTCACAGGCGTATGGACAAGCTTGCTTGTTCATCTTCTGATCGCTAAATACCCGGTCAGCCGTTACGTTCATTTAGTACCGCTAACGGCTTGTGGGTGACTGATATGATCGTCACCTGGCGTTTTGACGAGTCATTAGAGTCTTACATAGAGCTTTCCTAGCTCATGCGAAACGAAGTAGGGCACATATGTGATATGTGCGGGACCGAGATTAATACGTGTATGCGATACCGTATTCCAATCTCACGATACATGTTATATGTGATATAACCGGATTGTTGAATCAAGTATTGATTCAATGATATGTTATATGTGATATATATTAATGTATTTAATTTTGTGTTATGCTAGATGATACATTGGACATGGGTGTATGAGACTCATACCAAAGTAAAGATAATTTGGGTGTTTAAATATTAAGGGATAAATCAAAATTAGATGGAAATTAGCATGGCTTAGATGCTTGTGGAAGCATGGAGAAGTTTTGACTAAAGTCCACTAATTTTGTTTTACTCTAGATATTTATAAACCTAACTATTATCTTTAGCCGTGGTTTAGTCTCTACATGAGTTATATAAGATATTTTTCTCACCCATGGTTCACACTTGGATCACTTGATCATTTTCTTCATCTCCTCTCTAGTTTTGAGTGACTGAAGAAAAGAAAGAGAGAGAAATTATTCTAAAGTGAGCAAAATTCCTACTTCACCAATCTATACAAAACTAACCATTTAGTATAGGTTGTTTCTTCACTAGTTCATAAATTAATGATGAGGTAGCTTGAGTTAGAGATTTTTCGACGTAGATCATCTTCGGCCTCGAAGATCCATGAGAAAGCTCGTTCCTTTCACCTAGTGGAGCCAAAGGAGAGTTCGGGACACTACTACTTGGAGCAAAAGGACTACTACACTGAGGTTTAGAATTGAAGGACCGGTCTACAAAGATTGTATTCCCATTTCACTTAGTGTAAAGATATTTACATGTTTTAATAACGCTAATTCTCTAGTTAAATCCTTGGTTTTGGTTTGTTAACACACTAGATTTTTATAAAATAGCATGTTTGATGTCTCCCTAAACCTATTAGTCGTGCTAAGGAACCCAGTACCACAAACTAAGCACAGGCCTTTTGCGCACTTACAGTCCTTCCACAGGTGTTCATCCTTCTTGTAGTAGATGCAAAAATCTGGACTTGGCCGGTTATTTGTTTCTTCCTGTCTCTTGGGATCAACAGTTGGCCTTGAAGAGGTTCTTCCTGCCATCTGAGCGGTAGGGCGCTTCACTCCGGCAGATTGAGGTCTGCCCATCTTCTTCACCACTGCCTCATATCGGCGGGCAGCTTTCTGGGCCAGATCGTGGGTTGGGAAATCCCTGTACCTAAGAAAGCTTGGATCTCCGGATCTAACCCTTACTGATATCGTCTAGACCTGATCTCAGCAGTCGGTATCAAGTGTGCCGCGAACATGTTGCAGTCTTGTGTTATCTGTGTAGTATGTGATATAAGAAAATCGAATATTGAGACATATCTTACCTACCGAGCATGGTAAACTCAGCATCATACTCATCCACAGATTTGGTTCACAACGAACCCTGTTGTAGATGGATGAATTGCTACTCCATGTCAAAATGGGCTGTCTCTGGAAAGTACTTCGCGTCGAACATGTCGCGAAAGGTTTTCCATTCGATCGGCTGGTCAAGACGGCTTTCTTCCACCTTCTACCAAACTCAGGTGTTGTCAGTGAGTTGCAGCTTCGTAACTCGTACCCAAGCGATCTCTGGTAATTGTGCTGCTGCCAGATCATCCTCGATGCTTTGAGCCATTTTTTCAGCTTCCAGTGGGCTCTCTTTTCCCGAAAATTGTTTTGGGTGCAAAGCCCGGAATTGCTTTACTCTGGGCACTTCCGCTTCTGGGCTGTTCAGTAATATAGCAGTCTGCTACTGCTGTCCTTCCAGGAGGCTTCGGATTGCCTCATGCAGTACCGTCTGCTCATTGATCGGAGCAACAACGGTAGGCGTAAGCGGTAGAGCTGGTGGTGTGTTGTTGAAGTTGGTGCTGGTATTGTTTGGAGAATCCATAACCTTAAAGAAAAATAAGGTTAGGATAGATTCAAAGTATATGAAATTGTAAGATTCAAGGAATATGAAATGTAAAGAATGTTTTTAGTTGCTGATTCTTGTGTTATATTGCTTAGGAATTCATGCCGAATTGAACTGCATGTCCATGCAGAACTGACCCCCATGACATGGTTCCATGCAGCACTGACCTGCATAGGCCGGTCACAAAAACTGTCATGCCCCGCTTCCCGGTGTACGGGGAGGGGACGCGGCGAAGTCCGCTACGTACATGGTAAGCGTATCTAAGCAATATAAAGTAAAATGTACACAAGAGACAGGAATATAAATGAACAACAACTTTTATTTATTTAACAATTCTTTACATGTACAGCTAGAAATATAAATACATGTCTGGAATGCAATGCCTAAACAATGGCATGAACTGAATGAAAATTAAGTACCAGTAAATTCAAGGCTCAGGGTCTTCTGTGAAATGCTCCAAGTGCTCCTGGCTGGTCTCTAACTCTTCACAGTCGGGTCCTCCTGACCACATTCCAAAGAAGAAGAGAAATTGAAATGTCGTCAGCGAACAATCGCTCTGTAAGTCCCAAAGGAAGAAGGAGAGAATAGAACAGGTGAAGTAGATATGTTATATTTTTTATACTAACGTAGTTGTTGTAGCTTGGTACAGAATATGCTAGCGTATACGAGAGGTGTCCAACTTACACCGTGGACTTTGGTAACCCTTAGTACAAGGCTCCGGCGATAATACCACGGAACAACGACATGGATGTAATTACGTCTTTTAGTGACCACCTTGTGCCACCTTTAACATGTTTCGTACAAGTCTACCCCTTTATAAACCCTGTAATGTTTATTGTATTGATTGTACTGATTGTATTGTATTGTCTTGTAGTAAATGGAAGACTTGTCGAAACCATGATATCAGTAAATGGAATGGATATAAATGGATAATCATGTAATCAGAGTATATCCATGGTTCGGTTCGGTCATGTTCATGTTGTTATAGATTGTATTCTGGCATTCGTGGATTGATGTTGTATTTCAGTTATTCTTGAATTGAATTCAAGACAGGTTGATTTCAGATTTGACCATGACTCGAACTGATTCAGACTTTTAAACAGAATTGAAGTCCTGATTGTTTTAAAGTTAACGGTAACAGCTGCACATGGACAGCAGGATTTGTGTCTTTTTCCAAGACAATTATCTTGTTGATAACACCGTTTTTTAGGTTGTCTACCTTAGATTGGCAAGCAACCATATTCTCCGGCTCCCTGAGGCTCAAGAGAACGGGTCCCGCTTTAACCTATGTTTACTAGGGTCCTTATTGTAAATTAATATAACTTGATGGGGTTTTATGAAAATTAGTTTTGATATATTTTCAAAATACATCTCAAGTATTTAATTATCGTATTTAAGGTTTCCATAGTTGTAATTTTTATAAAGTGAAATATTTTAGTGGATATAATCTGGATTTTATGTATATGGTATTTTAGTGTAAACTTGGAATGGTATTGAATTGTGAAGGTAGTTTCACGAAATTTGTGATTCCTTTGATTTAGAAAACATGGATTATATATATTGTATACTTAAAGTAGATATTTTGATAATATTTATATATATCTAATATTTATAAAAATAGAATTTATTTATTAAATAGAAATCATATTTTTCTTACAAATTGCATTAAAAATTCCATCGAGATCGAATGCTCCTGACGGAGGTCTGCATCTCGCTCTACTAGGCCCGAAGATGTGCGATAACCCGGACCATCCCGATCGGGGTTCCCCAAAATAGGTTGTAGATGCGTATTTGTAAGGAATTAATAACACACTTTTTAAAGAAAACGGTTTTTGAATGTTTAAGGTACTTAAATGTAAATTCATATTTTCCCATAAACTAATGTCCCAAGAGTTATCGTGTTATGTCAAAAATGTGTGTTGTGATGAGGTAGGTCATTACCTCGTGAGTTTTCTAAAGGTAATACAAGGAAATATATTGAATTGTGGTGAAAGTAAATTATATGGTATTTAACCGTAAAAATGCGATAAAAGTTGTATAATAGATTCTTTTGAGATAAAACTTGTTCTAATGTATTTTTTTATGATTACAAAACAATTTATTAAAAAATTTTAGGTTTGTTATTAAGAAAAAATTAGATTTTTAAAGAAAAGAGATTCGGAAGCCGGAATAACTCTGCTTTCGAGGAGTTTTGAAAAGGAGAAGTTTTAGAATAGAAAAAGAGAATTGGAGAGGGAACTTATAGGTTGGAAAACAAGAGAAGATAGAGGGGAAGCTTTTGGAACCGTCGAAGCATCATTTCGTCACCAGATTCTTCCAAAAACATCGCCGGAACTTCGACCTTTACTAACACCACTTATAATACTTGGGACTTGGAAATTTTAGACAGTTTTTGTATAGAATTTCTGAATGAGAAGGGGTGAAATGTAGTGTGGTATTTTTAGGGAAAATTAGGGTTTAAGGTAATGAAGAATGGAATTCAAATATGCATTAAAAATGAATTAAAGGGAGGAATTATCACTCTCTGGATGTTTTCAGAGTAAACAAACAACATGGGGGTAGTAGGGTAGGCGAAGGGGTTAAGGGGTAAAATTTTTGAGGCATTAGCCAAAGGGGGCCGGCGATGCCGGTCTTGGGTTGAATCTCGCCGGCCCAAATCCGGTGGTGGGTGGTGGGATCTTGGCCACGTGTCCCTGTCGCTTGGTATAACTCAGTGCACGTGTTCGATTTCTTTGTGACTTTTCATTTTACGTATAGTGTACGTATAAACTTTTGGGCTTCTAAAAGATTAAAAGAAAAAACAATTAAGAATATATGTGGCTGAGGTGATTCAAACACAGGGGCTATGTCATAGCAGTGCAAGGCTTTACCAATAAGCTACAAGTTGTTTCTTGCTGTTCAAAAGAAAATCAAATTTATAACTTGTGCTCAGGCTTAAGTGTTCCTTTCTGTATTTTGAAAAAAAATTCTGTACAGAAAGTTTAGGGTTGTTACATTCTAACCTCCTTATAAAAATTTCATCCTCGAAATTTGTAGAAGGAAACTGTAACAAATTCAAAGCAATTTAATGATAGAACTATTTATAGTGCATAAAAATATATGGAAGAATGAGAGGATGCAAAGGTTTTGGAATGATTGAAAAATATGTGAGGGAAAAACCAGGGTTATCTTGGTCTACAGACTCGGCTTCTACGGCTACTGATGTGAATGCCTGACGCTGGGGTACATTCCTCTTAGCTGAAGGCACATTCCTATGTCCTTGAGGCATGCTCCTCTGCCCTCGATGCATGTTCCTCAGTGCCTGATGGAATTGGCGATTAGGCTGTGTAGGAGGTCCATGTGGAGATGGAGCTGGAAGAGCAAGACGAGGTGCAGGAGCTTGGATAGCTGGCCGCTGCGGATAAGTGTTGTGAGTTGGAACTGTGTTGCGCCTATAAGGATATGTTCTAATTCCATGAATGGATGCGCCACAAAATAAGCACTGGCCATTTGCGCACCTACAGTCTTTCCACAGGTGTCCATCCCTCTTGCAGCAGAAGCAAAAATCTAGACTTGGCCGGTTATTTGTTTCTTCTGGTCTCTTGGGTTCAACAATTAGCCTTGAAGAGGCTCCTCCTGCCATCTGAGTGGCAGGGCACTTCACTCCGGCAGATTGAGGTCTGCCCATCTTCTTCACCCCTGCCTCATATCGGCAGGCAGCTTTCAGAGCCAGGTCGTGGGTTGGGAAATCCCCTGTAGCTAAGGCAGCTTGGATCTCCAGATTTAACCCTTGCTGAAATCATCTAGACCTGATTTCAATAGTCAGTATCAAGTGTGCCGCGAACCTGTTGCAGTCTTGTGATAGCTGTGTAGTATGTGATATAAGAAAATCGAATATTGAGACATATCTTACCTATTGAGCATGGTAAACTCAGCATCATACTCATCCACCGATTTGGTCCACAACGAAACCTGTTGTTGATGGATGAATTGCTACTCCACGTCAAAATGGGCAGTCTACGGAAAGTACTTCATGTCGAACATGTCGCGAAAAGTTTTCCATTCGATCGGCTGGTCAAGGCGGCTTTCTTCTGCCTTACACCAAACTGGGGCATTGTCAATGAGTTGCAGCTTCGCAACTCATACCCAGGCGATCTCTGTCAATTGTGCTGCTGCCAGATCATCCTCGATGCTCTGAGCCTATTCTTCAGCTTCCTGAGGGCTCTCTTTTCCCAAAAATCGTTTTGGGTGCAAAGCCCGGAGTTACTTTACTCTGAGCGCTTCCGCTTCTGGGCGGTTCAGTAATATAACAGTCTGCTGTTGCTGTCCTACCAGGAGGCTTCGGATTGCCTCATGAAGAACCGTCTACTTGTTGATCAGAGCAGCAATGGTAGGCGTAAGCGATATAGCTGGTGGTGTGTTGTTGAAGTTGGTGCTGGTATTGTTTAGAGAATCCATATCCTTGAAAGAAAAATAGAGTTAGGATAGATTCAAAGTATATCAAATTGTAAGATTCAAGGAATATGAAATGTAATGAATGTTTTTAGTTGCTGATTTTTATGTTATATTTCTTAGGACTTCATGCAAAATTGACCTGCATGTCCATGCAGAACTGATGTGCATGTCCATGAAGAACTGACCTGCATGTCCATGCAGAAGTGACATGCATGGTAGGGTTCCATGCAACACTGGCCTGCATGGGCCGCCAACAAAACCTGTCACGTCCCGCTTCCCGGTGTACGGGGAGGGGACAGGGCGAGGTCCGCTACGTATTTACTCAGAAGTAAACACGCTAAGCGTATCTAAGCAATATAAAGTAAAATGTACACAAGAGACAGGAATATAAATGAATAGCAACTTTTATTTATTTAACAATTTTTTACAAGTACAACTGGAAATATAAATACAAGTCTGGAATGCAATGCCTAAACAATGGCATGAACTGAATGAAAAGTAAGTACAAGTAAAGACATTGCTCAAGGTCTTCTGTAAACTGCTCCAAGTGCTCCTGGCTGGTCTGGAACTCCACAGAGTCGGGTCCTCCTGACAACTGAATGAAAGATTTTTAGTTACCGCAATCAAGACGGTGCTTTGCAGCTAGTCGGTTGAGCACGGGTCGATCCACAGGGAGACGGAGCGTTTTACGTTCTTGTTGTAACGAGTTAATGCGCGTGGGCGGATTGTTCAAATCTATCCTATGTGTTATATGCAAGTATAAAGCTTGTTAGGAACGATAGGATAATGTAAGTTAAGGAAATCCGTATTCAAGTACTTTGAGCCGAGTCTTGACCAATTGAAGCTAGAGCAATCAGCAACAACGTGGATTAGGGTGCTTAAGCATGGTATTCGTGGAATCCGGCTTTTTGACTCTTGTCCGTCCGTTCTTGTCTCTTGCTTTCGCCTCCGGCCAAACCGAATGCAACCGGTCGCGGTTAGGAATCACTGTTACCTTGGTAGGGTAGGGTGCCTAACGGAGCGCTTGCGTAACGTTGGACGGAGTTCAATTGGAAAATACGGGAAAACGAAATGGGAAACAGAAACCTTAACATACAATATCGGTTTCTTTTCGTAACAACATATATTTACAACCATTCACAAAACAACAAAGAGAGCAAAACAAAAGATACAAAGAAAAGAAAGGACAACAAGCATGTAACTAAATTGCATGTAATGAAAGTGCAAGAATTAAAAGAGCAAGAATATAAAGCAAGTAATAAGGAGCAAGAAAGAAAAAAGAAAGAATGTACACTAAGAACCATAGAACACATTGCAAACCATGGATTCAATAGCCCAATCTTAAACTTGCAAGCTCAAATAAGAGGTTGCAAGATCAAGAAGGGACTAAGAACTAAAAGCAAACGAAGGTAAAAAGAAAGCTTTATTGATTCCAATATGAAGATACAACCCTTGAGATCAATTGCCAAACTTAAACATGCAAGCTCAATGAAGAGGATGCAAGCTCAATAGAAAGAAAAGAGCTCAAGGGGAAGCTAAGCTATTTACAAGAGAAAGAGAAAACAAAATGAAGTGTTGCAAAAAGAATGAAAAAATTGGACAAAAGTGAGACCCTTGAACCCTTGCCCACAGCCTGCTATATATAGGCACAAAAGAAAAGAAAATAAACAATAAAAATAGGGATACATGGAAGAAAGGGATGGACTGTGAGAGAATGGGGCCCACAGGAGGCAGGAGGCCGGCGACCTCGGCTAGGATGAGCATGTGCTCGGGTCAGATCCGAGCACATGGGCTCGTGCTTGCAGTGTAGGTTTGTGTGAACTCCAATAGCACTCTGGGGATGGTTGCTTAGTCTAAAATACCCTGGTTTGTCTTCAGAGTTTTGGAGGGAACTTGGTAGATATGAATCACATCACTACTTTATTCAATAAATGCACATCAGACCATATGCGCCCACTTGCTCCTAACCATCATGCCATGGCTGCCCCACTAGGTCCATGGTCCAAGCTCCAAGAGTTAGTGTGTACACATGTTATGCGTTGGACCAAAATATTGTGCACACACATTTTGCAAAATAACTCTTGGGATATCGGTCGGTTTCTAATCTGGCCACAGTGTTGGCTCAAAACTGATATATCCATGATTCTGGATGTATTTCTAGAATTTTGTCATGGACACCTCTAATCTGTATTACTGAACAAACACCGGTTAATAGTACCGATATAAAACAAAACAGATAAAGAATGAAAGGTATTAAAATGCAGTTTTCTGATATGAACAAATACCCCCAAACTTATCTTTTGCTCGTCCCGAGCAAAAAAAAATCCTAACCTCACTTTCGCAGGGAACGCGATTGCATTGAGCGCGTGCAACAAGCCATTGAACCTCTAGGTGTCCGTAGTAGGAGGAGTGTTGTCTCCTGAGGGTTTTCAGCGGATACTACCCACAAAATCCCGTCAATCTAGTTTCATAAGTTAACATTGATTCTACTCCTACAGTTTAGTATCTAGGTTAGAAATTCTATTATTCTAAGTTAGAAATATCAAACCCTTATGTTTCACATCTCCTATCTATTTAACATCAGATCCTATGCGTTCCAAAAAAGTCTAGAAAGTTGCTGGTATCTCCTGAGTTTTCTTTCTAAAGCACGGTCTCAAATCAGGGATTTTTATCAACTTTACAAAAAACATAAGTCTTATTCTTCATTTTTATCTTTCCTCCAAACATCGATTCTATACCCCTACGTGTGTATATATTTGCACCCCTACACTCAAGAATTCAATTCAAGCTATAATACCCTTGCCCTAATACCTAATATTAGTTCTTTTCATTTAATGATGGTCGGTGTTGTTCACACATCTTTCATGCGACTATTAATGCTTCTTGAGGCATTAACGACCGATTCCTGAATGTGTGTGCTTCAAGCGTAAATAGCAATTTTCAGGTCTTGACTTTGTTTATTTATTTTTCTTTTCTTTATGTTTTTCTTTTTCAAGACAGGAAATATTTTTCACTGAGGCTCTTTAGGTGGTTAGCTTTAAATACCGTTTTTTCTTTCATACAAGTTTTTCTGGCAAGAGTATTTCTTGGTATCCTCTACTATCCCAAGTTTCATGATGCGTGTATGTGCAGTTTGTAAGGTATATACTTTCTAAATTTGGACTTAATAAAAGAAACTATTTTTCAGACTTATCTTTTAGTAAAGCTTCAATACTTTCCCTTCATCTTGACTTAATTCGAGAACTGAACTCAAGATTACCTATTTCTACAAAAAACTGTAAGGACGTATAATTACCAAAGTTAAACAGAAGGAGGTTTATTTTTAGGGTTTTCAATTCCTAAGCCTAGGATTTAGTTATTTCTAATGTATCAACTAATCTTTCGGAATAAAAATCTAAGTTACCCAATTAGCTAACATGACGACAAAGATTTTATTGTTTTGTAAAAAAATTCGATTTTTATGGGTTTTTAAATAAGGTATGCAAATGCAAAATATACATATGAATGCGAAAGAAGAAAGCTTACCGAGCATATCCCCAAACTTAAACTTGACAGTGCCCTCACTATCAGGCTATGCCAAGAGGGTCAAAATTGTCGGCGCTCCCTAAAAAAATTTTATACAAAATAAAGAAAAAGAAAAATATATACAAAAAGGTTCCCCCCCCCCCCAAATTTAAGTAAAACAGTGTTTCCACTGTTAAGCGTTGATGTTCAGGATTAAGGGGGAAATAACAGTATTAATCTATACAAGGCCTTACACAGGCCAAAAGTGAGAACCAACCATTCAAAGATTTTATCGCTATAACGTACAGGTTGGTGAAAGAATGTGGAGAGGAAAGAAATGGAGAATACACGATACCGTATGGGGATAGAAGTAGTATACAGTCCCGGTATATGAGAAGAAGAATGTCGGAAGGGAAAAAGAAATGGAGTACGTGAAGGGTTATGGGAGCGCCCCGGTCATCCAACCGTGGCCAAATGCGAAACAAAAATTTCTAAAACCCGGCGCTACCATTACCCGATTAACAAGATCGAAACCATTAACCGTAAAACTCGAAAACAAAACAAAAAGAGATAGAACAGTTATACCTAATGAACCAAGTCCTTCGGGTCTTCTACCATTCCAAGCTCCTAGTGATGCGGATCGACTTTGGTCGCCGGTCTTCCATCATCTCTGATGATCCACCTGGGCACAAGCTCCAGGTTCGCCAAACGGACAAACCGACTCTTCAAAATTGCTAGTAGTTGAGAGTGGGGGTGTAGGATAATCTCATCATAGTTTTCTCTCAAAATATTATGCTCATAGAACAACCATGGACGATGTAGAGGTGATGAAAGCATGGAAGGCATGAGCTATGAAAAATGGCTAAGTGTTTTGGGTGTATAATCAAAAAGAGAGTGAGAGAGTGTTGTGATATCCAAAATGAGCAAGCCCCCATTCTCATCTAGTGATGGACGGCCCCTCTCTCTCCTCCCTCTCATTATTTACACAAAACACTTACCAAAATTAAGCAATAAACAATTACCCATACCAATCTCAACATGAGCAAAGCCCATGCTTTGACCAAAACCCATACCTATGCCAAGTCACCATTTCCACCTCATTTAAAACATGTGATTTTCTAAAGAAAATCAATAATGAGGTGACATCTTCTAGAAGCCATTTCGTATAAATACGGAATGCTTCCCTGTACATGTATCGAAATACACATACGCGTATTCGTACGAAAATACGAATAGCCAAAGAGAGAAAATAAATAGTGAGCAAAAATAATAGAATACATATATATAAATACATATGTAAATTATTAAATCAAAACTTGATTTAACAATCTGGCTTAATCCTAAGACGCTAGTATTATCAACCGTCCGATTATAGTCTGCGTAGCCTGTGCACATATTCAATCGGACATCTGTATGTATCAACATACGTCACCTACACCATATTACCTGAACCGTGAAAACCCTCTGTGTGGGACTCTAAAGACACGTCAATACGCTGGCAGTGGGTTTAACCACAAGCACGTCAACGGCACTAGCTGTACGTAACAGTTACCAAGGTATTGGGCAAAACGAAGGTCGACGAGCAAACTCATCCAAACCCCTACTGAGCCTGTCAGTGACAATATCCGTAAATTCCGGTCTGTTCATTTAAGAGTATCGCATATCGATTCTAGAGGGTGGATAAAGTCAGACCCCTAACAACGTGATAATTCGTGTCGGTATGAAACCCATCACTACCTGAGAAACTATCGATCCTGGATCGGTAATCCTCACATACCCCGGCCGAGGATTTCTAGTGATGGCCACCCGTGCACTGCACGACATCAACCCCCAATACCGGGATAGAAGAATCCCCGACGATCCTCTCATTGCCTCCATATGGCTCGGGACTGTACCCAACTAAAACCTGTTTGCACGACTCCTTTGAGCCATGGTAGGATAGTAATCAAAGCACAGTAGGAACTCACACGAGACAAATGACGATCTCAGGTCCACAGACTAACCTGTACACATGTCACCAAGGAACTGCTATCTGATTATAGGTATAATACCAACTAGCATGTTCCCGGCGAGTCCGTCCAGTGTACTCATAACCCAATGAGCACATGTATACTATCTTAGGTGAACAACGGACACCAAAGGCTTGTGAGACCGGCCACCGTCCCTCGTCAGGGTCTAGATAAGTATACACCAGTCTACACTGGAGTATCGATGCCCGGTCTCGATACTCCCACGACTAGGGACATTTAAGGTTAGCTTATAGACCCCCAGCTCCCACGTATGTGATCGCCATCACAATGCTGGTAGTCAAGCAATAATCCTATGGGCTCTATCAACATATACATGACGATAAAGACAAACCGGATAGCATACTATCATCTCGAGTAAGACTGTTTTATCAGTATAGGTCCTCCCTCAATCATTGGAATCACGTACCAGCGATCCAATAATTGACTTCGAGGGCACTATATCCAACAATCTCCCACTTGCACTTAAGGCTAATTATTGCGATGTCGCATACTCACAGCCCGTGTGATACCGAACACCCAACTCCTCTACTAATCAGTTTCACAAATCTCGTTTGTAAAACTATTGCGTTCGAGAAATAGCCTCAATGAGTGGATCCGCTCCGGTGTTTCTTCCTATGTCTCTCTTTATCTCAACTTCGCGGAAAAAACTATATCCCGAAATGACCAATACCCGTCTTAGAATATTTTTGGATATCTGATGGGACCTAGTTCACAAATGAACTCCAAATCCAGCAAACATCTTAGACTGTATCGTCTACTGAAATTAATCAGTATGCTGTGGTAGTCCTTCCTCAGTATCCGCTTGGACCATCTGTCCAAACTATTGTCCCTCGTCATAGGGAAAACTAAAACTCTGACAGTCACTCTGTCATCCAGGTCACCTTGGAAGCCTGAAATGATAATCGTCTGCCAAAAGAGGCTACCGTTATCAAATCCCTAGAACATCCACTTATGTTCATTAACTGCTTTCGATCATTTTCTTCAGGATTGGATTAATATATCAAATTATTTCATCTAGTGCAAAAACAACATCTGGTGTGGTACTTGACATGTCATGATTGACTCAATTGCCTAAGCAAGTGATATGCCAATTATACACATCCCTCTTCCCTTTAGTCTATAAGACGCCTTTAGAGAGGGTGACTCCATCACCTGCAGGTTCACCAACATGCCAGGAGTCGTCCATTCTAAAATGCTTTTAGAATACTGTCTAAGTACCCTGATTGGGACACTTTCCAAATCTAGATCTAAAACCATAGATCTAGTAACCAGAATGCCTGATATAATATCCATAACCTATGTGGAGAAACTACTGTGTGACAACCAAAGTATAACCGATCATAGTATATGAATTTCACTTCATATAAAGTGCATGTCATCCAAATACCAGGACATCACACCCTACTACTATCTTAACAGATCCATCCCCTATTCTGATGAAGTCAAAGCCCATGACTGTCACATCAAAAATAGATGATCTTTCTCCGATATATTTTCTTTAATCTATAAATAAACATAAGCTACTTGTCCACTACGCTTCCACTGCTCCCACTGACTACGACAACCCTCTGGCAGAGTCATATATACGTGCACTTCTAAAGCTAGTTTAGAATGACGTTGTACTCATCCTCCTGCCGGGTCTCATAGTCTGGAACAACAGTAGTGTCATGTCTGGGTAACAAGAACCTCCATGTCACCGTCCTTGAGGCTACCGAAGTACCTCTCGGGTGCCTGAGGAAACCCTCCATATCTGCGGAGTGGCTAATGGAATGCCAATCATGATTGAATCATTAGGTCCTATTAAATTTTCCGCAATCGTTTGTGGTTCTGGAATCACTTCCAGTTCTACCATACTCCCACTACTGTTTTCTAAAAAATCCATTTTACTAAAACTGTGGCGAGTCAAGAACAATATCACTATTGATCTTCCAGATGGTAGAAAGTTAACCCTCGTAAAGGCCCGGGATAACCCAAAAGCAACCATTACTGAAATGTGCCCAAAGTTTATCCGGATTCTGGTTTTAAGCATCAGCCGGACGACTCCCTATACCTTAACATCGTCAAGATATAAATTGATTCTATATATATCTAATATAGAAACAAATGCACTAATTTAATTGGAACCAGATTCAAATCATGCAGCTGTCTCCAGTGTATGTCAACAAAATGGAGAGAGGCCGATCAACATTACTCAACTTAGAAATGCGTCCAATTATGAGTAACCTGAAAGAGGAAAAGTTTCTCAAAACCATTACTATCAACTAAATACCTTTTACAAGTATCTACATCTTCGATTACCTTGATGAATCCCGATACTTGCGACACATGGTTCTCTACTTTACTCTTATACCTATAACTTCTCAAAACTTAGACCTTGTATTTCTACCAAACACATGTCCAAAACATGAGAAGTCATGAGTAAATAGAATATAGTACGAGGACCAACCCCTTTGTCCTAATGGACACTGGACAACATACAATACTTTGTATAAGTCCAGTGAGTTTAATAACTCAAACCCTGTGCGTCACAGGTTGAAAACTGTACTATGGTTATTAAGACTTACACCGCTGTTGAATGCTCCTTACCTAACCATCAACTGATATAGGTAAATATCATGGATATAATTTCAAAAAGTTATATCTCACATTATAAAAATAAACGTACAGATATATCAGTTTGAAATTGCTGCATAACAACGGGTATTCAAAACCAAATACTTGCCGTACGACAAACAACCCAGGCGATTTCCTCAAATATCACCAATTACAACGAATTCCGATATAATGAGGATGATCACCTAATTCCCAATAACTTAATCCCACTCATCATCTGAAAAAACCATACAGATGTGAGAATTATACCCGGTAAATACATACCCTGGAGCAAGGGTCTAATTTGGGAAATCAGTTTCTATTAACAATACACAGTCAAACTGAAACATGAAAAATATTTCGAAGGGGTATCCGGGTATTGGTAGTAATGCCTCTTCCGTTATCAGATTCACGACTGAAACCATATATTTCCTTGCCGTCTCTCCAAATCCCTTTATTTGTCTTTAGTCGTTACTTTCTATACACCTTCGTTAGGTTTAAATGGTTTTCTTCCTTCCCTACGGTTCGACACCGGCCTATGGTTTGGAAGAAGACTATCCAATAAGCATAATAGGTGTACTCTCCTAATCCTAGGAGTACTCATAAGCTGAGAGAAGATAAAGATAAAAGACAACTGAATAAACCTTATTCTATTTCTCCTGAACCAGAATCCATCCTCGAAAATGTTCCTTCGAGTTCGTATATAACCATATGATGGATTTATCCAATAGGATTGGAAGTTCGTAGTGATACGGTGTGTTCTGTAGAAATATAAAGGCGAAGTAGGAGTGGCGTTGAAAGACTTGGTTTAGTCGTGAATAGCAGTCACAATTTACTTTACCCTCTTTCTAATCCCTTTATTTGTCTTTACTCATTACCTTCTGTACACCACTCTTTAGGTAATTGGTTTTCTTCATTCCCTACCTTTCGGCACCTGCCTATGGTTTGGAAGAAGACTATCCAATAAGCGTAATAGGTGTACTCTCCTAATCCTAGGAACCCTCACAACCTGAGAGAAGGTAAAAAGAAAAGACAACTGAATAATCCTATTCATTTTCTCCAGAACCGGAAACCATCCTCGAATAAGTTCCTTCGAGTTTGTATATTACCATACGATGGTTTTATCCAATGGAAGTGGATACACGTAGTGATACGAGGTGTTCTGGAGAAAAGCAAAGGGTAAAAAAAGCAGTGCCAATGATGTATGGAACTTGGACAATCCAAAAACCAGTGTTTTTAAGAAAAGTTCGGTTAACTTGGTCTCTGAGTCATAGTCTAGGGTCGTGTCATGGTCGCTGTCAGAGAGAGAGAAAAGAAACACTCAGCGTGCACTCTAACCTAGATCAGAATGGATAATCATTTTATCTAATCTGGCTCCCACTGTTTCCTCGAATTCTCCTCCAAACCTAAAAGGAGAATTAGTCGGAATCACCCGAAGAGTAATCCTAGTCATCAGTGGGAATCGGGATCCAACTATCATCGCATGATAACTTGATGGAAGCCACTCAAATGACCACACTCCAGAAGGTATGCACATGCCTGGCAAGTTTCTTGTATGTTTGAAACTCCCGATATGATTTTTATCCCAAGCAGTTTATGACTTTGACAAAGGCCAACAAATTATAAACCACAAGTCAAGTTCAACCCGTCATTATCCTGGATTACTCTAGACCCACCCGTACAAACCCTTGACAAAGGACAACAAGGTTATAGGACTGTCCTAGATAATCGCAACTCAATGCAGCAGACAAGTAATACCCAGCTACCGCACACTATGCCTTGACAAAGGCCAACAAACGCAACACGAATACTAGGTACTACCTGAAAGAAATGACGGAGGGCTATGGCTGGTTTTTGGCGAAAAACCTTTAACGTAATGAACTTGATCTCATTGAAGGAATCCAAGTGGTTTTACAAAAGTATAGTGGAGAAAATGTTTGCTAAAGAGGTCACTCCCGGTGAAAGCATCTCGGCTCTTTCCTCGTCGAATAAGGTGCAGGATATTCCAAACAGAATACCACGATGCAAAGCAAAAAGTAATCGACTATAGTGAAATTATTAAGTTGACGCAAACTTCTGCCCAAGGGGTCACTCCCGATGAAAGGATCTCGGCCCTTGCCTCGTCGAATGATGTGCTGGATATTCATAACTGAATACCACTGTGCAAAGCAAAAGCGTACATCTGTAATGTCAGTTTTTTAAAAATCTTGGTTCCAACAACATCATATATATAGGTTTGTTTTCCTTGCATTGATAAGAATCAACACAGTCCCATAAATTAATCACACAAGAAAAGAACGAAAATAAAATGTACGTATATGCCACCCGCATTCGCCACTGGGTCCCGTCATCACCCGTTAGGTTACTTAACTAACGACAAAGCGGGGACTGGGCTAGCGCGGGTTCAAAACATATACAACATCTATTAGTATATATAAATATATATAACAATCATCCCAGGCATGATAAATGTAACATCACAGAAAAGTAATAAGCATCATAGAACAATACAGATAATCTGGGAGCCACGGGTTTCCTTTGAGCCACAACTGAAAACCCAACGTTCACCTGGTCGTGTGGATAGCCTATGTTTACCGCCGGAAGCCGGGAAGATTGACGTCTTGTCTGAATCTGGGGGCAGATTCTAATTGGTGCTACCCGTCCACCTCTCCGAAGATGCCAAGTTGATTTATGGCACCGTGTATTGAATGTTTAAATGGATACGACCGACGTAGCAGACTTCGTCAGATTCCCCCTCGCTTGAAGGGTTTTTGATTGTGGGCACGCTCTTCCCTGCAGGCGCAAGCCCCTGCAGTTAATTACGCTACCGCATCGCGGTAACAACTTTCTCCTTCTCCAGATGATCACTTCGTGTCGTGGGTGTTTGTTTTGTGTTTGGTTACCCATGTATTGTATACGGAGACTAATTTATGTTATCGCCCGTAGGGCGTGGACTAGTCCAAATCCGTATCTTTCTTAGATTTGGGTTTGGGGGGTTGTGTTTAAGGATACGTTAGCCTTATTTGAGGCTAAGATCAACTTAAACGTTTGTTAAGGACACGTTAGTCTAATTCTAGACTAAGATCGACTTAACAGGATCGTTTAGATCCAACATGAGAGCAATTGAGCTCTATTATGTAGTTTAGTGACATTGCGGTCGATAGTTAGTTTAAGGACATTACGGTCCAATGTTAGTTTTAAGACATCGCGGTCGAGGTTAAGGACATCATAGTCCGTGAGTTTAAGGACCTCACAGTCCGATGTTAGTTTTAAGACATCGCGGTCGAGGTTAAGGACATCATAGTCCGTGAGTTTAAGGACCTCAAAGTCCGATGTTAGTTTTTAAGACATCATGGTCAAGGTTAAGGACATCATAGTCCGTGGATTTAAGGACTCCACAGTCCGATGTTAGTTTTAAGACATCACGGTCGAGGTTAAGGACATCATAGTCCGTGAATTTAAGGACCTCACAGTCCGATGTTTGTTTTATGACATCACGGTCAAGGTTAAGGACATCATAGTCCGTGGATTTAAGGACTCCACAGTCCGATGTTAATTTTAAGACATCACGGTTGAGGTTAAGGACATCATTGTCCGTGGATTTAAGGACTCCACAGTCCGATGTTAGTTTTAAGAAATCACGGCCGAGGTTAAGGACATCATAGTCCGTGGATTTAAGGACTCCACAGTCCGATGTTAGTTTTAAGACATCACGGTCGAGGTTAAGGACATAATAGTCCATGAGTTTAAGGATCCTACAGTCCGATGTTAGTTTTAAGACATCACGGTTAATGTTACGGACATCATAGTCCGTGGATTTAAAGACTCCACAGTCCGATGTTAGTTTTAAGACATCACGGTCGAGGTTATGGACATCATAGTCCGTGGATTTAAGGACTCCATAGTCCGATGTTAGTTTTAAGACATCACGGTCGAGGTTAAGGACATCATAGTCCATGGATTTAAGGACTCTACAGTCCGATGTTAGTTTTAAGACGTCACGGTCGAGGTTAAGGACATCATAGTCCATGAGTTTAAGGACCCCACAGTCCGATGTTAGTTTTAAGACATCACGGTCAAGGTTAAGGACATCATAGTCCGTGGATTTATGGACTCCATAGTCCGATGTTAGTTTTAAGACATCACGATTGAGGTTAAGGACATCATAGTCCATGGATTTAAGGACTCCACAGTCCGATGTTAGTTTTAAGACATCACGGTCGAGGTTAAGGACATCATAGTCCATGAGTTTAAGGACCCCACAGTCCATAGTAATGTGTGGTTGTTGCGACCCGTTACCTCTCTGACGACGTTGAGGGATTACAATGACAGATATCAGAGGAGTAAAGAGATGTACCCTCGAACCGGGTGTAAATTGATTGGAAGAGCAGATGAGCTCGGCTCAATTTAAATTGAGGACTTATGACCAGAATTGGGCTAAGTCCAGTTAAAAAATGTTTAACATTTTATTTTTTGTTCTTCCTGTTAGGCCTTTGTTTGGGCTCTGTCCTTTTAATAATGCCAAGCATTGGGCTCTGACATTTTTTGTCATATAATGAATGCATAGCATTTATCAAAACAATGTATGTTCTGACAGCATGCCACGTGGCGCACTAGGCGCTTTGCGCCAGTCAGAGAGCGCCTTGCGCTTCTGTCGGTTAGCGCACACGAGGGTAACACCCGCCGCTTAGCGCTAATCGCTAGTTTGTTAGCGCACTGCGCTTTTAGTTTATGAGCGCGCTGCGCCAGTTTATGGGTGCGTCAGTGAGTGACACGTGGCGCGCTTGGCGCTTGGCGCTGAGCGCCAACGCAAGAGCGCAGTGCACTGTTTTCAGGAGCGCAAAGCGCAAGCTGTGTCTGTGGTTGACACATGGCATGTTTTGGCGCTGGGCACCAGTCTAAGGAGCGCAAAGGCGTAGTTCATGAGTGCAAAGCACTGTTTAATAGCGCAAAGCGCATATGATCAATTTTAAGATAAAAAAACAAATTTTATGTTCTTCTAAGGAGGCTTTGCCTCAAGATCCAAGAACAAAAGTTCTTGTTTTGATAAAGGCTCTGCCTTTATAGATCGAAGATCTGTGGATGAAGTAAAGTACTTCTTTTATTATTTTATGATTAGATCTTTTGATCTTTTCTTTTTTATTAAAGACCTTGGTCTTTTTTCAGATCTAAGACATTTTTAGAAGATGGTTCTTCTTTTTTATGAGATGATCTCATCTCTGTTATTCAAGAACATGGTTCTTTTATATTGAAAATGAAGAAAGATCTTCTTTTTTCTAAGAGTTTGCTCTTTTTTGCAGAGGGTTTTTCTCTCTCTTCTCTGTATTCTCTCCCCTTTAGACTTGAAGTTTAGGGTCCTTCATAAAGGGTCAATTGATTCGTTAAATCAGTTTCAGAGATCTTTCTCTTATTGATTTGGGAATATTTCCCACCGTTGGATCTTTGATCCTGAGGCTTCTGTTTTACAGAAGATAATCTTCTTGTTTTAATAAGAATGAAAAATCTTTCCATAACAGAATTTTAATTCTGATAAATAATTTATTATTATTAGATCTTTTGATCTAAAGATGGGGAATTCTTTTAATTCCAGCGCTGGCGCACTGGCGCTGGCGCGCTGGCGCTAGCGCACCTACGTTTGACACGTGGCGTGCAGCGCTGAGCGCAGCGCAACTACGCTAGCGCACCCATGTTTGACACGTGGCGCGCAGCGCAACTGCGCTAGCGGGCCCGTGTTTGATACATAGCACGCAGCTCAGAGCGCAGCGCAGCTGCACTAGCTCGCCCGTATTTGACACGTGGCGCGCAGCGCAGCTGCGCTAGCCCACCCGTGTTTGACACGTGGCACGCAGCGTAGAGCGCAGCGCAACTGCGCTAGCCCGCCCATGTTTGACACGTGGTGCGCATCGCAGAGCACTGGATCTGCAGCGTTGCTTCAACTTTTAAAATTTGAATTTTGAAACAGAGCTTTGCTCTGATTGGGGTGCGCTGCCTAGGGCGCAGCGCTCCTGGCGCTGGCGTGTCTGCTTTTGACACGTGGCGCACAGCGCGTAGCGCACGGGATCTGAAGCGTTGCTTCAATTTTGAATTTTGAAATTCAAAACAGTGCTTTGCTCTGATTGGGGGAAACAAATCCCCCCCTGTTGCGCTCACGTGGCGCACACGTGAGTGCAGCGGTGGCAACCTCTGAGCCTTTGGATCAACTCAGAAGTTGAGGAGGCGGTTCAGCGCCTATAAATAGGACCTTTTGGTCTTCAGATTATTTTCATCTTCTTCCTAAGAATTTTATTCAGAGCCTTGCTCTTTCGTTTAAGAACTTTCAAGAGTTAAAACTCTACTAAATTTAGGTAAAATTAAATTAAATTAATTCTAATAAATTAGGGTTTTTACCCATTAACAAAGCCTTGCTCTTCATAGATCTTTTGATCTAAAGAAAACCTCTTTAGGGTTTCATAAACAGAGCCTTGCTCTCATGAACCCATAGATCTAAACAGATCTTTTCTTAGGGTTTCTTAGCCCATGAGTCAGAGCTCTGCTCTTTTGACAATATATAGATCTTTTGATGAAGAACTCTTAAGAGTTTTTTCATGGATCTTTAAGATCCCAGAATTTTAATTCTTAAGAATTAATTATCATTAATCTTTGATGGATTTTCTATCATCATTACAGAGCTAGGCTCTTTAAGGAATTTTATTCCCTCGTGACAAGAGTTTGACAAGTGTCGCTCTGTTATAGAGCTTTGCTCTGAAAGGGAGATTTTTTCCTTCTCCCGAGGGATTTCTCATTCAATGAGAATATTCCTTGAGGATTTACTCATTAATTGACGGTCTCATCCAATGGTGAGGATGTTTAATTAATTGATGCATTGTCATCTGGATTTTGTGGGTCCACCTTTGGTCCCCTTTTCACTGCATTGCAGTGTGGTACAAATTTTAAAATGTCGCTCAGAATTTTAAGATTAAATTGTACTACTGATAATTGAATTCTGTTCTTTTTCGCAGGCGACATGTCTTCTGATCATTCTTTCCCGTTTTTTCGTTCAGAGGGAGGATTCCCTGAGGCGCCGGTGTACTGGGAGGTTCTCGCGCTCATTAGAGACTACGACCCGGAACACAAAAACCTTCACTTGTGGGGTAGGTGGTACGACCGGATAATCAAAGGTCGTCGAAGGTTCTATTGTGTGACGCCATCGGATCCGATCTCGTCGATCTCATATGCGGATGTGCCCTCGGTGAACTATGTCGTGGAGGTCGTTAATTGGACTTCGGAGGGTCTTCTCCAACCTTCGATTGCCTCCATACCCATGCAGCTGCCTGCAGCTTTGGATACTTTGGGCGGCGCATATGCCAGGGCGAGTCGCCCCCTTGGGGACAACCTTACAATATCGGGTTGACTCCCCGACATTCGGTCGGATATTTGCAGTAGGCCAGGTACATCTTGTCGGCGAAGAGAACACACTTGCTGAAGCTCGGCCTATATCCTGCAGTCTACACGTCGTTGTTCCAATATTATGCTCCTCCGACATGGTGGATTAAGGCGTTCGTAGAGCAATGGAACATCCCAACCCATATCTTTCTTCTAATTAAAGAGAAGTTTCCATCTCTTTAGAAGAATTTGCTGAGATTTCCGGTCTGCCGGTGAGGGGAGAGCACTATGAAGAGTTGCTTCATCCGGATGAATACGTTTTTACCACGAAGCCGTTGGTGATGGGCCTAACGCCGGAGAACGCCATTCAGCACTAGTTTCCAAGTCTAATAAAGGTGCTGAATATGTACGAGAGTCTCTTCTTAGAATCCAGTGGCCGCGGGGTTAGTTTCACAGACATTATTGCACGGTTTCTTCGCTCGGAGATTCTATCGCAACGAGGCGAAAAATTCGCCAAGCTCAACGACCCGTTCGGCTTTGGCTTGGACCGTCGACCAGCACTGAAAGATGATCATAAGGGGTTTTATCTTCCCGATGCCGTGATTGTCCCTCTGTCGAAAATCGCTGCTCCGGGCGTCGACGAGGAGACTTTCTTTATCGGGTTTCTAGGGCTGTGGTTGTGCTGGTTCGCGCTCCCCATGCAGCCTCGCTATATGAGGCCATCCATATTCTACCCATCTAATCAAATGGTGGCAGGAATACAAGTGGCCATCGGGATTGGCGGGCTGGCCCACCTGTACCATGGTCTTAGCGTGGCGGCAGATACAACTGAACCGGGAGTGCAAGCTGCCAATTTCCCGATGCACTACTTTACTTCATGGATGGAAATGCATGTGCTCGGGGTGTTTGGTATTCATAAAAGACCCTCGTTTTACGAGAAGTGTAGATTGCCGAGAATTATGCGGCTGTTCGACGCTTCTATCATGAATCCGTCTCCGCGAGAGGCTAGGGGCTTGCTTCTTTATCCGCGCATAGTCGGGGCCGGTATGTCTTTCATGGACAAAGTCCTGACGATCGGCCAGTAAACTTCCAAAACGGTGCTGGCGTTGCGCGACTCCTTTAAGGACGGGGCCTCAGTGTTGAAAGCCCGGGAGATTCTACATCTATACTCCATCAGGCCGGGCTTCCTCATATTCAGGCAAAATGATGCGGCGCTTTTTATGAGATACAACGCCCATCATTTTGCCAAGCTGCTAAGTTATAACCAGGGGGTCCAACTGGAGGCATTTTTGGAAGAGCCTGCTGCCACCAGAGAGGGAATACAGAGTGCACTGCATCTCTTTATGCGGTTAAGTACGGGCTCACACTTCTTCATCAGCGAGCCGAGTTGCATTCCAAGGGCCCTCGACGTATACGGGGCTTGGTATCAACATGCGATGGGCACGGTCATCAGGGAAGAGAGGCGGCTGCTGCTCGATCGCAAGAGTGCGCCCCCCGCCAGCGATCGCAACGTCCCTTTGAAGCGACGGGTCGCTGTCCCTCCTCCTCTAAGAGGAGATGCTGAAGTTGAGCCTCCACATGTGTTAAGTCCCACGCGTGGATTGCCCCGTGATCCTGTGGAGACGGTGGACGTGCCCTCGGTGCCCTGCGCTCCCGTGGAGATGGTAAACGTGGTTTCTCCCGAATCCGGCGTGGGCTCGGATATTTGGACCCGCCGTCCCAAAGTGCCCCCGAAGAGGAAGCTGGTTTTGGCTGCGACCGGAGTTCGCGCGCAGAAGAGGAAGAAGAAGTCGATCCTCTCTGCTGACGTTGTATTTGGTCAGGAACCTCATGCTCCATACAGCGAGGGCTTGAGTGAGTACGGGACCAACGACAGCCTATTTATGCCACCAGATGACACCGATCTGGCGGCTGCCATCGCAGCTTCTGAGCGATTAGCAAGACGCGAAGAGTGGTTGGATAGACTTGCGCGAGCAGGTACTCATTAGCTGTATTTTTCGCCATTGCATCATACCTCTATCATTGTTTTTTGACTAATAATTTTCCTTCTTTAATAGGTATTTCTACCGAAGAAGCTCTCGCTGCTTCTCTCAAGACTTTTGAGGAGGAGGAACGACTTCGAGCATCTTTAGGCCTTGGTACATTTCGGTTCGCTATGTTTCTGCTTCCATTTCTTATGAGTAATCTGACCCTCTCTTTGTCTTAGCGCAGGGACCACAAGGCCTATCCTGCAAGCTGATGCGGAAACTCTCCCCAGGCCAGCTACCGAAGTCTCGGCCTCTTCGGCATTGCCGCGAGAGGCTTTACTTAAAAGACCGATGATGGAACCCTTGACGGCTGTGGAGGTAACCCTGAAAGCGAACGACGACGCCTTGCTGAAGGAGGCTTCTAAAAGGTCTGTCTTGACGGCCTGATCAGTCGAAAATACTGCATTTTTAACACGGCAATTTCCCTATCTTTTGCACTCATCTAGAAGTGTTGGGCATTCATATTACACATATTAGCAAATCAGTCGTAAAATATCAGATTGCATGTGTTAGACTCTAAAACCGACATTTATGAGGGAATTGTGTGTTTATCATGGCATCACATCATCCCTATATTGCGCAACACTTGTTTCGAGATTTGTGCAGGAAATTGCAGGATCAAAGCCAAAAGAAGCTGATAAAAAATACACCAACTCCAAGTTTTGAGATCTGGTAGCAATCCAAAGGGAAAAATACAATTCAATATATTAGATAAAGGCCTATGAGACAGCGTAAACAAGTACCAGAAGAACCATGCTCCAAAGCTCCAGAGCCACCGCGGTTCCGCGGCGGGAGCGCGCTTGCGCCGCGGTTCCGCGGCGCTATGGTGGCTTCATCAGCGCAGATTTCTTACATGTGTCCTATGTAACTACCCAAGCTTCCAGAAGACTCCCGATTCTCCACGTGGCACATCTAGAATGCTCGGCTTAACAAACTTCATCTAGAAGCTTCTCCTCAACAAACTTTTCGAGGGAAATTCAAATCTCCTCAACAAACTTTTGAAGGGAAACTTAAAATTCAAATCCTAGATCTAGGGTTTTGGGAAATCTATAAATAGAAGCCTAGACCTAGGGTTAATCTTCTTCCTACTTCCTTCTTCCCTAATCATTAGTTCAATCTTTAATCTCCATCTTCTTCCACAAGTCTAGTGATAAGACTTGTGCGAAACCCTAACCCTAATTCCAATCCAAATTCAAGATCCCGAGTACCAATCAAGCGAGAAGCCTTTCAACCTTTTAGGAGCGGAGCCGATCTTCAATCGAGCAAGTGATCCAAGCCGATCCGCGACTCACGGAGACGAGCGAAGCCAAATCGACGATCGAGTTCTTCCTCTTGTAGTTCTTGAGCGATTGTAATGAAATTGTTGATATAAATAAAAGGTGAAATTCTTTAATCTTGCTTTCTTTAAATTCTTGCATCATGATTCGATCTCAATTTGAAATTGTAGTTCTTGTTGTGATGTTTGAGTAAAACTCCGCTCGTCAAGGAGTCGAGAAGATCAATAGAATGATGATGTAACAAATCTTAAAACGATTCTTAAGTCCTACGAGTTTTGTAAACCCTAGCAAATTGAAGAATCGATGACCTAGTTTCTTTGCGATGCTTTCTTGATTGTTATCGCTCGAAATTAGGGATCTACGATCGTTTCTTGAATTTACTAGAGGCTAGAATGTGAATGATATCAACGAAGGAAAAAGGGATAAATGATGAAACCCAAGTTTCACTAGAAATCCCTAATTCTCATCGATCATCATCGATCTAGTATCAATTCATCGAAGGATAAGAATACGTTATCGTGAGATTACATCACATCTATAGATCCGATCGATTCCTACGAGCCACATTTAGATTCTTGATATTTGGTTGGAAAAATCATTAAACTCTCAATTCTTGATTCTATCGGTTTCTTTTTATTATATCTAGATTTTCTAATCCTTGAACTTCAAATATAAATCATGAATTGTTTGTTTTCTTTTCATTAAATTTTCGATTCAAACAAAACAAAATACGAACGAATCGCGCAATCCCTGTGGACGATCCGCACTCGCTAACGCGCTACAATCCGACACCGTTATTGATTGCGGTCAAAATATTTTTGGTTGTGATTTCTATACAATTTTCTAAATACCGACACAGCGATAACAAAATCAGTGTTCAGTCAAACAAAACAAAATACGAACGAAAAGGCACCCTCGGGAGGAAAGGAAGCGCCTGAGGCGCGCAGCAAAGGAACGTAGTGCTACTTTGGCTGCGGGGGCAGGTTCAAGCGCCGTTACTCTCGCTGCTACTCCATTAGAGAAGTTCCCGGGTACCTTGTCTACTGCTCATAGACGGACGACACGTGCAGCTCGGGAAGCCAACGGTAAATCAACCCCAGGTAATGTGTTTTGAGGCTTCGTGGTCAAAGCTTTAAACTATCATTTTTTATATATCTTATCCTGCAGGGCCGAGCCTTACTGAAGGAGGGGCGGCGACCGTTGAGCCTGAAGGGACGGTGGAGGAGGTAGCTGCTGTACCCGGGGCGACGGTAGGCGATGCAACCGTAATTTCCGAGCCCGAGACAGTGGCTGACGAGACAGTCATGACTGTTATGCCCGAGATAGCTGGCACTGCCGAGCCCGAGGTGGCGGCGGGTGAGATGGCTACCACGGCCGAGCCCGAGGCAGCGGTGGACGAAACGGCTACTACGAACAAGCCTGAGTCAGCGGTGGACGAGACGGCTGCGAATACTGAGCCCGAGGCGTTAGCGGGCAAAACGGGTATGATCGCTGGGCCCGATATGGGCTCTCTTTCTCAAGAGTCGGGCACCGCTCTAATCATCGCTCTCCCCGCCTACGGTTCCTTGTCGTCTCCTGGCGTCGCGAGTGTGACGACGGCTCTTGTGGAGTCAGGGGATGAGGCGAAGGGAGGTGAGACCATCCCGATGGAGGAGGGAAACGTCACCGTTGTATCAAGTGACGCCCTCGTCACGGGTCCAGCTGGCGACTCATCCTGTAAATTTTAGGTTACCGCCCTTCTTTTTATTCTGCAATCTCTTTTCAATTTTTCCCGATAGTATCTTGTTTCTAATGCAGGCGCGGCTAGTGCTGATGCCGCGCTACTCGAGACAGCGCCGTCAGTTACCGCCCTGAGGGTGACCACCTCTCTACCTTCTTTCGTACAGTCGCAGATGCTGGAAGGTATGGATTTGTGACCCATTGGTCTTATTTCTCGGCTGTATAACTCATGTGCTGACATTGCATTGGAGCGTTTTTGCAGGACTCCTTTTTAACCACCTGTACCAGATGCTGCACCCACACTTCTCCTTCTTGTCAGAGATTAGTCCACCTGCCGGTATATGTGAGTATTTTCTCTAAACGACATCATTTTCCTCAACGGGCAGTCGCATTACTACTAACTCTTCTTCATATCACTTGTAGCCTTACGAATTGAAGGGGGGACGAGGTCGTCGTTGCGCCACCAGCACTCCCAGCTCTGGCCCCTGCTGCAGCCGGTATGGTAGACTTTACTTTTTTTCTTATTTTCTTTATTTCCTGAGCTGACATCTGATTATGATCTATTTTGCAGCAATCACATCGACTCCAGCCCCGTTCGAGTCTCGCATTATAATGCCGACAGGGCCTTTTTCCTGGCGTCCATCATCCAAAGGTGCTGCAACTAGTCTACGCATGCTGAGCGAATATATCAGGGAGTTTGACGCAGAGACTCCCACATCTGTTGCGGATTTTGCCGTAGAGGTTAACCCTATGCTGGAAATGCTCATGAACTTTCATGGTGAGGGCGTCGTTGAGTCTTGGGTTAATCACTGCAGGGAAATCGAGGCTTTCTTGCATGATCTTGAGCTTAGGTGTCCTGCACCTGAGATTCTGGCTATGAGCGCTCAACGGGCTGCGTGGATCGAGCAGAGCACTTCTTACTTTCACCATCTTGAACGAGACGTGGCTTTAAAGCAAAGGGAAAGTAAAGAAACATCAAGCGAGTCTGCTCGACTGCATGCTGAGGTCGATGCGAACGCTGCCCGGTTGAATGTTATCTTCGAAGGCCTTCTGCGATGTATCTCTAATGGGTTAACATTGAGGCAGAAGCTTGACGTCGCCGAGTGGAATGCACGAGATCGTGAAGTAGCTCAGCGGGCCGTCGAGGGACAACTCTCGTCTTACTTGCAGCAGTGAGCCCAGGTCGAAGCGGAGTTGGCCGCGGCAGCCGATTAGGAAGAGGGGCTGAGGGAAGTGCGCGATCGGCTCACTGGATTATTGAAAGCGCTTTCCTCTCAATAAAAATTTTGTACCATTTATAATTTTAAGTAAAATGTACTTATTCTTTTATTCTTTCATATGATGTATTTTGTACCCAATCGAATTCATGAATAAAAGATACACGTTTTTCGTAATGTCTTGTGTCATATCTCTACTTTCTTCTTTCTTGCCGTATTGTTTTCCATGTGACTTTAGCAAGTGCGGTCTGTAGATAGTATATAACTGTCAATCTCGTGCTCTTTGTAGAGTGGTGATGGCTTAGAAAACAGGGTTAAGATCTGTCACCTAAGACTTTTCAACTTTATAAGCCGTGAGGGTCTCATAAAGAATTTTATCCCTACTGATCGAGAGGATCCCTTAGGTATAATTTCTCCTTAAGAATCGTGAGGATTACTAAGAATGTTTTCTCTCAAAAGTCGTAAGGATCTCGCAAGAGAATATACTCCCTTACGAGTCGTGAAGACCAGCAAGTGATGGATGAAGTTGTCCTTATCCGCATTTCACGGAGTCTGGATGCTTCCCACGGGTTCACTGCCGCGTTCTGCGAGGACTAGGATCCGCTCTGGACGTTTTCCAAGATACCGTAGTTTAAAGAGATCGCGGTCGAGGTTAAGGACATCATAGTCCGTGGTTTTAAGGACTCCACGGTCCATTGTTAGTTTTAAGACATCACGGTCGAAGTTAATGACATCATAGTCCGTGGATTTAAGGACTCCACAATCCGTCGTTAGTTTTAAGAAATCACGGTCGATGTTAAGGACATCATAGTCCATGAGTTTAAGGACCTCATAGTCCATGAGTTTAAGGACCTCATAGTCCAATGTTAGTTTTAAGACATCACGGTCGAGGTTAAGGACATCATAGTCCATGAGTTTAAGGACCTCATAGTCCAATGTTAGTTTTAATACATCACGGTCGAGGTTAAGGACATCATAGTCAGTGAGTTTAAGGACCTCACAGTCCAATTTTTGCTCTGGATGCTTCTCACGGGTTCACTGCCGTGTTCGACGAGGACCAGGCTCCGCTCTTGATGCTTCACACAGGGTCATTGCCGCGCTCTGCGAGGACCAGGATCCGCTCTGGACGTTTTCCACGGGTTTAGGAATGGAAAAATCCGCGTTCCACGTAACCAGGAATTTTGCTCTTGATGCTTCCCACGGGTTCACTGCCGTGTTCGGCGAGGACCAGGCTCCGCTCAGGACGTTTCCCACGGGGTCATTGCCGCGTTCCACGTAACCAGGAATTTTGCTCTGGATGCTTCCCACGGGTTCACTGCCGTGTTCTGCGAGGACCAGGATCCGCTCTGGACGTTTCCCATGGGGTCATTTCCGCGTTCCACGTAAACAGGAATTTTTGACTTTATCCGCGACGGGGTCATTGGCTGACGTATTTCCGCGACGGGGTCATTTGCTGACGTATTTCCGAAACGGGGTCATTGGCTGACGTATTTCCGCGACGGGGTCATGTAGATGACGTATTTCCGCGACGGGGTCATGTGAATGACGTATTTCCGCGACGGGGTCATTAGCTAACGTATTTCCGCGACGGGGTCATTGGCTGACATATTTCTGTGACGGGGTCATTGGCTGACGTATTTTCGTGAAGGGGTCATTGGCTGACGTGTTTCGGAGACGGGGTCATTGGCTGACGTGTTTCCGAGACGGGGTCATTGGCTGACGTGTTTCCGAGACGGGGTCATTAGCTGACTTGTTTCCGAGGCGGGGTCATTGGCTGACGTCTTTCCTCAACGGGGTCATTGGCTGACGTATTTCCGATGTGGGGTCATTTGATGACGCTAGGTTGTCTGTAAACTGTAGAGTTTTGGAATTGGGGACTTTGTCGTGGTTCTAATTGATGGTGTCGCGTCTTTATTCTGCTGGGGGAAGAAAGCTGGGGTGACATCGCGTCTACTGTATCGAGACGAACGTCGAGGTGGTGATCACTCTGCGCTTGTGTGGGATGATCTTTGATAGTCTTTCAGGTTTTAGATGAGTTGCCGTCAAGACCCTGAAGCTAGGAACTTAGCCTTCGCTTCGTTTGCTTTGGCTTGTCCGAATCCTGTTGGAGGAAGGACGCTCTAATGACATTTTGTCTGTTGTATCGAGACGAACGTCGAGATGGTGACCACTCCATGTGGGATGATCTCCGGTAGTCTTTCGTGTTTTATATGAGTTACCGTCAAGACCCTGAAGCTAGGAATTTAGCTTTCGCTTCGTTTGCTTTGGCATTGCGTCTGCTGTATCGAGACGAATGCTGAGGTGGAGCTGGTATTTTGCCGTCACTCCGCTTTGCTGAGCATGGGGTCTTTCGTTGACGTTGCATCTGCATCCTGCTAGACTGCAAAGAAACTCCGTTATTAACATTGTGTCTGCAGTAACGAGACGGGTGCTGAGGTGGAGCTGGGATTTTTCCGTCACTCCACTTTACCGACGTTGCGTCTGCTGTAACGAGACAAATGTCGAGATGGTCTCTTGGTTGTCTGTGAACCATCGAGACTTGGAACTATGGACTCTGCCGTGGCTCCAAGATTGATTGTCGCATCCGAGTCCTGCTGGAATGAGGATAAACGCTGTTGTTGGTCTCCAGACTGTAGATTTGGTCGTCGATATTTGGAACAGGGACTTTTCCGTGGCTCCGTTTCTTTGTTTCGCTTCCGTGCCCTGTTGGAATGAGGAGGATCACCATTGCTGATTTTTTATTTTTTTAGGCTGTAGATGTGTCCGTCGAGACTTGGCTCTCTTTCTGATGGAGCCTGGTGGGATGATATGGTTCCCTCTTTGTTTGTGCCCCTGGATCGATGTGATCAGACCTGTAGGGCAAAAGTTTCATTATATATATATTTTTTGATTTTCTTTCCGCGATGATTTATCATTTTAGCTTTTTGTAGCGCGAAAGTCGCGATTGCCCAATCATTTCGGCTATTTTTCGTGGTGCCCAATCATTTCGTCTATTTGTTTTATTTTTACTCGCTGTTTTTTTGGCGAGTTGCCCAACCATTTCGGCTATTTTGCATGCATATATTTTTACTTGCTGATTTTGTCTGCAAGTTGCCCCATCATTTCGGCTATTTTGTATGCATGTGTGGCTTGCTGGCTTTTCGCTGCAAGCTCAGAATTAGACACCGATTTCGGCATCAGCACCGCTACTACTGGGATATTGCCAGAAGCGAATTATCATTTTCCTCTGTCGATGTTGAACAAAGGTGGCTTAGTAAACAGGGTTAGGCTCCTGTCGACTAAGGATTTTGACTTCATGAGCCGTAAGTGTCTCATGAAGGTATTACTCCCTACAAGTCGTAAGGATCTCGTAGGTGTATTTTCTCCTTAGGAGTCGTGAGGACTTCTAAGTGTATGTTCTCCTGTAAGTCGTAAGGATCTTACAAGAGGGTTTTCTCTTTATAAGTCGAGAGGACTCACAAGGGTTGTTCACCGTGCGAACATATCCCTAGTCACGGATGGGACTTTGTTAGGGAAATGTTTATTCGCACCCTTGGATTGTATACAAGGGTCAGTATTGAGCCGCTTATTGGGCAGTATTGGAGGTTGTGGGGGCTGCTTAAAAACAGGCTCAGATCCCTGTAGCTTAAGACTTTTGAATCTTATGAGCCGTGATGGTCTCATAAGAGGATTCTCCTTACGAGTCATGAGGATCTCGCAAGTGTAATTTCTCTTTAGGAATTGTGGGGATCCCTAAGTGTGTTGCTCCCTTGTGAGTCATAAGGATCTCACGCAGGTGGATTCTCCTTACAAAGTCGAGAGGACCTTGCAAGTGTCTTTTAACGAGATTGCGCCCTTTCGGGTTTTCATAAAACTCGCCGGTAGCCCTGCTGTTTTTACTCACGGAGCCCTTTCGGGTTTTCTTCCGTGCCCATTTTGCTTATGGACATACCGTTTTTTTGTTTTTTTACCACGTCAGCCAGTGAACGCCGCGGGTTTGTAGTAGGTTAACGACGTTTTGGTCATCAGCCAATTTTAGGACATAGTGGTTCATCGTTAGTTTAAGGACGTTTCGGTCCGTTGTTAGTTTAAAGACGTTTCGGTCTGTTGTTGCCATATTTGAGGCGAATTTCTAGTTTACGGACTTTTCGGTCCATAGAGCTTTCACTATGAATGAGCACGATGCCCCCAGTATGTCCGCCTTTTTAGGAGCGTGAGTTGTGGCGGGTTCACCTTCCAATTCTCAGACAACGCGAATTTGCCCTATTGATATTGGTCCTCAATCCAACCATTGAAGACAAAGCAATCTTCGATTGGGTGGCCTACCACTTGATGATAGGGGCAATAATTGGGATTATTGGCCTTACCGGGTTGCAATGGACGTTTTGGATCCGGTAAGGTGATGAGCCTGTTGCACAGCACTAGCTCGAATAACCTCTTCGTCCTATCTCGAGGGAACGAGTAAGGGCGCCTCATCTTTTCTCCAAGGGATGGCTGTCTATCACTTTGGCGATCGGCTGGTTTTGGACCATTAGGCTGCTGCTGAGCATTGGAGACGAGGGTCGCTTTCACTTTCTCTTTTTCATTTCGAGATTCCAGCTTCGAAGAAGATGGTCTATGACCCATCTGGTCCATTTAGGCCAGCTTGTCAATCAAGGCCTGGAAGGTGGTCGGCTTGAAGAACATCATGAATTGCGAGATGGTCGCTTGAGGGTCAAGAGTGCCCACGAACATGCCCACTGCTGGCGCTTCTTCGATGCGCTGCTCGCATTTCGACCATAAATTTCGCCACCGTATTGCGTACTGGACCCAAGTTTCGCCTGGCTTCACTCTGGCGTTGATCAATGCCGTGATCGGGGTGCGTTCGCTGGCGCTTGCGAACCGTTGAGTGAATAGCAACTCCATTTCTGTAAACGTTTTGACGGAGTCGTCGGGAAGCTCCGAGTACCATTCAAAAGCTGTGTCTGCTAAACTACCGACGAACTGGCAAAGTAGAAGTTTATCATCACCTCCAGTATTGCCGCAAAGAGCCCTGAACTGAGCGACATGTTGATGGGGTTTGCCTGTCCCTTTGTACACATAGAATTTGGGGATTGTGTATCCCGGTGGGTACTTTATTTTGTTGTACCAACCCGGATAAGGTCGTCCAGTTTTAACAATTTGTCCAGCCGCTTCATTCGCCTGATGAACTCGTATCTGCTGAGCGATGTAATCATCAAGCGTGGCTTTTGAGATGGTTTCCTCCTTGGCTGGTGAAAGAGTCGGATGAGGGTTCGATGTCTCCCCTCTGTCATCTTCAATAATGATCGGAGGGTCTTCAGCTGGAGGTTCCACTGTAACATCATCGCGACCATGTCTTGGAACAAGAGAGCCATTCGTTTTATATTGGCTGCCTGCTCCGCAGCCTCATTTTCTTTCCTCTCGAGCATTCTTCGGAGGAACTCGGTGTCAGTCTCTTGTTCTCCACATTGATCTGAGGTCTCTATGTTTTCTTTTGGCCCAGTGAGTGCGGCCATCGCAGTCAGCATCTCTTGAAGCTTCTGTTGTTGTTGTTCCTGAGCCCTTGTTATTGATCGGGTAAGCGGTCGATGGCCTGTCGAAGTGCGGCTTTTCTCTTTTCCAGAAGCCATGTAAACAGTATGTAACATCATGCCCCCAGACTTGGGGCGTTTGGGCTCAACGTCTTTATGATTTGTCGTAGTCACAGGGGCCTTCTCTGGGCTCCTTTTCTTTTGAGTAGTCGACGTGGAGGGGGCCGTTGTAGCGGACACCCAAGTGGTCGTCGTCTTTTGTGGCTTAACATGACGGTTTTCTTCTTTTCGGACTTTCAATTTCTTCTGCCGGCGGGGATAGTCTTGATCAACCACCGACTCTGGACTTGTCGCCAGATCTTGTAAACTTTAGAGGACAGCCGCTGAGGGGGCTGTTCCGGTTTTGCTTCTACGACAGTCTCTACCGGTGGAGGAGATCTTTTTAATGCGGCGGTAGGCGAATTCCTGGGCACCTTTCTCAGCAGCTCAAAGCTGTTCCCGGTTTGAACTGCAGCATTAATTTCCACCGTTGGAGCTGGTGGAGTTAGCCCAGAGGGGGAGTTTCCCCCGGCCTTCCTTACTCGATGCCAGTGGCGACGTCGAGCGTATCGAGCTGTTGGGGCTGGTTCGGCTATGGGGATGGCTTTGTCTTGCATCCTGTCCAGGTGAGGGGCTGTTGCTGGCGTCAGCCTGTTGAAGACTGATGTCCGTTGAGAAGCGGTATCCAACCAGTCAAAAACAGACTTCTGAGCAGGGATAGGAACCGTAGTTGGAACCGGAACAGCCAGTCTTGTAAAAACTGACCCTTTGGTGGGAGAACCCAACTTGACGACTTCAGGAGCAGGGTTGGTCACTCTTTTCGGAGCAACCTTTTCTTGAGGTACAGGCTTCATCATGGGCCCTCCTGAACTTTGGCCAAATCTGGAGAAGACCGAGGCGCTGGTGCTGGACGACCCGTTGAGAACGGCCGCAGTAGCTGTAAGCCGATCAAAGACCGACTTCTTGAAGCTTCCGGTGTTGGCACAGGAGCGGTGGAGCTCGTTGGCGGGAGCATGGTCCCAAAAAACAATCCTGTGGTGGCTTGAGTGACTTGTTCCACCGGCATTGTGAACAGGGAGGCTGCTTGAGGCCCGTAGGGTACGCCTCTAGATGAGGCGGAGCGCGAGTTATAGCTGCAGTTGGAGCACTTTGCGCAAGTAGATGCCATTGCTGTTTCTCTTTCTGGACCAAGCAAGACACCAAATCTTAGTACCTCGAAACCCAAGGGTAACCATTAGCAAACCGCGATTGGTTCGCGAACATGACACACGAAGTGTGCAGTGGAAAGAGGAAAAGGTCCCAACGGGCGTGCCAGAATCTGTGTACCGCCGGAAGCTGGGAAGACTGACGTCTTGCCTGAATCTGGGGGCAGATGCTAATTGGTGCTATCCGTTCACCTCTCCGAAGATGACAAGTTGATTTATGGCACCGTATATCGAAGGTTTAAACGAATGCGGCCGACGTAGCAGACTTCGTCAGATTCCACCTCGCTTGAGGGGTTTTTGATTGTTGGGACGCTCTTCCCTGCAGGCGCAAGCCCCAGCAGTTAATTACGCTACTGCATCGCGGTAACAACTTTCTCCTTCTCAAGATGGTCACTTCATGTCGTGGGTGTTTGTTTTGTGTTTGGTTGCCCGTGGATTGTATACGGAGACTAATTTATGTTGTCGCCCGTAAGGTGTGGACTAGTCCAAATCCGTATCTATCTTAGATTTGGGTTTGGGGGGGGTTGTGTTTAAGGATACGTTAGCCTTATTTGAGGCTAAGATCAACTTAAACGTTTGTTAAGGACACATTAGTCTAATTCTAGAATAAGATCGACTTAACGGGATCGACTAGATCCGACAGGAGATCAATTGGACTCTATTGTTTAGTTTAGTGACATTGCGGTCGATAGTTAGTTTAAGGACATTACGGGCCGATGTTAGTTTTTAGATATCGCAGTCGAGGTTAAGGACATCATAGTCCGTGAGTTTAAGGACCTCACAGTCCGGTGTTAGTTTTAAGACATCGCGGTCGAGGTTAATGACATCATAGTCCGTGATTTTAAGGGCCTCACAGTCCGATGTAGTTTTTAAGACATCACGGTCAAGGTTAAGGACATCATAGTCCGTGGATTTAAGGACTCCACAATCCGATGTTAGTTTTAAGACATCACGGTCGAGGTTAAGGACATCATAGTCCGTGAATTTAAGGACCTCACAGTCCGATGTTAGTTTTAAGACATCACGGTAAAGGTTAAGGACATCATAGTCCATAGATTTAAGGACTCCACAGTCCGATGTTAGTTTTAAGACATCACGGTCAAGGTTAAGGACGTCATAGTCCGTGGATTTAAGGACACCACAGTCCGATGTTAGTTTTAAGACATCACGGTCGAGGTTAAGGACATCATAGTTCGTGGATTTAAGGACTCCACAGTACGATGTTAGTTTTAAGACATCACGGTCGAGGTTAAGGACATCATAGTCCATGAGTTTAAGGACCCCACAGTCCGATGTTTGTTTTAAGACATCACGGTCGAGGTTAAGGACATCATTGTCCGTGGATTTAAGGACTCTACAGTCCGATGTTAGTTTTAAGACATCATGATCGAGGTTAAGGACATCATAGTCCGTGGATTTAAGTACTCCATAGTCCGATGCTAGTTTTAAGACATCACGGTCGAGGTTAAGGACATCATAGTCCATTAGTTTAAGGACCCCACAGTCCGATGTTAGTTTTAAGACATCATGGTCAAGGTTAAGGACATCATAGTCCATGGATGTAAGGACTCCACAGTCCGATGTTAGTTTTAAGACATCACGGTCGAGGTTAAGGACATCATAGTCCGTGGATTTAAAGACTCCACACTCCGATGTTAGTTTTAAGACATCACGGTCGAGGTTAAGGACATCATAGTCCATGAGTTTATGGACCCCACAGTCCGTAGCAATGTGTGGTTGTTGGGACCCGTTACCTCTCTGACGACGTTGAGGGATTACAACGACAGATATCAGAGGAGTAAAGAGATGTATCCTCGAACCGTGTGTAACTTGATTGGAAGAGCAGATGAGCTCAGTCTAATTTAAATTGAGGACTTATGACCAGAATTGGGCTAAGTCTAGTTAAACAATATTTAATATTTTATTTTTTGTTCTGCCTGTTAGGCCTTTGTTTGGGCTTTGCCCTTTTAATAATGCCAAGTATTGGTCTCTGACATTTTTTTGTCTTATATTGAATGCATATAATTTATCAGAACAAAGTATGTTCTGACAGCGCGCCACGTGGCGCGCTAGGCGCTTTGCGCCAATCAGAGAGCGCATTGCGCTTCTGTCGGTTAGCGCATACGGGGGTGACACGTGTCGCTTAGCGCTAAGCGCTAGTTTGTTAGCGGACATCGCTTTTAGTTTATGAGCGCGCTGCGCCAGTTTATGGATGCGTCAGTGAGTGACATGTGGTGCACTTGGCACTGAGCTCCAACCCAAGTGCGCAGTGCGCTGTTTTCAGGAGCGCAAAGCGCAAGCTGTGTCTGTGGTTGACACATGGCATGTTTTGGCGATGAGCGCTAGTCCAAGGAGCGCAAAGGCGCAGTTCATGAGTGCAAAGCACTGTTTAATAGAGCAAAGCGCATCTGAACAATTTTAAGATCAAAAAACAAATTTTATGTTCTTCTAAAGAGGTTTTGCCTCAAGATCTAAGAACAAAAGTTCTTGTTTTGATAAAGGCTCTGCCTTTATAGATCCAAGATCTGTGGATGAAGTAAAGTACTTCTTTTATTATTTTATGATTAGATCTTTTGATCTTTTCTTTTTTATTAAAGACCTTGGTCTTTTTTCAGATCTATGATATTTTTAGAAGAGGGTTCTTCTTTTTTAGGAGATGATCTCATCTCTGTTATTCAAGAACATGGTTCTTTTACCTTGAAAATGAAGAAAGGTCTTCTTTTTTTTAAGAGTTTGCTCTTTTTTGCAGAGGGTTTTTCTCTCTCTTCTCTGTATTCTCTCCGCTTTAGACTTGGAGTTTAGGGTCCTTTATATAGGGCCAATTGATTCGTTAAAACAGTTTAAGAGATCTTTCTCTAATCGATATGGGAATATTTCCCACCGTTGGATCTTTGATCCTAAGGCTTCTGTTGTACAGAAGATAATCTTCTTGTTTTAATAAGAATGAAAAATCTTTCCATAACAGAACTTTTATTCTAATAAACAATTTATTATTATTAGATCTTTTGATCTAATGGTGGGGAATTCTTTTAATTCCAGCACTGGCGCACTTGGCGCCAGCGCACCTACGTTTGACACGTGGCGCGCAGCGCAGAGCGCGGCGCAACTGCGCTAGCATGCCCGTGCTTGACACGTGGCGCGTAGCGCAGAGCGCTGGATCTGAAGCGTTGCTTCAACTTTTAAAATTTGAATTTTGAAACAGAGCTTTGCTCTGATTGGGGTGCGCTGCCTAGGGCGCAGCGCTCATGGCGCTGGCGTGTCTGCTTTTCACACGTGGCTCGCAGCGTGCAGCGCACGGGATCTGAAGCGTTGCTTAAATTTTGAATTTTGAAATTCAAAATAGAGCTTTGCTCTGATTGGGGGAAACAGCCTGTGCAATGAAATCCTAGACCCCTATGAGCGCGGCATGTTACCCGCCAAAACGTGAAGCGAGACAGCCCCCTTCAACAAAGTGAATGGACCACCCAGCACTTCACGGAATCCGGTAACTTGAGCACCCTTCCTTGGGTCAACCTATACCCCCTATGAATGCGGCGAATAGCCTTCCAATTCTAGAGTGAAGCCCCCCCGGTCTCAACACCATGAGATGCGGGCCCGTTGCCCTCTAGAACCCGGCTATCCGTGCACCCTACCGCGGGGTATTCCTAGTACAAAAAAGAAAATATATACAACGGGTACATCGACATCAACCCGGTCATGCCCCAAAAGAATAATATACAAACAGGCAGTGACGGCAGTCCACATGTCGGACGCTCGCCCCACAATATCAAATGTACAAATACAACAAAATTGTACTACCACTGCCCCCAGGCTATCCACCACGACAATCTGCAACATCACAGCACAACACAGAAAATCAACGTGAATGTCACGTTCACAAATCCGTCTAAAAGGACTATAGCGATTAGACAAGATTTACCGATCAAATGACATTCACGGTCACAGATAGAAATGTAAAGTACTGCAAATTTTAAACAATATTAAAACTTATCGACTCCGAAATAACCCCCGATTAGCCCCAAGAAAACTGATAAAACAATATCTAAATTTTGCTAAATAAACAATACCACTGTACATAGATTACAGAGACAAGATAACACCCCAAAATTCAAAGCCCAAGTCCACTAAAAATCCAGCCTCGCCGGATTTTCACCTCATGTGATCGGCCAAAATCCGGCGACAGGGCTTGGGGCTTACGGTGTGGTCTTGTGTCCATGTCAGTAGCCTTCTGCACATGTTTAAATAATTTTTGAAGTCACTTTTAAAGACGACAGAGAATCAAATCTTTAGGGCAGTGAATCGGGGTTTTAGGGATTTTGATATGTTAACATTGTCTAAACATGCTAGATTATGGGTTAATGGGTGGCTCTGATACCATGAAGGGTTATGGGAGCGCCCCGGCTATCCAACCGTGGCCAAATGCGGAAATTTTTTTTCTAAAACCCAGTGCTACCATTACCCGATTAACAAGATCGAAACCATTAATCGTAAAACTAGCAAACCAAACACAAAGAGATAGAACGGTTATACATAATAAACCAAGTCCTTCGGGTCTTCTACCAATTCCAAGCTCCTAGTGATGCGGATCGAGTTTGGTCGCCGGTCTTCCTTCATCTCCGATGATCCACCTGAGGGAAACGGCACAAGCTCCAGGTTCGCCAAACGGACCAACCGACTCTTCAAAATTGCTAGTAGTGGAGAGTGGGGGTGTAGGATAATCTCATCATAATTTTCTTTCAAAATATTATGCTCATAGAACTACCATGGAAGATGTAGAGGTGAAGAAAGCATGGAAGGCATGAGCTAAGAAAAATGGCTAAGTGTTTTGGGTGTATAATCAAAAAGAGAGTGAGAGAGTGTTGTGATATCCAAAATAAGCAAGCCCCCATTCCCATCTAGGGATGGCCGGCCCCACTCTCTCCCCCCTCTCATTATTTACACAAAACACTTACCAAAATTAAGCAATAAACAATTACTCATACTAATCTCTACATGAGCAAAGCCCATGCTTTGACCAAAACCCATACCTATGCCAAGTGACTATTTCCACCTCATTTAAAACATGTGATTTTCTAAAGAAAATCAATAATGAGGTGGAAACTTCTAGAAGCCATTCCGTATAAATACGGAATGCTTCCCGGTACATGTATCGAAATACACATACGCGTATTCGTACGAAAATACGAATAGCCAAAGAGAGAAAATAAATAGTGAGAAATAATACTAGAATACATATATATAAATATATATGTAAATTATAAAATCAAAACTTGATTTAACAATCTGACTTAATCCTAAGCCGCTAGTATTATCAACCGTCCGATTAAAGTCTGCGCAGCCTATGCATATATTCAATCGGACACCTGTATGTATGAACATACGTCACCTACACCATATCGCCTGAACCTTGAAAACCCTCAGTGTGTGACTCTAAAGTCTCGTCAATATGCTGGCAGTGGGTTTAACCACAAGCACGTCAGCGGCACTAGCTGTACGTAACGGCGACCCAGGTATTGAGCGAAAGGAAGGCCGATGAGCAAACTCATCCAATCCCCTATTGAGCCTGTCAGTGACAATACCCGTACAGTCTGGTCTGTTCGATTAAGAGTATCACATATCGAGTCTAGGGGGGTAGATAAATTCAGACCCCTAACAACGCGATAATTCGTGTCAGTATGAAACCCATCACTACCTGAGAAACTATCGATCCTGGATCGGTAATACTCACATACCCCGGCCGAGGATTTATAGTGATGGCCACCCGTGCACTGTGCGACATCAACCCCCAATACCGGGAGAGACGAATCCCCGACGATCCGCTCACTGCCTCCATGTGGCTCAGGACTGTACCCAACTAAAACCTGTTTGCACGACTCCTTTGAGCTGTAGTAGGTTAGTAATCAAAGCACGGTGGGAACTCACACAAGACAAATGATGATCTCAGGTCAACAGACTAACCTGTACACATGTCACCAGGGAACTGCTATATGACTATAGGTATAATACCAACTAGCATGTTCCCGGTGAGTCCGTCCAGTGTACTCATAACCCAATGAGCACCTGTATACTATCTTAGGTGAACAACTGACACCAATGGCTTGTGAGACCGGCCACCGCCCCTCGTCAGGGTCTAGATAAGTATACACCAGTCTACACTGGAGTATCGATGCCCGGTCTCGATACTCCCACTGTTAGTTATATGTATGCCCTAGAGGCCATTACTATACATGTGTTGTATATTGTAGTGGATGCTTGGACATATATAGGGAGGACTTTCTTGCTCGACATGATAGTATGCTATCTGGTTACTCTTTACCTTAACGTGTATACTGATTATCTCTCTGTTACTTGTTGGTAAAGCCCTTAGGATGTGTACTTGACCACCTGGACTATGATGCGTATCATACCAGTGGGGACATGGTAGTCCATAAGTACATCCTTCAAGGTCCCTAGTCGTGGGTATATCGAGACGGGGCATCGATATACCAGAGTAGACTAGCGTATACCTTCTCGACCCATACAGATGGGCGATGGATGATCCCATATCCATTGGTGTTTGACATCAGAGATGATATACGGGTGCTCAGTGGAGACTGGGTGAAAGGTTCCTGGGCACTCTAGTAAGGTCTCATGAAGCATCGAACATGCCAAATTTAAAATTTTAGTGCCGAGAAACCCTAGACTACGGATCTTAACTAGATGTTTAGGCGAAACGGAAAAACTAGTTAACTATTTAACTAAAAGTCGGAAACTACAACCTTTGTAGATCCGGATTTCCGCCTCCTTAGCTCCACGTGGCGATGTCCTCGCTGTCCATCATGAATCCTTGACTCGATCAACGGCTTCATCGGGAAAGCAAGCTGAATAGCTCGTCGGCTTTGTGTCAAAGACGATCTACGTCGAGGTTGCACAAACTCAAGCTCCGACTTCACAAACTTGTGAAATTTGTGAAGTAAACACACTCTACAACTTGGCTAGAGGTAGAGGGTGAAGAAATAGGAGATGGGTTCTCTTTAGATTTGGATTTAACTCACTAGAAATGAAGTTGCCATTAAAGGCCTCAAGCTTTTTCTTTTAAGAAATGAAGAAGAAGATGAGATAGAATTATGATAAGTCTTTTTTTAATCAAAAGAAAAATCAAACTTATCATAAAGAGAACCATAGTTAAGTGTAGAGACTTAACTTGGGTTAGAATAATGGTTAGGGTTTAAAGTGAAGACAAAATGGTCAAAATGTCAAAGCTTCATGAAGCTTCAACCAAGTTCATGAATGATAGCTACCATTTTGTATTCTTATGCCATTTCTTTTATTTCAAATGCAATAAATAAAAGAATGGATAATAAAACCCTAATCACTTTCTTAACCCAAGTTTAATTCTTTACACTTAACTAAATGATACAAAAAGTGCACGAAAGTATATCACATATACAATGTGCAACCCTAGTGAGAAAAATCCGTTTAAAGTGAACCAATACTAGTCAATGCAATGCAATATATCAAATATATAATTATGCATTAAATCATTAAATCAACACTTGATTCAATGATCCGGTCATGTCGCACATAACCGACTAGTATTCAATGCATCGATTTATCGAATCAATGATTCGATAACTAGGTCATATCGAATATAACCAATCGAAACATATATCGCGAGAATGTAATGCGGTATCACATACACGCATTATTCTCGGTCCTGCACATATCTCATATGCGCTCCTATTTCGTTTCGCTTGAGCCAGGAAACCTCTGTGTAGGACTCTAAAGACTCGTCAATACGCCGGTAGCAGATGATGATCATATCAAACACCCACAAGCCGCAAGCGGTCTGCTAAACGTAACGGCCACCCGGGTATTGAGCGATCAGAAGATCGACGAGCTAGCCCGCTCACACTCCTGCGAATCCGACCAGTAACACTTACCATACAGTCAAGTCTCTTCGTCTGATACGTCGCATATCAAGTCTAGGGGTGGTATACGTCAGACCCCAATAACCCGATAAGTCGTGCCGATGCGAGGCTCGTAACGGGTCGAGAAACTACTGGTAACACTTACCAGCAAATCTCTGATCAGCCCTGGCCAGGGACTTCCCTGTTACGGCCAATCGAGCACTACGCAACATCAACTCCCAATACCGGGAGAGACGAAACCCCTCCTATCGCTCATTGCCTCCATGTGACTCGGGACTGTACCCAAAGACCACCGTTTTGCACGCCCTCATGGACGTGGTAAGGTGGAGATCAAAGCACAGTGGGAATCACACAAGACTCTATGACGATCTCGGGTCTACAGACTAACCTGTACAAGTGTCACCTGAGAACTGCCATCTGACGTGAGGTATAATACCATCTGGGAGTTCTCGGCGAGTCCGTCCAGTATACCCAGTCTCCACTGAGCACCCGTATACCATCTCTGATGTCAAACACCAATGGATATGGGATCATCCATCGCCCATCACATGGGTCGAGAAGCGTATACGCTAGTCTACTCTGGTATATCGATGCCCCGTCTCGATTACACCCACGACTAGGGACCTTGAAGGATGTACTTATGGACTACCACGTCCCCACTAGTATGATCTGCATCATAGTCCAGGTAGTCAAGTACAAATCCTAAGGGCTTTACCAACATGTAACTATAAGACAGTATAAAGAGACTAGTGTACATGTTAAGATAAATGGTAACCAGATAGCATACTATCATGTCGAGCAAGAAAGTCATCTCTATATATGTCCAAGCATCCAATATAATATACATCATCTGTACAATACTGGCCTCTAGGGCATACATACAACTAACAATCTCCCACTTGCACTAGGGCCAGCTGCTGTAGTATCTCATACCGAGCATCCCGAAGAGTCTCTCAAACTGTATCTGGGGAATGGCCTTCGTGAGTGGATCCGCCGTGTTGTTCTTCGTGTCAACTCTCCTGACCTCGATCTCCCGGCGATCAACTATCTCCCGGATCAGGTGATACCGCCTCAGAATATGTCTGGATCGCTGATGGGACCTGGGTTCCTTGGCCAAAGCCACCGCTCCATTGTTATCGCAATACAAAGGTATTGGACGCTCAATGGATGGAACCACACCAAGTTCAGTAATGAACTTCTTGATCCAAACAGCTTCTTTAGCAGCATCGTTGGCAGCGATGTATTCAGCCTCCATTGTCGAGTCTGCCACGGTTTCCTGCTTGGAACTCTTCCAGCTAACCGCCCCTCCGTAAAGGGTAAAGACAAAACCCGACTGCGACTTAGAGTCGTCCTTATCACTCTGGAAGCTCGAATCGGTAAAGGACTCCACTTGGAGTTCTTCGTTACCATACACCAAGAACATATCTCTAGTCCTTCGCAAGTACTTGAGAATGCTCTTCACAGCTGTCCAGTGACTCTCTCCAGGATCAGCTTGATACCTGCTCACTACACTTAGTGAGTATGCTACATCGGGTCTGGTACATAGCATCGCATACATGATAGAGCCTACTGCCGAAGCATAGGGTATCCCTTGCATGCGAGCTCTCTCCAAATCAGTCTTGGGAGACATCTCTTTGGAGAGAGTGACTCCAGAGATCGTAGGTAAATTCCCACGCTTGGACTCTTCCATACTAAACCTCTTTAGTATGGTGTCAATGTACCTGGATTGGGACAATCCCAAAATCCGTTTGGATCTATCTCTATAGATTCTGATTCCCAATATGCAGGAGGCATCACCAAGATCTTTCATTGAGAATCTTTGTGATAAGAAGAGCTTGACCGATTGCAGCATAGGAATATCATTTCCTATCAAGAGTATGTCGTCCACGTACAATACGAGGAAGACAACCTTACTCTCTGCCACCTTCTTGTAGATACAAGGTTCATCTGGATTTTTGACGAAATCAAACTCTTTGATAACGACGTCAAAGCAGATGTTCCAACTCCGCGATGCTTGCTTTAATCCATAAATGGATTTAAGCAGCTTGCACACCTTCCCGCTGCTCCCACTGTCTACGAAGCCCTCTGGCTGAGTCATGTACACGCACTCTTCTAAATCACCATTTAGAAAGGCGGTCTTAACATCCATTTGCCAGATTTCGTAGTCATGAAAGGCAGCAATGGCAAGCATGATTCGGATGGATTTAAGCATAGCCACTGGAGAAAAGGTCTCGTCATAGTCCACACCTGGTCTTTGACGAAAACCCTTTGCTACAAGTCTAGCTTTGAAAGTCTCCACTTTCCCATCTACACCAAGTTTCTTCTTAAAGATCCACTTGCTCCCAATGGGTTTTACCCCTTCAGGAGCAACTTCCAAAGTCCATACTTTGTTGGTGTACATGGAATCCATCTCAGACCGCATAGCATCCAGCCATTTCACTGAGTCCCCACTCGTGATGGCCTGCTCGAAGCTAGTTGGGTCATCATCCTCCATGATGCAATCCTCACTACCACCATCAATGAGAAAACCATAGTATCTCTCAGGCGGACGAGAAACCCTACTAGATCGGCGGAGAGGCTGGGGTACGTCGGGCACCACTGAATCCTCTGGTTCTACTAAATCGTCAGTTGCAGTTTGTGGTGCTGGAACTTCTTCCAGCTCTACCTCTTTGCCATTAATTTCTTTTGCAAGAAATTCCCTTTCCAAAAAGGTGGCATGTTGAGCAACAAACACTCTTTGTTCCTCAGCTTGGTAGAATAAATATCCTTGAGAATTCTTAGGATATCCCACAAACTTGCAAAGGACTGACCGTGCCTCGAGTTTGTCCGGATTTTGCTTTTTGACATAGGCCGGACAACCCCATATCTTAATTCGCTTAAAATATGGTCTCTTCCCACTCCATATCTCATATGGTGTGGTAGGTACAGATTTAGACGGAACCAGATTCAATAGGTATATGGCTGTCTCAAGCGCATACCCCCAAAAGGAAATAGGTAACTCAGCATTACTCATCATTGAACGCACCATATCTAATAGGGTGCGATTCCTTCGTTCTGATACACCGTTGTGCTGTGGTGTATAAGGAGGAGTAAGCTGAGAGAGAATCCCATTCTCTTTTAGATAATCCAGGAATTCACTGCTTAAGTATTCACCTCCTCGATCAGATCGAAGAACCTTAATACTTTTGCCCGTTTGGTTCTCTACCTCGTGCTTATATTCTTTGAATTTCTCAAAAGCTTCAGACTTGTGTTTCAACAGGAACACATGCCCGTATCTAGAGAGATCGTCAGTGAATGTAATGAAGTAGGAAGAACCATTTCTGGCGTGTGTAGACATTGGACCGCATACATCACTATGCACCAGTCCCAAGAGTTCAATAACTCTTTCTCCGTGTCCCTTAAACGGAGTTTTGGTCATTTTTCCTTTGAGACATGAATGGCAAGTGTCATAGGATGATAATTCGAATGAATTCAAATATCCATTCTTATGCAACTTAGCTAGTCGTGTCTCATTGATATGGCCAAGTCTACAGTGCCACAAGAAGGATTCGTTCATTTCTGAGCTTTTCCTTTTGTGTGTGTTTTGTATATTGAAAACTGTATTTTGATTGAGAATGAATATGCCATTATGTAGCGAGCCTGATGCAATCAACCTTTGATCTAGGAATATGTTCATAACATTATCCTTTACTACAAAATTATAACCTTCTTTACTTAGTAAAGAAACTGATATAATGTTGCACATCATGTTCGGTATATAATAGCATTCATTCAGGATTAGTGTATCACCATTTGGTAATACAAGGTGATACGTGCCAACTGCTTTGGCTGCAACATTTTCCCCATTCCCTACATGAACGGAATGTTCACCTTTTCTCAGTTCTCTACCTTTTCGCAGCCCATGTAACATCTTACATATGTGGGATCCTGACCCGGTATCTAATACCCAGGACGTAGGGTGAACTGAGAAACAGTTCTCAATGACAAACACACCTGAAGATGATGCATCAACATGCATGTTCTCCGTTTGGGCGGTGTGAGAATCCAGATATTCTCCTGTTTCCTGTTCAGTCTTATAACACTTATAAGATAGAACGGGTTCAACGTTCCCCTGCACAGTATAACATGCGGGTTCGGTCAATACATCCATTTTATTATCTTTATTAAGGCATGAAATGGTCGCTACCTGGAGAGAGAGAGAAGAAAACACTTTAGCGTAAGCTCGTGCAAGATCAGATTGGTTATTATCTTATCTAATCAGGATGGCTCCCACTGCTTTTTATCAAATCTTCCTCCAAACCCTAAAAGGAAAGACTAGCCGGGATTAATTACACACTACAAGTTCGCCAATCTTTCAGCCAGGCCAGTGTCGGTACTTTGAGGGAGGTCCCCCGTGCTTTCGCACGAACCTAATTACTGTAAACCTCGTTTTCCCAGAGGCGTAACCTCGTTAACACCTTTCTAGACACCTACTTGATCAGCTAATTGCAATGTGTAAAACTCTCCCAGGAGTAACTCTTACTCGCAGCGGGTATCGGGATCCAACTATCTCATAGAAGGTATGCAATCTCATTGCAAATTTCAACACTTGAAATTTCCGATAATATTTTGCCCCAGGCGATCTATGACCTTGACTGAGTCAACAAACCATAGACCGCAAGTAAAGTTCAACCCGTCATTTCCTGATTGAATTAAACCCACCCGCACGACCCTTGACTAAGTCAACAAGGCCGCACGACTACCCTAATCCAATCTGCATCATATGCATAAACAGATAAATAGTAATTAGCTACCGCACACTACGCCTTGACTGAGTCAACAAACGCAGCACGAATACTAACTATTACTTATCTGAAATGACGGAGGGCTACGTCAGGTTTTTAAGAAAACCCTTTCCGTAATGAACTTTATATCGTTGTAGAATCAAATAATGTTTTGAAATGGAGTGATTTTGAGGCTTTTCTAGTTTTGCTAAAGGAGTCACTCCCGGCGAAGGGATCTCGGTCCTTTCCTCGTCGAATGAGGTGCGGGATATATCATATATATCGCTGTGCAAAGCAAAAACTCAAAAGCAGTCAAAAGCAAACCGAGTGTGTAGCATCTGCCAGTTATTGCTAAAGGAGTCACTCCCGGTGAAGGGATCTCGGTCCTTTCCTTATCGAATAAGGTGCGGGGTATATCATATATACCGCTGTGCAAAGCAAAAAACTGTAGCTACCTGTTTTATTTTAAAATCTGATTCTACAACATCATAGGTTTCTTATCTTTCATTAATCACATTAATGAAGTCCCATCATTTAAATACCTAAACATCACAGATAGATATGACGTACACTTATGCCATCCGCATTCGCCTCGATGTCCCCTCGTGCACCGTTAGGTTAGGTAACTAACGACAGAGCAGGGCAGGGCTAGCGCGGGTGTAAAACATAAGTAACGTCTATATAATATATCATATATACTATATACTATATCCATCACAGAATCATCTCATGATCACAGATAAAACACAGCAGAAGATACATATGAAATATTGGATATACTAGGACGTCCGTGTTTTCAATACGAGCCAGTATAAAACACGGATTCCACGGTCGTGATGAATAGCCAATCCCACACCCCTAGACCCCTACGAGAGCGGCAAGCAACCCTGCCAATTCTAGGGTTAGGAGACCCGGACTCGACTCCTCGAGTTAGTCTCCCACTGGACCCCAGAACTCGGTTACTTGTGCTCCCCTCCTTGGGTCTATCCTAGTGCAGAAAAGTAAATAATATACAAAGGGTGACAGCTTCCGCTACCTGGAAGTGCCCCAAATAAAAGAATATTACATACAAGTTTTTACATGAATGAAAATGAAAAACACTCATCTCACATAAAAACCCCCGGCTATTCGATTACGACGATCCAATATAACATATCCAGCAACACATAACATCACATGTCATCAACGTAAGTAAGTATGCATACCCCAATTGTCCTTGACGTATAGCAACGAAACCGGCGATATGAACATACTACACTTACGGTCACAGAAAAGAAAGTGTAAAACTACAACAATTGGAATCCGCAACAACTTTAGACATCACATGCCTAACAGTTACAAACCCCGCATTTTAGTCTCATTATCGAAAACTCTTTTCAATATCGTATGGGACTAAACTGCTAAATTTATAACATTCATTCAGTTATCTCATAACTTATTGTGAATTCCAATTATTGTATCCCATTCCAGATAAACAGAAAATGTTAAACTTTTCGATCGAACAATCGAACACCCAAGTTTTCCGATACTGATCAACACATGAAACAAGTATAACAACATTCCGTTCGTGCCTCAGTACCAATGGTCCAGCCGTAGAAGGGTCAAGCCAACGCCTCACATGTGGCACGCCGTACTGCCCCAAACCCGAAGGTTCAAAGGGCAGTTCAAGACGGTCACATAATCGAGTTAAGGTTTGTTGTCTTCTAGAGGGTCCATCGCGTTACTTGCACTACTTAGAATGTCGTTAAACTACGGAAAAATCCAACACTTGGAAATTTCCCGACAGGGGAAAAATTGGGTATTTATACCCGGTCGAACTTTTTAACATATTCTAAAATTTATCCGGAAAACCACACAGACAAAATTTGATACTCCGATCGAAACACCGAATCCCCAAAATAACTCAGAAAAAAAAACAACTCTTGAAAAATTATCAAAAATATCCAGGAAACCCATAACAGTATACTGTGAATTACTGTACAAAATTGGACGACAGAAACGACAAAATGGCCGCGCTTCCGCCGCATGAGCCATGTTCGTGCCGCGGAAACGCGGTGGAAAAGTTGAATCAGGTCCACGAATTTTACAGTAATTCTTAGAAAACCCTGCTTGATTTTCTGGACATTTTTAATCTTGAAAAATCCCAGATTTTAAAATTTGTACAGAGAGCAATATTGGATCGGGGTTTCGGGTTCGTTCGGACTTCAAATTCCGTCTACGCTTCGCCTAAGGCTCTAGCTAGGCTCTGATACCAGTGAAAGGTTCCTGGGCACTCTAGTAAGGTCTCATGAAGCATCGAACATGCCAAATTTAAAATTTTAGTGCCGAGAAACCCTAGACTACGGATCTTAACTAGATGTTTAGGCGAAACGGAAAAACTAGTTAACTATTTAACTAAAAGTCGGAAACTACAACCTTTGTAGATCCGGATTTCCGCCTCCTTAGCTCCACGTGGCGATGTCCTCGCTGTCCATCATGAATCCTTGACTCGATCAACGGCTTCATCGGGAAAGCAAGCTGAATAGCTCGTCGGCTTTGTGTCAAAGACGATCTACGTCGAGGTTGCACAAACTCAAGCTCCGACTTCACAAACTTGTGAAATTTGTGAAGTAAACACACTCTACAACTTGGCTAGAGGTAGAGGGTGAAGAAATAGGAGATGGGTTCTCTTTAGATTTGGATTTAACTCACTAGAAATGAAGTTGCCATTAAAGGCCTCAAGCTTTTTCTTTTAAGAAATGAAGAAGAAGATGAGATAGAATTATGATAAGTCTTTTTTTAATCAAAAGAAAAATCAAACTTATCATAAAGAGAACCATAGTTAAGTGTAGAGACTTAACTTGGGTTAGAATAATGGTTAGGGTTTAAAGTGAAGACAAAATGGTCAAAATGTCAAAGCTTCATGAAGCTTCAACCAAGTTCATGAATGATAGCTACCATTTTGTATTCTTATGCCATTTCTTTTATTTCAAATGCAATAAATAAAAGAATGGATAATAAAACCCTAATCACTTTCTTAACCCAAGTTTAATTCTTTACACTTAACTAAATGATACAAAAAGTGCACGAAAGTATATCACATATACAATGTGCAACCCTAGTGAGAAAAATCCGTTTAAAGTGAACCAATACTAGTCAATGCAATGCAATATATCAAATATATAATTATGCATTAAATCATTAAATCAACACTTGATTCAATGATCCGGTCATGTCGCACATAACCGACTAGTATTCAATGCATCGATTTATCGAATCAATGATTCGATAACTAGGTCATATCGAATATAACCAATCGAAACATATATCGCGAGAATGTAATGCGGTATCACATACACGCATTATTCTCGGTCCTGCACATATCTCATATGCGCTCCTATTTCGTTTCGCTTGAGCCAGGAAACCTCTGTGTAGGACTCTAAAGACTCGTCAATACGCCGGTAGCAGATGATGATCATATCAAACACCCACAAGCCGCAAGCGGTCTGCTAAACGTAACGGCCACCCGGGTATTGAGCGATCAGAAGATCGACGAGCTAGCCCGCTCACACTCCTGCGAATCCGACCAGTAACACTTACCATACAGTCAAGTCTCTTCGTCTGATACGTCGCATATCAAGTCTAGGGGTGGTATACGTCAGACCCCAATAACCCGATAAGTCGTGCCGATGCGAGGCTCGTAACGGGTCGAGAAACTACTGGTAACACTTACCAGCAAATCTCTGATCAGCCCTGGCCAGGGACTTCCCTGTTACGGCCAATCGAGCACTACGCAACATCAACTCCCAATACCGGGAGAGACGAAACCCCTCCTATCGCTCATTGCCTCCATGTGACTCGGGACTGTACCCAAAGACCACCGTTTTGCACGCCCTCATGGACGTGGTAAGGTGGAGATCAAAGCACAGTGGGAATCACACAAGACTCTATGACGATCTCGGGTCTACAGACTAACCTGTACAAGTGTCACCTGAGAACTGCCATCTGACGTGAGGTATAATACCATCTGGGAGTTCTCGGCGAGTCCGTCCAGTGTACCCAGTCTCCACTGAGCACCCGTATACCATCTCTGATGTCAAACACCAATGGATATGGGATCATCCATCGCCCATCACATGGGTCGAGAAGCGTATACGCTAGTCTACTCTGGTATATCGATGCCCCGTCTCGATTACACCCACGACTAGGGACCTTGAAGGATGTACTTATGGACTACCACGTCCCCACTAGTATGATCTGCATCATAGTCCAGGTAGTCAAGTACAAATCCTAAGGGCTTTACCAACATGTAACTATAAGACAGTATAAAGAGACTAGTGTACATGTTAAGATAAATGGTAACCAGATAGCATACTATCATGTCGAGCAAGAAAGTCATCTCTATATATGTCCAAGCATCCAATATAATATACATCATCTGTACAATACTGGCCTCTAGGGCATACATACAACTAACAATGGGTACACTGGACGGACTCTCCGAGAACTCCCAGATGGTATTATACCTTACGTCAGATGGCAGTTCTCTGGTGACACTGGTACAGGTTAGTCTGTAGACCCGACATCGTCATAGAGTCTTGTATGATTCCCACTGTGCTTTGATTTCCACCTTACCACGTCCAAGAGGGCATGCAAAACGGTGGTTTTTGGGTACAGTCCCGAGTCACATGGAGGCAATGAGCGATAGGAGGGGTTTCGTCTCTCCCGGTATTGGGGGTTGATGTTGCGCTGTGCTCGATTGGCCATAACAGGGAAATCCCTGGCCAGGGCTGGTTTAGAGATTTACTGGTAAGTGTTACCCGTAGTTTCTCGACCCATTATGCGCCTCATATCGGCACGATTTATCGGTTATTGGGGTCTGACGTTTACCACCCCTAGACTTGATATGCGACATATCAGACGAGAAGACCGGACTGTACGGTAGTCTCACTATTAGGCTTTTTGCAGGAGTAGGAGCGGTGATCGCACGCTTTTGGCGTGTCGGATGTTCAAAGTTCTAAAGTTATAACCGCGATCTGGATGGTGTCGCTTTGCAGCTAGCCGGTTGAGCACGGGTCGATCCACAGGGAGATGGTTGTATTTCCGTTCTTGTCTTAGACGAGTCAATAAAGAATGTGTATATGTTTGTTCGATTCTAACCTATGTGTTATATGCAAGTATAAAGTTGTTATGAAAAAAATACGAAATTGTAAGCTAAAGAAATCTGTACTCAAAACCTTTGAGCCGAGTCTTGACCAATTGAAGCAAGAGCAATCGGCAACAACGTGGATTAGGGGATTTAAGAATGGTATTCGTGGAATCCGGCTTATTTACCCTTGTCCTTCCGTTCTTGTCTCTTGCTTTCGCCTCCGGCCAAACCGAATGCAACCGGTCGCCGTTAGGAATCACCGTTGCCTTGGTAGGGTAGGGTGCCTAACGGAGCGCTTACGTAACGTTTGGGCGGAGTTCAATGGAAAATAACGGGAAAAGGAAATGAGCAAAGAAACATTAACTTACAATACCGTATTTATTCTTAACAACGATAATTACAACCATTCACAAAAAAACGAACCAAAAAGAGCAAAAGAGAAGAAAAGATTACAAGTATGTAAGTGCATGGAATTTAAGTGCAAGAAAGTAAAGCATGAATGTAAAGCAAGTAATAAAAAGCAAGAAAGAAATAAGCAAGAAAGTAATTACAAGAACATAGAACTCAAGACAAGCATGGGATCAATAGCCAACCCTTAAACTTGCAAGCTCAATCAAGAGGTTGCAAGATCAAGAGAAGGGTAAAGAACTCATATGAAATGAAGCACTAATTTCATAAGAAGATACAACCCTTGAAATCAATAACAAACCCTTAAACTTTCAAGCTCAATGAAGAGGTTGAAAGATCAAGAGAAAGCAAGGATCTCAAGGGGAAGTTAAACAAAAGAGAATGATACAAAAACCCTCATCTTCATTGATCTTCCACTCAAAAAGCTCTCACTACAATTTTCATTGAGAAAAGAATGAAGAAGAAGAAGAAGAAGACTAAACTACACTAAATCCTACAAAAGAGGCATAAGAAGTTTTTACACCCAAAGCTTGGAAAGTTCTGGGGTATTTATAGGAAGGGAACTGGAAACCTAGGGCAAGAATATGCCCCTACAAGAAAAGACCAACATGCCCCTGAAAAACGACAATGAGAGGAGACTAAATGGCCGCGGTTCCGCGGCCTAAGCGTGCTTATGCCGAGGAACCGCGGCCGTTTAGAGGACTTAGGCCATGAAATTTGGTGGTTTTCCCTAGTTTTTAGTACTCTTCAGTGTGGTATATGACTTTTTCTCAGAAACATTTCCCATTTCTTCCAGAATTTCTGTAGATCAAAAGGTGATGTGATGTGGATCTTTTGCCAAGATTTCCTCGAGCTCCGCGTAGATATGTTGGATCTTATGTTGACATTGAGCTTTGTGCTCAAAAATGACATCGATTTGCCATTTTGTCCCTTAAACTGGTGTGTGGCAACATACGGATAGAGAGCGGAGACCCATGTTTTATCTGTTGTTGGCAGTAATCCGGAATTTGACGTACTCTTCTATGAATTTCACTGTCTAGAGCTGAGAACCAGTATCCTGTAAATATGTAGCAAACACTGATTAAAAGCACCTGCCTATAACCAAACGAGCGTAAGAATGGGCGGTATAAAATGCAATATTCTGGTATGAACAAATACCCCCAAACTTAACTTTTGCTCGTCCCGAGCAAAACCAATTATTCACAAAAAAGTCCTAACCGCACTTTCGCAGGGAACGCGATTGCACTGAGCACGTGCAACAAGCCGTTAAACCCTTAGGTGTCCCAAGTAGGAGGAGTGTTGTCTCCTGAGGGTTTTCAGCGGATTACACCCACAAAATCCCGTCAAGCTAGTGTCATAAGTTAACATTGATTCTACTCCTACAGTTTAGTATTTACGTTAGAAATTCTATCATCCTAAGTTAGAAATATCCAACCCTTATTTTTCACACCTCCCATCTATTTAACCTTGGAACTCCTGAGTTTTCCTTCTAAAGTGCGGCCTCAAATCAGGGATTTTTATCAACTTTACAAAAAACAAAAGTCTTATTCTTTATTTCTATCTTTTATCCAAACATCGATTGTATACCCCTACGTGTGTGTGTATTTGCACCCCTACACTCAAGAATTCAATTCAAGCTATAATACCCTTGCCCTAATTCCTAATACTACTTCTTTTCATTAAAGATGGACGGATTTGCTCACATACCTTTCATGCGACTATTAATGCTTCTTGAGGCACTAACGACCGATTACTGAATGTGTGAACTTTAAAGCGTAAATAGCAGTTTCCAGGTCTTGACTTTATTCTATTTTTTCTTTTTCTTTTTCTTTTTCTTTTTTCATTTCAAGAACGGATATATTTTTCAATATGCTCTTTTGGTGTTTAGCTTTAAATACCGTTTTTTCTTTCATACTAGGCTTTCAGGCAAGAGTATTTCTAGGTATCCTCTACTATCCCAAGTTTCAAGGTGCGTGTAAGTGCAGTTTGTAGGGTATGTACTTTCTAAATTTGAACTCAAGAAAAGAAACTATTTTTCAGACTTATCCTCCAGTAAAACTTCAATACTTTCCCTTCATCTTGACTTAACTCAAGAACTGAACTCAACGTATACTTACCAAAGTTAGACAGAATGAGGGTTATTTTTAGGGTTTTCAATTCCTAAGCCTAGAATTTATTATTTCTAATATATCGACTAAACTTTCGAAATAAAGATCTAAGTTACCCTATTAGCTAACTTGACGACAAAGTTTTTATATTTTTGGAAAAATTTTCGATTTTTGTGGGTTTTTAATAAGGTATGCAAATACGAAATATACAAATGAATGCGAAGGAAGAAAGCTTACCGAGCACACCCCCAAACTTAAACTTGACAGTGCCCTCACTGTCAGGCTATACCAAGAGGGTCAAAATTGCCGGCGCTCCCTAAAAACAAATTATATACAACAAAGAAAACAAAACAAAAAATTTATACACAAAAAGGGTTCCCCCCAAACTTAAGTGAAACAGTGTTTCTACTGTTAAGCGATGAAGTTCAGGATTAGGGGGGAAAGAACAGTGTCAAGCTATACAAGGCCTTACACAGGCCAAAAGTTAACACCAACCATTCAAAAATTCTATCTCTGTAATATGCGGGTTGGTGAAAGAAGGTGAAGAGGAAAGAAATGGAGAATACACGAGACTGTATGGAGATAGAAGCGGGATACGGTCTCGGTATATCAGAAGAAGAAGAATGGCGGAAAGGAGAAAGAAGTGGAATACGAACTTGAGGGTGGAAATGGAGTGAATAGATTAGCACAATTTGTGATGACTGATGTGTAAGAAGAGTTTGTGCTAATCTATTAACCCATCGAGAAATGGGGTCAAATCCCTCAAGATTCGTGAGAAACCATGGGTACGCCGAACCTGGTAAACCGGACATAAGGAATGAAAGTGATATGGTTTCATGCCAGGTCGGAACGATGGAAAGGGTGGAGGAAGTGATTGAGGAAAGGTATCGGTTAAAGGTTCGGGAGGGTGCACCCAGTCAATGAAAGGAATAGGATGAACTGGAAAATCCGACTCATCAATTAAAGCTGTTTCATCCTCAGTACTATCCTCAATATTCTCCTCAAAAGTTATCTCATCCATGCATTTATCATCAATATCCAGACGCATATGGGGTTCGGGAAAAACATTTAATGACTCGGGATGATGAATTGGAGAGAAAAACTCAGCCAAATCTGCGGGTTCATCATCCAAAATATTCCCAGCGTCAATATCCTTAATCAAGTGAAAATCAAAATTCTCTGACACTTCAACAAAAGCATGGATATCAATCGATTCAGGTTCTAAAGTGGAGGTGTAGAGGTCAAAAGGTTTAGGATCGGTTTCACTTGGAAGAGACCCTTCACAATCGGGGAAATCAAACACTACGAAGTCGCACAACTCATTCATCATTATATCTTCAATTGATAAATCATGCGGGATACTCGATAGACTTTCAAAACAGGAGGTGTGGGATTCAATTTGGGATGAGTAGGTTTGATTTGGAAGGGGGTACATCTCACTCTCTCCACTCAAATTCACAGCCTGTCCTGCCGCCTCATCATACATTGAAAAAGTTGGAGCTAGTTGAAAACTAGCTACCGGGTCACTAGGTTGCATGAGGGCGGCCATGGACGCATTCAAATCCATCATCTGTTGGCTTGACGCTACCCTAAAATCTTCCAACGACTGTTCCAGACTAGACATAGGTTGTGAAGGGGTTTCAGTAAAAGATTCAAAGTTGTTTGGATACTGAAAACTCCCAAATGTTGGTTCTGAAGAAATGACTAGGGAAGGTGCAAAAGTAGGGTAGGATTGGTAGGAATTGAATGGCTGGACAGGAATGGGATCAACATTGGGATAAGAAGGTGAATGGAATTGTTGATCCCAAGAATTTGAAGCGGTGAAAGGAGTGAAAGATCGGTTACGAGATTATTCAATACGTTTAGCAAGAGACATAGGTCTTGTGGCTACAACTGGACTTTCAAAAGGGGTATCAACGCAAAAAGGGGTGAATGTTTGAAATGGTCGATTAACACTAAATTAGTGTCAAATTAATCACAAAAACTTTAAAATGTCATAATTCTCTAATTTACCCTATTTTAGAATTTTCCATAATTTTCCAAAATTATTCCCCATTTATTTGTATTTAATAATTCCAAAATATTAAAATATTCCATAAAATAATATTAAATTATAAAAATTCCCAAAATTAATATTTTATCTTTTTTGAAATGTTACAGGGAGCAGTGGTAAAGTGTGCAAGTTGCTCAAGTCCATCTATGGACTTAAGCAGGCATCGCGGAGTTGGAACATCTGCTTTGATGATACTGTCAAAGAATTCGACTTTATCAAAAACCCAGATGAACCATGCATTTACAGTAAGATTGTAGGGAGAACTGTAGTATTCCTCGTCTTGTACGTGGATGACATTCTCCTAATAGGAAATGATATTCCTATGCTACAGTCAGTCAAAGGATTCTTGTCACAGAGGTTCTCCATGAAGGACCTGGGCGATGCCAACTACATTCTGGGGATCCAGATCTATCGTGATAGATCTAAGAGGATGTTGGGACTTTCACAGTCCAGGTACATTGACACCATACTGAAAAGATTCAGTATGGAAGATTCCAAGCGTGGTAATCTACCGGCTTGTTACGGGATCACCCTCTCCAAAAAGATGTCTCCCAAGACTGATTTGGAAAGGGATCGCATGTCTATTATACCCTACGGTTCGGCGGTAGGCTCTATAATGTATGCGATGTTATGTACCAGACCAGATGTAGCATACGCATTCAGCGTTGTAAGCCGGTATCAGTCAAACCCAGGGGAGAAACACTGGATAGCGGTAAAGAACATTCTCAAGTACTTGAGAAGGACTAAGGAGATGTTCTTGGTGTATGGCGGAAAAGACCTCCAGCTCGAGGCCTTTGCTGACTCCAGCTTCCAGAGTGACAAGGATGACTCCAAGTCCATGTCGGGTTATGTCTTTACCCTCAATGGAGGGGCGGTTTGCTGGAAGAGTTCCAAGCAGGAGACCGTTGCAGACTCAACTATGAAAGCGGAGTATATAGCTGCTTGCGATGCTGCAAAGGAAGCTGTCTGGATGAAGAAGTTCCTCACGGAGCTTCAGGTGGTTCCTACCATTGTTGATCCAATACCGCTGTATTGCGACAACAACGGCGCTATAGCTTTAGCGAAGGAACCCAGGTCCCATCAGAAGTCCAGGCACATTTTGAGGCGGTACCACATGATCAGGGAGATCGTAGATCGCCAGGAGATCGAGGTAAAGAGAGTAAATACGGAGAACAACACTGCAGATCCACTCACGAAGGCCCTACCCCAGACTCAGTTCGAGCGGCTGATCGAGATGATAGGTCTTCGATACGCCAGTACATGTCCTTAGTGCAAGTGGGAGATTGTTAGTGTATATGCCCTAGAGGCCATTACTGTATCATACTAGCTTGTATATTACTTAATGGAAGCTTGTGATATTCACAGTTGTATAGACAGTCTTGCTCAAAATGGTAGTATGATACTTGGTTTGTCTCTACTTCAATATGTGCATGTGTTTCTTTTAGCATATCGCTTATATACATATTAGTAGAGCCTTTAGGATCTTTGCTTGATTACCAGCGTTGTGATGGCGCTCACACTCGTAGGGGCTGGGTAATCCATAAGCACATCCTTATACAGGTCCCTAGTCGTAGGACTATCGAGACAGGGCATCGATACTCCGGAGTGTTGGAGATAGTGCCCTCATAGTCAATTATTGGATCGCAGGTACGTGATTGCAATGATTGCGGAGGACCTATCCCGGTAGCACAGCCTTACTCGAGATGATAGTATGCTATCTGGTTTGCCTTTATCAGTCGTGTACATGTTCAGGTGACTGAATGCATGTTACACTTTGATAGAGCCCTTAGGATCTTGCTTTACTACCAACAGTATGATGGCGATCATATACGTGAGAGTTGGGTAGTTTATATGCATATCCTTAATTGTGGTCCCTAGTCGTGGGAGTTTCGAGACAGGGCATCGATACTCCGGAGTAGACTAGTGTGTACAGTAGAGACCCCGACGAGGGGCGGTGGCCGGTCTCACAAGCCACTGGTGTCAGTTGGATCACCTAAGATGTATACAGGTGCTCATTGGGTTATGAGTACACCGGACAGGACTCGCCGGGAATCTGCTAGTTAGTACTATACCTATCGTCGGATAGCAGTTCCCTGGTGACATGTGTACAGGTTAGTTCATCGACCTGAGGTCGTCATTTGTCTCGTGTGAGTTCCCACTGTGCTTTGATTTCTACCTTACCACGGCTCAAAGGAGTCGTGCAAACAGGTAGCTTTTGGGTACAGTCCCGAGGCATATGGAGGCACGTGAGCGGATCGGCAGGGGATTCGTCTCTCCCGGTATTGGGGGCGAGGTCGTGCTGTGTCTAGGAGAGCCATTACACAAATCCATGGCCATGGTAGGAGATTTACTGGTAGGTACTCCAGTAGTATCTCAGGGTGTTATTGGGCTTCACTCCGACACGACTTATACTGCTATTGGGGGTCTGACGTTACTAGCCCCCTAGGCAGATATGCGATACTCATTGACGAACGGACCGGACTGTATATACATTGTCACAGTTAGGCTCAGTAGGGTTTTCCGGATGAGTGCGCTCATCGGCATCCCTTGAGGTCAGTCCATGGGCAGCCGTTACGCATTGCTAGTGCCGCTGACGGTTTGTGGTTAAACCCACTGCCAGGGTGCTGACGAGTCATTAGAGTCCCCCACAGACAGTTTCCCAAGTTCGGGCGAAACGTTGTAGAGGCCGTATGGTTTTATGGCAGGGTTCGGAAAATGCACGTGCGTTTACGCACGTGTTATTTTTCGAGCAGATGATACTGGTCGGCTTTGGTTTAAGCCGGATCCGAGTATTATATTGAGTAGGTATAATATCTTTGTCTCAGTTGCATTTATATTCGGTCGTAATACAAATGCGGGTATATTTATACTGTTTCGGGGTTGTCCTGAAATTCGTTTCAGGATCACTTTTGGAAGTTGCCAGTTTCCAGTTTTCTATCAGCCGTCTTTTAACATTCGGTTAAAGAAGGATTTATCTTTTCTTGAGATGAGTATGGATTCTTCTAGAAGTTTCTAGATGAGGTGACTAGGATTAATTGGTGTTGGATTTTCATTGGTTGATTTAAAGGTTCAATTAATGCATAATGACTCATGCTTTGTAATTAAGGCTTTTTGTTTTCCTTAAGATATTTTGTTCATAATATCTTATGCTTGTGGTCACCTCCCTCCTCCTACGGTCACCTCCCTCCATCATATAAAGAGGCCGGCCCCTCTCTCTCTCTCTCACTCACTTCACTTGATGTTTCATTTTGTAGAAAAAGATTATGATAGTTTGGGGTGTATGGAATTTACAGCTCATTTCATTCCATCACCCGATTTCCACGGCAACTTCATTAACCGATCGTCCACGGATTTGGACGAAGTGAGAAAAAGTCATCTACTCATTCTCTACATCAATCTTGGTCGTCTCTTTTAGAAAACTTGACGATCGAGTTGCCTCGAGTCAGAGGCGGGAGCCCGTTTAAAGAACCGATCATGTGGTGCCACCTCGACGAGGAGATCGGAGATCGACGAGATCGGAGCAGCCGCAACGGAGCGTGGGATGATGGTTGAAGAACGAAGGACTCAGATCGTTCGGTACAATCTTCCTACACTCTTTACAGTTTGTTAGTTTAGCAATAATGGCAGATCCGGGTTAAAGTATACGATAGCGCCAGTTAAAAAGTTTTTGTTCCGCATTTGGCGTCTGTAGACTGCCGGGGCGCTAGCGTAGACTTACACGGAGTAGACTAGCGTATGCGCTTCTCATCCCAGCGGGGGAGACGGTCTGTCCCACAGCCGTCAGTACATCGTACTTGAGATAGTATGCGGGTGCTCGTTAGGTTACGAGTACACTGGACAGGACTCGTCAGGAATGGTTGGTTGGTATTATACCTATCGTCAGTTATCAGTTCCCAGCTGACATGAGTATAGCTTAGTCCGCTGACTTGACACTGTCACTTCGCCTCGAGTGTGTTCCCACTGTACTTAGATTACTACCCTACCATGGCTCAAAGGAGTCGTGCAAACAGGTAGTAGTTGGGTGCAGTCCCGAAGCACTTGGAGGCAGTGACGGTTAGACAGGATTCGTCTCTCCCAGTATTGGGGGTTGACATCGCGCTGTGTCCAGGAGAGCCATTACACAAGTAGTCCCTGGCCAGGGCAAGCGAGATATACTGGTAGGTTTCCAGTGTTATCTCAGGGTGTTCTGGGCTACACTCCGACATGACTTGTACCGCTATTAGGGGACTGATATTTACTGCCCCCTAGGCCCGCCATGCGATGTATCAGATGAACATACCGGACTGTACGGAGACTGTCACATTCAGGCTCAGTAGGAGTTCAAATGGGTTCACCTAGTCAGTCTTCTTATCGGCATCTACCTGGGAACCGTTACGTATAGCTAGTGCCGCTTGCGGTCTGTTGTTAAACCCACTGCCAGCGTAATGTCGAGTCTTTAGAGTCCCACACAGAGAGTTATTCGCCTTTAGGCAAAATGAGTAGAGGTCGCATGGTTTTGCGACAGGGTTCGTTCACATCCGCGCACTTGTGCACGTTTGCTGTCCGGACAGCTTATACTAGCGGGATTTGGTTTAAGCCGGATCCTAGTATATGATTTGGGATTGGTTTTATCTCATTGTATTCGTGTTCCTCGGATCACGGATACGGGTGCATATGTTAGTTATATGTATGCCCTAGAGGCCATTACTGTACATAGGATGTATATTATAGTGGATGCTGGGACATATATAGGGAGGACTTTCTTGCTCGACATGATAGTATGTTATCTGGTTGATCTTTACCTTAACGTGTACACTGATTGTCTCTCTGTTACATGTTGGTAAAGCCTTTAGGATGTGTGCTTGACTACCTAGACTATGATGCGGATCATACTAGTGGGGATATGGTAGTCCATAAGTACATCCTTCAAAGTCCCTAGTCGTGGGTGTATCGAGACGGGGCATCGATATACCAGAGTAGACTAGCGTATACCTTCTCGACCCATACAGATGGGCGATGGATGATCCCATATCCATTGGTGTTTGACATCGGAGATGATATACGGGTGCTCAGTGGAGACTGGGTACACTGGACGGACTCGCCGAGAACTCCCAGATGGTATTATACCTCACGTCAGATGGCAGTTCTCTGGTGACACTGGTACAGAGTAGTCTGTTGACCCGAGATCGTCATAGAGTCTTGTATGGTTCCCACTGTGCTTTGATTTCCATCATACCACGTCCAAGAGGGCATGCAAAACGGTGGTTTTTGGGTACAGTCCCGAATCACATGGAGGCAATGAGCGATAGGAGGGGATTCGTCTCTCCCGGTATAGGGAGTTGATGTTGCGCTGTGTTCGATTGGCTATAACCGGAAATCCCTGGCCAGGGTTGCCGAGATTTACTGGTAAGTGTTACCAGTAGTTTCTCGAACTGTTATAGACCTCATATCGACACGACTTATCGAGCTATTGGGGTCTGACGTTTACCACCCCTAGGCAAGATATGCGACATATCAGACGATCAGACCGAACTGTACGGTAGTGTTACTGGTTGGATTCACTGGAGTGTGAGCGGGCTTGCTCGTCGATCTTCTGATCGCTCAATACCCGGGTGGCCGTTACGTTTAGCAGACCGCTTGCGGCTTGTGGGTGTTTGATATGATCATCACCTGCTGCCGGCATATTGACGAGTCTTTAGAGTCCTACACAGAGGTTTCCTGGTTCAAGCGAAACGAAATAGGAGCGCATATGAGATATGTGCGGGACCGAGAATAATGCGTGTATGTGATACCGTACTTCATTCTCGCGATCAATGTGTCGAATGGTTGTATGCGATATAACCTAGTTATCGATTCAAGCGTTGATTCGATAAGCCGATACATTGTATACTAGTCGGTTGTATGCGACATGACCGGATCATTGAATCAAGTGTTGATTTAATGATTTAATGTATAATTATATATTTGATATATTACTTTGCATTAACTAGTATTGGTTCACTTTATATGGATTTTCTCACTTGATTGTACAAGTTGTATATGTGATATACTTTTTGTGCAAATGATTGTATCATGTTTGATGATACATGTTAACTTGGTTAAGTGTAAAGATTAAACCATGGTTAAATTGATGATTTGGGTTTTCTTTTTCTTAATCATTTATTTATTTATTTATCTGGAAAAGATTAGAAACAAAATGGTCACAAGAATTAGAAATGAAACGGTTGCAAGTTTTGTCTCTTTCTTTGAAGCTTCATGAAGCTTTGACTTTGTGACCATTTTGTCTCATGCTTAACCCTAACCCTTGCAATTAACCATGGTCTATTCTCTACACCTAATCATGGTTATTATTATGATAAGTATCCTTTTTCTTTTCTAATTAATTAACTTATCATAATAATTCTTTCTTCATCTTCATCTTCTTCTTCCATGAAGAAGCTTGACTTCATCAATGGTGGATTGATGAAACAAGTGAGAAATCCAATTCTAAAGTCTACCCACTTCCTATTTCATCATCCTCTATCTCTTGCCAAGTAGTAGAGTGTGTTTCCTTCACAAGTTTTCATGGCTTGGTGAAGGTGGAGCTTGATCTAGTGATGCTTCGACGTAGATCATCTTCGGCACGTCGTCGATGACCTAGCCCGCTTCTTCTCCGATGAAGCCGACGCAAGAGCCCGGATTTCGATTTGGACAGCGAGGATACTTCGTTGCGGAGCTATGGAGGTGGAGAACCGGATCTACAAAGGTTGTATTTCCGTATTCTTATAGTTAAGTGTTAACTAGTTTAATGTTTCGCCTAGATTTCTAGCCAACGATCCGTAGTCGGGTTTCTCGGCACCTAGATTTTTTGAAAGTGGCATGGTTGATGCCTTGTGAGACCTCTTGAGAGTGACTAGGAACCCTACAGTGGTATCAGAGCCTAGCTAGAGCCTTAGGCGATGCGTAGACGGAATTGGAACTCCGATCGAACCGAAACCCAAACCCTAATTTTCTCTCTGGACTTTTTCAAAAAATTGGGTTTTTTCCAAATTAAAAATATGCAGAAAAATCAGCAGGTAAATCTAAGAATTACGATGCAAAAATTACCTAATGATCTTTCTAATGTGCGGCGGAACCGCGGCATTAGCGTGCTAATGCGGCCCTTCCGCGGCCCTTTTGTCTTATCTGCCATTAAATTTTGCACAGTAACTCCTATTTTTCAGTGCTGGTTTTCCTGGGAATTTTTAATCTGAAATCCAGAGTTGAGTATTTTGGGTTGTATTGGGAGTTTATACATTCGATCGGATTGTCAAACTTTGTCTATGTGTCGTTCCGGATAATTTTTTTTGAATATGTTAAAAAGTTCGACCGGATATAAATACCCAATTTTTCCCCTGTCGGGAAATTTCCAAATGTTGGATATTTCTGTAGTTTAATCACGTTCTAAGTAGTGCAAGTAACACGATGGTCCCTCTAGAAGACAACAAACCTTAACTCGATTATGTGACCGTCTTGAACTACCCTTTGAACCTTCGGGTTTGGGGCAGTACGGCGTGCCACATGTGAGGCGTTGGCTTGACCCTTCTACGGCTGGACCGTTGGTACTGAGGCACGAACTGAATGTTTTTAGACTTGTTTCATGTGTTGATCTGTATCGGGAAAACTTGGGTGTTCGATTGTTCGATCGGAAAGTTTGACATTTTCTGTTTATCCGGTATGGGATACAATAATTGGAATTCATAAGAAGTTATGAGATAACTGAATGAATGATATAAACGTAGCAGTTTAGTCTCACTTGATCGGTTACCACGGAATTTTGATGTGATCAAAAGTCCGTCGCGATCACGTAGCGTACGCGGATACTCGCCGGGTAAACTTAATAGACAGCCTCGCTCCATTGCCCCGACCAAGTGACTGTAGGAGAACCCCGTCGCCGAAAGCATCTGTTCGGGTGCTCGCGGCAGCGGTGTTCCGCCTTGGTGCACTTCGTCGACGGCATCGGGGATGCGGCCGCCTACTAAAGTTTGCGACGAGCATTCGATCAGGTTGTCAGGAATCTTGTTGAATTGCCCGACTTGATATTGAAAAGAGTTTTCGATAATGAGACTAAAATGCGGGGTTTATAATTGTTAGGCAAGCGATGTCTAAGTAATTCATTTGATTAGGCATGCGATGTCTATAAAGGTTGTGGATTCCAACTGTTGTAGTTTTACACTTTCTTTTCTGTGACCGTAAGTGTAATATGTGATATCGCCGGTTTCGTTGCTATATGTCAACGACAATTAGGATGGACATATTTACTTACGTTGATGACATGTGATGTTATGTGTTGCTGGATATGTTATATTGGATTGTTGTGTTTGAATAGCCGGGGTTTTTTATGTGAGATGAGTGTTTTTCATTTTCATTCATGTAAAAACTTGTATGTAATATTCTTTTATTGGGGCACTTCCAGGTTGCGGAAGTTGTCACCCGTTGTATATTATTTACTTTTCCGCACTAGGATAGACCCAAGGAGGGGAGCACATGTAACCGGGTTCTGGAGTCCAGTGGGAGACCAACTCGAGAGTTGAGTCCAGGTCTCCTAACTCTAGAATTGGTAGGGTTGCTTGCCGCTCTCGTAGGGGTCTAGGGGTGTGGGTTTGGCTATTCATCACGACCGTGGAATCCGTGTTTTATACTGGCTCGTATTGAAAACACGGATGTCCTAGTATATCCAATATTTCATATGTTTCTTCTGCTGCGATATCTGTGATGTGATCATGTGATGTTCTGTGATAGATACAGTATATAGTATATATGATATATTATATAGACGTTACTTATGTTTTATACCCGCGCTAGCCCTGCCCCGCTCTGTCGTTAGTTACCTAACCTAACGGTGCACGAGGGGACATCGAGGCGAATGCGGATGGCATAAGTGTACGTCGTATTTATCTGTGATGTTTAGGTACTTAAATGATGGGACTTCATTAATATGATTAATGAAATAAAAGAAACCTAAGATGTTGTAGAATCGAATTTCAAAATAAAACAGGTAGCTACAGTTCTTGCTTTGCACAGCGGTATATGTGATATATCCTTCACCTTATTCGATAAGGAAAGGACCGAGATCCCTTCACCGGGAGTGACTCCTTTAGCAATAACTGGAAGATGCTGCACCCTCGGTTTGACTTTTGATTGCTTTTAACTGTTTTTGCTTTGCACAGTGATATATATGATATATCCCGCACCTCATTCGACGAGGAAAGGACCGACGATCCCTTCACCGGGAGTGACTCCTTTAGCAAAACTAGAAAAGCCTCAAAAACACTCCATTTCAAAATTCATTCGATCCTACAACGATATCAAGTTCATTACGCAATAGGTTTTCATAAAAACCTGTCGTAGCCCTCCGTCATTTCAGATAAGTGCTGTTTAGTATTCGTGCTGCGTTTGTTGGCCTCCGTCAAGGCGCAGTGTGCGGTAGCTAACCAGTATTTATCTGCTTATGCATATGATGCAGATTGAGTTAGTGCGACCTTGTTGGCCTCCGTCAAGGGTCGTGCGGATGGGTTTGATTCGATCAAGAAATGACGGGTTGAACTTGACTAGTAGCCTTTGGTTTGTTGGCCTCCGTCAAGGTCATAGGGTGCTAGGGGCAAAATGTTATCGGGAATTTCAAGTGTTAAAATTTTCAATGAGATTGCATACCTTCTATGAGATAGTTGGATCCCGATACCCGCTGCGAGTAATTGTTACTCCTGGGAGAGTTTTACACATTACAATTAGCCGATCAAGTAGGTGTCTAGAAAGGTGTTAACGAGGTTACGCCTCTGGGAAAACGAGGTTTATATTAATTAGGTTCATGCGAAAGCACGGGGGACCTCCTTCAAAGTACCGACACTGGCCTGGCTGAAAGATTGACGAACTTGTAGTGTGTAATTAATCCCGGCTAGTCTTTCATTTTAGGGTTTGAAGGAAGATTTGATAAAAAGCAGTGGGAGCCATCCTGATTAGATAAAATAATAACCAATCTATTCTTGCAAGAGCGCACGCTGAGTGTTTTCTTCTCTCTCTCCTGGTAGCGACCATGTCACGCCTTAATCAAGATAATAATACGGATTATTGACCGAACCCGCTTGTTATACTGAGCTGGGGAACGTTGGTCCCGCTCCAACTTATAATTGTTATAAGACAGAGCAGGTAATTGGGGAATACCAGATTTCCCGTGCCGCCCAAACGAAGAAAGTGCATATGATGCATCATCTTCTGGTGTGTTCATTATACAGAACTGTTTCTCAGTATCCTCCGCATCCGTAGTATATGATACCGGATCAGGATCCCAGATATGTAATCTGTTACATAGGGCTACAAAAGGGTAGAAAAACTGAGAACGGGTGATAAGTTTCATGAGACAGAAAACGGGACAAGTGTTGCAGCCAGGTCTGTTGGTCACTGTCACCCTGTATTACCTGAATACATTGATTCTGAATGAATGTTATTAGATACCGAACCTGATATACAAAATCATATCTGTCTCTTTATTAGTAAAGAAACGATAAAATTTTGTATTGTTGGATAATGTTTTGAACATTTCCTATATCAAAAGTTGATCGGTTCAGGCACGTTATCTAAAAGCATTAATGTTCTAAATCAAACTACAGTTCTTCATATAAAGAACACACACAAGAGGAAGAGTTCAGAAATGAATGAATACTTCTTGAGGTATTGTAGACTAGGTCAGATCAATGTGACCCGACTAGCTAGAGTTACATAAAGATGCATATTTAAATTAGTTTGAATTTACATCTTGTGCAACTCGCCAGTCATGCCACAAAGATAAAATGACCATAGCTCTGTTTACTGGAAACAGAGAAAGAGTTATTGAACTCTTGGGACTGATACATGATGATGTATGCAAGGTCTCCTGTCTACACATGCCAGGACTGGTTCTTTATACTTCATTACATTCTCTGATGATCTTTCGAGATTCAGACCTATGTTCCTGTTGAAACACAAGTCCGAACCTTTTGAGATATTCACAGAATATAAGATAGAAGCAGAGAACAAAAATATGGGTATAAGTATTATGTCCTTTGATGAGATCAAGGAGGAGAATACTTGTGCATAGAATTTCTGGACTATTCTAAAGGAGAATGAGATTCTCTCTCAGCATTACTCCTCCGTATGCACCATAGCATGTTGGTATATCGGGGCGGAGCAATCACACCCTATATGATAAGGTGTGCTCTATGATGAGTACTACTGAGTTACCTATTTCCTTTTGGGAGTTATGCACTTGAGAAGATGCATACCTATTGAATAGGGTTCAAATCAAATCTGTTGCCTACCACTCCATATGAGGTATGGGAAGAGCCCATGTCTTAAGTCAGTTAAAATTTGGGGTTGTCCGGCCTATGTCTAAAAGCAAAATCTGGACAAGCTCGAGGCAAAGTCTGTTATGTAGAACTGGAAAGGTTCCAGTTATACAAACTACAGCAGATGATTTGATAGAACCAAAGGATTCAGTAGATACCAACGAACCTCAGCCTCTCCGCCGATCTAGTAGGGCTTCTCACACACCTGAGAGATACTTCGATTTCTCGATGACAGTGGGAGCGAGGATTGCATCATGAGATGATGACCCAACTAGTTTCGAACTGGCCATCAGGAGTGGGACTCTGTAAGAATGGCTGGATGCTTAGCGATCTGAGATGGAATCCTTATACACCAACAAAGTATGGACTTTAGTTGCTATATCTGAAGGGTTAAATCCCCATCAGGAGCAAGTATATCTTGAGAAGATTACTTGGTGTACATGGAAAAGTAGAGACTTTCAAAGCTAGACTTGTTAAAGGTTTTCGTCATCAACCAGGCGTGGATAATGATGAAACTTTTTCCAGTACTATGCTTAAGTCCATCCAGATCCTACTTGCCACGGCTACATACCATGACTACGATATCTGGTGGTTGGGTGCCATGACAGCTTTTCAAAATAATGATTTAGAAGAGAAGGTCTATAAGAACACAGCCAGAGGGCCTCGTTGACAGTGGGAGCAGCGGAAACGCGTGCAAGATGTTTTATGTGATAAAGTAGGCATCGCGGAGTTGGAACGTCTGTTTTGATGTAGTAGTCAAAGAGTTTGACATCGTCAAAATGGTAGATGAACCTTGTATAAACAAAAAGGTAGTAGGGAGTATGGTGGTGATCCTCGTAGAGTACGTGGATGACATACTCTTGATAAGAAAGGAGTTTCCTATGCAACGCTCGGTCAATCTCCGCTTGTCACAATGATTCTCCATAAAGGATCAATGTGATACCTCCTATATCCTGGTTTTTGGATCTATGAGATAGATCTAATTGGATGTTAGGATACTCACTAGTAGTAGTGAGATGGTATCAATCGATCCTGGGGAGAATCACTGGAAGTGTTCCAGAGTGATAAAGACGACTGAATGTCAGTCGCAGGCATTTTCTTTACCCTCAGTAAAGGGACGGTATATTGGAAGAGTTCCAAGCTAGATACAGTGACATACAAGACGATAAAGGCTGGATACATCGCTACTTAAGATGCTACCAAGGAGGTTGTTTGGGTGTATAATGGTTCATGAGATGAACTACATTCCTACCATTGTGAGACAATGGAGTTGTGGCTTATGCCGAAGAACGCCGGTCCCATCAGTGATCCAGACTTATTCTAAGGCAGTATCACCTGATCATGGAGATGGTTGATCTCCAGGGTGATTGAGGTTAGGAGAGTAGACTCAGAGGACAACACGGCGGATCCACTCACGAAGGCCTATTCCCAGAGAGAGAGTTTTATGGGATGATTGAGTATGAGATACTACAACTACTGCTACAGATGGCCCTAGTGCAAGTGGGAGATTGTTAGTTATATGTATGCCCGAGAGGCCATTACTGTACATAGGATTTATATTGTAGTGGTTGCTGGGACATATATAGGGAGGACTTTCTTGCTCGACATGATAGTATGCTATCTGGTTGATCTTTACCTTAACGTGTACACTAATTGTCTCTCTGTTACATGTTGGTAAAGCCCTTAGGATGTGTGCTTGACTACCTGGACCATGATGCGGATCATACTAGTGGGGACATGGTAGTCCATAAGTGTAAGTCTACGTTAGCGCCCCGGCCGTCTACAGACGCCAAATGTGGAACAAAAACTTTTAAACTGGCGCTATCGTATACTTTAACCCGGATCTGCCATTATTGCTAAACTAACAAACTGTAAAGAGTGTAGGAATGTTATACCGAACGATCCGAGTCCTTCGTTCTTCAACCATCATCCCACGCTCCGTTGCGGCTGCTCCGATCTCGTCGATCTCCGATGTCCTCGTCGAAGTGGCACCACATGATCGGTTCTTGAAACGGGCTCCCGCCTCTGACTTGAGGCAACTCGATCGTCAAGTTTGCTAAAAGAGACGACCAAGAATGATGTAGAGAATGAGTAGATAACTTTGTCTCACTTCGTCCAAATCCGTGGACGATCGGTTAATGAAGTTGCCGTGGAAATCGGGTGATGGAATGAAATGAACTGTAAAATTCCATACACCCCGAATGCTATCATAATCTTTTCTAACCGAAATGAAACATCAAGTGAGAGTGAGAATGAGGAGAGAGAGAGGGCAATCCATATATAGCAAGAGGGAGGTGACCGTAGGAGAGGGGGGTGACCACAAGAGAATGCTTCTCACTTCAAAAATATCTTAAGCAATCCAAAACCATTAATAACAAAGCATGAGTCATTAGGCTAGTCATCAAAAAACCATTAATGCACTAATGAGTCATGAAGCCTAGTCATCATCTAGAACCTTCTAGAAACTTCTAGAAGCACTGACTCACCATATCTGAAGAAAAGATAAATCCGTCTTTAACCGAATGTTAAAAGACGGCTGATAGAAAACTGGAAACTGGCAACTTCCAACAGTGATCCTAAAACGAATTTCAGGACAACCCTGAAACTGTATAAATATACCCGCATTTGTATTACGACCGAATACAAATGCAACTGAGACAAAGATATTATACCTACTCAATATAATACTCGGATCCGGCTTAAACCAAAGCCGACCAGTATCATCTGTCCGAAAATCGACACGTGCGTAAACGCACGTGCATTTTCCGAACCCTGCCATAAAACCATACGGCCTCTACAACGTTTCGCCCGAACTTGGGAAACTGTCTGTGGGGGACTCTAATGACTCGTCAGTACCCTGGCAGTGGGTTTAACCACAAACCGTCAGCGGCACTAGCTATGCGTAACGGCTGCCCATGGACTGACCTCAAGGGTGGCCGAGGAGCGAACTCAAGGGAGACCGATGAGCGAACTCCTCCGAAAACCCTACTGAGCCTAACAGTGATAATGTATATACAGTCCGGTCCGTTCGTCAATGAGTATCGCATATCCGCCTAGGGGGCTAGAAACGTCAGACCCCCAATAGCAGTATAAGTCGTGTCGGAGTGAAGCCCAATAACACCCTGAGATACTACTGGAGTACCTACCAGTAAATCTCCTGCCACGGCCGTGGGCTTTGTGTAATGGCTCTCCTAGACACAGCACGACCTCGCCCCCAATACCGGGAGAGACGAATCCCCTGCCGATCCGCTCACGTGCCTCCATATGGCTCGGGACTGTACCCAAAAGCTACCTGTTTGCACGACTCCTTTGAGCCGTGGTAGGGTAGAAATCAAAGCACAGTGGGAACTCACACGAGACAAATGACAACTCAGGTCGATGAACTAACCTGTACACATGTCACCAGGGAACTGCTATCTGACGATAGGTATAGTACTAACTAGCAGATTCCCGGCGAGTCCTGTCCGGTGTACTCATAACCCAATGAGCACCTGTATACATCTTAGGTGATCCAACTGACACCAGTGGCTTGTGAGACCGGCCACCGCCCCTCGTCGGGGTCTCGACTGTACACACTAGTCTACTCCGGAGTATCGATGCCCTGTCTCGAAACTCCCACGACTAGGGACCACAATTAAGAATATGCATATAAACTACCCAACTCTCACGTATATGATCGCCATCATACTGTTGGTAGTAAAGCAAGATCCTAAGGGCTCTATCAAAGTGTAACATGCAATCAGTCACCTGAACATGTACACGACTGATAAAGGCAAACCAGATAGCATACTATCATCTCGAGTAAGACTGTCCTACCGGGATAGGTCCTCCGCAATCATTGCAATCACGTACCTGCGATCCAATAATTGACTATGAGGGCACTATCTCCAACAATCTCCCACTTGCACTCAAGGCTAATTATTGCGATGTTGCGTACTCACAGCCCGTGTGAAACCAACACCCAACTTCTCTACTAATCAGTTTCACAAAGCCCGTTTGTAAAACTATTGTGTTCGAGAAATAGCCTCGGTGAGTGGATCCGCCTAGAAGTTTCTTTCTGTATCTCTCTTAATCTCAAGTTCGCGGAGAAAACCATCTCCCGAATTGAGTAATACCTGTCTTAGAACATGTCTGGATATCTGATGGGACCTTAGTTCATAAATGAACTCCATATCCAAAACCTCTTAGACTGAATCGATCACTGAACCTAATCAGTATCGGGCACCTTGCTTCCCACAGTATCCTCTTGGACCACCTGTCCATAATACTGTCCCTCTTCGTCAGAGGGAAAACTATAACTCTGACAATCACTCTGTCATCCATGTCACCTTTGAAGCCTGGAATGATAATCGTCTCCCGAAAGAGGCTGCCGTCATCAAATCCGTAGAACATGTACTAATGTTCTAAAACTGCTTCCTTATGTTTCTCCAGGATTGGATTAATACAAACTTATTGCATCTAGTGCAAAAACAACATTTGGTGCGGTACTTGACATCTCATGATTGACTCAATTGCCTAAGCAAGTGATCTGCCAATCATGCACATCCCTCTCCCCTTTAGTCTATACGACACCTTTAGAGAGGGTGACTCCATCACCTGCAGGTACACTACCATGCTAGGAGTCAACTATTCCAAAAACCATTAGAATATCTGTCAAAGTACCCACATTGGGAAACTACCCAAATCCAGATCTAAAACCATAGATCTAGAAACCAGAATGTCAAATATTATATCCATATCCTATCTGGAGAAACAACTGTGTGACGACCACAGTACAACCGATCGTAGTATAGGAATTTTACTTCCCACTCTGTGTATGTCATCCAGATACCATGACATCACACCCTACTACCTCCTTAACTGATCCATCCCCTATTCTGATTGAAGTCAAAACCATGACTGTCATATCAAAATTAGATGATCTATCTCCGCTATAACTGCTCAAGTCTATAAATAGATATAAGCATCTTGCCCACTGTGCTTCCGCTGCTCCCACTGACTACGACAACCCTCCTACCGGGTCTCATATCCTGGAACAACAGTAGTGTCAAGTCTGGGTAGATAAGAACCTCCCTGTCACCGTCCTTGAGGCTACCGAAGTACCTCTCGGGTGTCTGAGGTTACCTACCATACCTGCGGAGTGGCTATTGGAATGTCAAACCTGATTGAATATATAGGTCCTACTAAATTTTCCGTAATCGTTCGCGGTTCTGGAATAACTTCCAGTTCTACCATACTCCCACTACTGTTTTCTGAAAAAGATCCATTTTACTAAAACTGTTGCGAGTCAAGAACAATATCACTATTGAACTTCCAAATGGTAGAATATCAACCCTCGTCATAGCCAGGGTCAACCCACAAACAGCCATTACAGAAACGTGCCCTGAGTTATCCAGAGTCTGGTTTTAATCATAAGCTGGACAACTCCCCATACCTTAATTTCTTTTAAGGTACGATCCATTCTATATCCATTACAGAAACTTTGGCACTTATTTAATTGGAACCATATTCAAATCATGCAGCTGTCTCCAGTGCATATCAACTTAATGGAAAGAGGCTAATCAGCATTACTCAACTTAGGAATCCATCCAATTATGAGTAACCTAAAAGAGAAACTCGTTTCTCAAAAACCATCACTATTATCTGAATACCAATCACAAGAATCTACATCTTCGATCTCTTTGAAGAATCCCGATACTTGTGATACCTGGTTCTCTACTTTATTCTTATACCCACAACTTCTCAAAACTTAGACCTTGTATTTCTACGAAACACTTGTCTAAATACTAGAGAAGTTATAAGTAAAGAGAACATAGTACGAGGACCTACCCCTTTGTCCTGATGGACACTTGGACAACATACAATACTCTGTATAAGTCCGCTGAGTTAAACAACACAAAACCTGTGCGTCGTAGGTTGAAAATTGTACCCTGGCGATTTCCTCAAATATCACCAATTACAACGAATTCCGATATAATGAGGATGATCACCTAATTCCCAATATCTTACTCCCACTCATCATCTGTAAAACCATACTGATATGAGAATGAAACCTGGTAAATACATACCCTTGGAGTAAGTGTCTAATCGGGAAAACAGTTTTTCCTTTAACAATGCACTGAAACATGAAAAATGTTTCGTAGGGGTATCCTGGTATTCATAGCAATGCCTCTTCCATAATCCAATTCATGACTTCAACCGTATATTTTATTGCCGTCTCTCCAAATCCCTTTATTTGTCTTTAGTCGTTACCTTCTGTACACCATCGTTACGCTAAATGGTTTTCTTCCTTCCCTACCGTTCGGCACCAGCCTATGGTTTGGAAGAAGACTATCCAGTAAGCATAATAGGTGTACCCTCCTAAACCAAGGAGTACTCGCATCTCGAGAGAAGGTGACGATAAAAGACAACTGAATAATACCTTATTCTTTTTAAAGGTGAAATAGGAGCGGCGATGAAGTACACGGTTTTGGTCGTGAATGATATCAGTCGCAATTTACTTTTCCCTCTTTTTAATCCCTTTATTTTGTCTTTACATATTACCTTCTGCACACCCTACTTAGGCTAATTGGTTTTCTTCATTCCCTACCTTTCGGCACCAGCCTATGGTTTGGAATAAGACTATCCAATAGGCGTAATAGGTGTACTCTCCTAAACCAAGGAGCTCTCGCAACCTGAGAGAAGGTGATAATAAAAGACAACTGAATAAACCAATTCTATTTCTCCTGAACCTGGATCCATCCCCGAAGAAGTCCCTTCGAGTTCGTATATAACCATACGATGGATCTATCCAATGGAAGTGGATATCCGTAGTAATACGGGTGTTCTGAGAAATTCAAAGGGTAAAAGAAGGAGTGGCAATGACTTATGCAACTCAGACAATCCAAAAGCTAGTATTTTAAGAAGGTTCGGCCAACCTGGTCACTGAGTCATAGTCTAGGGTCGGTCAAAGGTCGCTGCCAAAGAGAGAGAGAGAAAAGAAACACTCTGCGTGCACTCTAACCTAGATCAGAATGGTCATCATTTTATCTAATCCGGAAACCTCCCACTGTCCTGTCAAATTCTCCTCCAAACCTAAAGAAGAATCAATCGGGATTACCCGAAGAGTAAACCAACTCATCAGTGGGAATCGGGATCCAACTCTCATCGCATGTTAACGTGATTGAATTCATCCACGTTATTCATACTCCAGAAGGTATGCGCATACTTGGCAAGTTTCAGTTTCTTTAGAAACTCCCGATATCATTTTCTTGCCCCATGCTCTTATGACCTTGGCGTATGTCAACAAATCATAAGTCACATGTCAAGTTCTGCCCGTCATTATCTTGTTAATTTGAACCCACCCGTACATACCCTTGACGTATGCCAACAAGGTAATACGACTGTCCCAAACCAACTCATCTATCTATGCAACAAATGAATACCCAGCAGCTACCAAACACTATGCCTTGACGTATGCCAACAAACATAGCTTGAATTCTACTGACCATCCATAAGAAACGACGGAGGGCTACGACTGGTTTTTGGCGAAAAACCTTTAACGTAGTGAACTTGATATCGCTGAAGGAACCTGATAGCTTTTTAAAATATAGTGGCGAAAACCTTTTGCTAAAGAGGTCACTCCCGGTAAAGGGATCTCGGCTCTTTCCTCATGGAATGAGGTGCAGGATATTCCACTGAATACCGCTATGCAAAGCAAGTTGTAATCGACTATAGTGAAGTTATTACTCTGATGCAAATTTCTGTCCAAGGGGTCAGTCCCGGTGAAGGGATATCAGCCCTTGCCCCGTCGAATGAGGTGCAGGATATTCCACTGAATACCGCTATGCATAACAAAAGGAAACGTCATTGTAACAACACTTTTTAAATTTGTTCCAACAACTGTAAACAGGTTTGTTTAACTTTGCGTTGATCAGAATCAACACAGTCCCATCAATAATCACACCAGAAAAGAACGAAAATAAAATGTACGTATATGCCATCCGCATTCGTCACTGGGTCCCGTCATCACTCGCTAGGTTACTTAACTAACGACAGAGCGGGGGCTGGACTAGCGCGGGTGTAAAACATATACAACATCTAATAGTATATAAACCAATATACAATAATCGCTCCAGACGTGATAATATGCAACATTACAGAAAAGTAATAAGCATCACAGAACAATACAGATAATCTGGGATCCCCGAGTTTCACAGAGCCGCTGCTGAAACCCGACGTTCCCCTGTCGTGTGGATAGCCTGTGCAATGAAACCTAGACCCCTACGGGTGCGGCAAGTGTAACACCTTGGAATGTGTTTTATAGCTAATTATATTTTAATATATTGTTTTCAATAAAAAGTTTACCAAATTAAGATTTAAATATTTTATCCTAATTATTGAGTATTTTATTAGAATTTTGTTAGACACACACACACTTGTGCATGATTACTAGGCTTGTTTTGGTGTTTAACCATGATTGGCAACCATGGTTAACTAACCATTTCTCTAATCTAGTGTTAAGTTTTGTTTAAGTGCTATGGTTGTTATTAGTATGGGTTTTTGTCATGATAGCTTTTAATTTAAAAAGGATTTTAAAATTTAGTTTTGATTTGTTTATGTTGGTTGACTTTGGGAGAGAGAGAGAGTGACCATGGGCATCATGGCTCATGCCATGCTCATTAAATGAGGGAAGAGAAAGAGAGTGGAGGGGTTGTGCTTGACTCTCTCATTTACCTCCTTGTTCTCTTCTTTCCACTCATTCTCTCACTCTCACCCACACACACACACACACTCACAGCTAGAGAAAAAGAGAGAGGGCAGCAGAAGCAGCAGAGGCAGCAGCAGCAACAGAGTGAGAAAGAGAGAGGCAGCAACAGCAACAGCTTCACACACACACACACATACACTCTGCCGAGAGAGAGAGAGAGAGGGGGGCAGCAGTTTCAGCAGCAACACCACCATCACCACACCAGCATCATCATCATCAGCAGCAAGAGGTGGCAGCAGCAACAACAACACACAACAACAGCAACAGGCAGCCACTGTAGCAGCAGCAGCCCCAGCACCTGCACACACTTCTTCACCTGCTTCTTGGGGGTCTTTAGGGTAAAATCTCTGAACCCAATTCCCCTTATTGCTTGCTTATGTGATAATTGGTGTCGATTGGTGTTTATTTGTGAGATTAGTGCTAGTTTATGGTGTTTAAGTGGAATTGTGGTAATTAGTTGAATTGGTTAGTTACCTTAGGTTAGTTTAGTGTTATTAGGGACACTTCAATTGAGAAATCCCCAGATTACACTAAAATACCATAAGGTTTGTTAATTGTGCAAAATTGGTGTTCTAAAGTGATTTTTGTGACATTTGTGATCTGCTATAGACCCGGACCTTGCAGAGTAAAATTGAGGAAACTGGAGCATGCTTGTTAGGTCTAGATGACACCACCAGAAGACGAACCCACCAGCCCCATTTGAGGCCGCCAATTTTAGCATTCTGGCCGCAAATTGCGGCCAGGAAGGGAGCTAGGGTGTTGGGGTTTGGGTGTAGGGATCCCTGCTGTGTTTTCTAGGTCTTTGACATGTCTAGTTTTATAATATCATGCCTGTAGGGAAATCTGGGACTGTATGTCGCTTTTGTGTTTAGTTGTGTTTGCGCGATACGCGCGATACGCGAGTGGGTTCTGTGATCCAGCGTATCGCGGCGTGTCGCGATGGTTTTTAGACGCGTACACACACGATTCAGCGTATCGTGCACACGCGCGCTTAGTTCGCGACGCGAGTTTCTCGTTTCGTTTCGATATCGCGTTTCGCGGGATATTTGGCTTATATGTGATTTCCATGTCTTATTTGCAGGTTTGCAGACCGGGACCACAGACATCACTACAGAGGGAGCAGACGGTAGGATTCACCCAGCGTGGAGTGTAGGTGAGTAGATATAACATCTACAGGAGAATCGCCCGCATGGCGTTATGCGTCTGGGCTAGGATTCAACTTCCTGTCGCACCTTCTACGTCATTGTAGAATTGCGTATTTACTGCATTTCCTAGATATAGCTATATACTGTGACTAGCAGCCGTAGGACACTGCACACATTATTGACGGTTCATGTTGCACGAGCACGGATTGCATGCTACACACACACCGTCAATAATTGCCATGTCACACACTACCCCTTATAGCTACCATTACTTGACCCACTTGACATCTAGTTTATCGGTATACCTATAGTGTATCATACCTTTAGTGATAGGTATATTTTCACTTGCGATACGGCTACAGGTATACCTCCTACATATTTTACCTATACCGGGAGGGATTTCCTATATATGTTACTATACCCAGGGGGGTATACGACATCAGTTCCTATAGGTAGATACCTATACTTTGCTACACCTGTACGTTAGATACATATTCAGTGGTTGTCGCATATTCATTACTGATGTTACTTAGCTGTACCTTATCATGATTTCGCATACATCTGGTTCGGCTATGTACTTGTGTTTACCTGCTCGCATTCATATATATCGCATACTTCTATTCCTGTATTTATGCATTGTTTTATCTGGATTTCATATGATGTTTTCGGGATTTGGGAACCGCGGGAGTTCATGAAATTATGCATACATGTAACAACCCGGTTTCCTTGATATGATATTTCGAGCGTCCCCCATGAGTTTTATCGGTGCTGATTACCTACTCCATACGAGGTGTGGTTGCCGTATGAGAGTACATGGCGGGGCCCGGTATGGTTCCCCTCGGCAAGAAGATCGATGGGTTTGCCGATTGAGCCTGGAGGCGGGCGAGTACCTACCGGTGATTGTTGGACCTGGCAGTTGTCTGGAGGCTACTGGCCAGAGTAGAGAGATGGATACGGGATGACCTGTACTGTCGAGGCCGAGGGCCGACACTGCAGACGGACCCCGTGGGCTGTCCGGACTGACGGAGCCCCATATACGAGGATTTCTGTGTCGATGCTTGGCACACGGTTTCATGATATTTCTTTAACCCCTTTTTGTATATATAACAGGGGACTTAGCCGTTGTTATATATACCCTTACACCAATATTAGTGGAATGGGACGCTAATATATGTGTATTGCCCCCATCATATTTATTTCTGTACATGTATATATATATCTTTAGGATGTTAGATTCATATTGAGATTGGACTTGGGATACTAGGTGATTCATTGGGATTTGGACATTTGATATACCTATGTGATTGGTGACTTGTACATTCGGATATAGGAGATTACCTGATATTGTACATACGAGATATGTGAGATCCACTTGATGTTGTACATGTGATATATGTGAGATACACGGATATTGTACACACTAGATATGTGGGATATACTCGATATTGTACATTGAGGAGATGTGAGACTTATTTGATGTGAGTGCCCAATGTGGGGCCTGGTTTGAGGATTTGGGATTGGAGTATCTTAGTGGATTGTGATCCTGCCACGACGTCAGGTTTCCGTGGAAAGTGACATATTCCACCCTACACCTCACCATTACCTATCTTATGCACAGATTCATATATTGGTAGTACTTGTGGTGTACCCCCATGATAGTTGCATATTTGCTTTCTCATATCTCTATTGCACTGACATTGCATACCACTATCATGCCATCATTGCTTCACGTATTGATCGTACCTGCTAGTGTACTCTCTTTATCTCAGCACTTCATGACATATTGTTACTACTGTAATCGCATATCATAGATTCATGCTGTACGTGCATTCCTGCGATTACCTGCATATGTTTTATACTATTCACGAGTTGGCAACTCACCCCCGTTGTGCCACAGGTGTTTCAGGTTTTTCCCCAGAGTAGTCGAGGCAGGCTATTCCTCCATCCAGCTATCCAGCTACTACCTTTTGCTACAGATACCGCATCAGCTCACAGTACCATTTTGCTTAGGTGGGTTAGACGGTTATCTGTATTTCAGATTGTATATTCATTACTTGTACTCTCCATCAGCTATTGTATATTTGACATAGAGACTTGGTGAGGACGTTAGTATGTATTATTGTGGATTTGATGTCTTTTATATATATACAGCTTTTCTCTACTGTCCTTATTCCTCTGTTGTATTCATATTGACTGGTCTTTATAAAAAAATGAGGTGTTGCTAAAATTTTAAAGAAAGAACGTAAGACTTTTAAAGAATTTGGGTTGCGATTTCAATTGTTTCAAAACTTATATTAACTTTTCCGTATTTGCTCTTGGTTTAGATTTCTGGGTTTGGCTTTCTTTTACCACGTTGCGTCTTTAGGCGTCGCGTAGTATTAGGGCCGTCACGGGCCATTCTTGGGTCGTGACAAAGTTGGTATCAGAGCGTTAGGTTTTACCTTTCGGAGTGTAGGATGACCTTAGTATGATGGAGTAGGTAGCTTAAGCAGAGTAACGTAGTGTGTGTATGTCTGCAGCATACTCACAGCGCGGTACCTTGCATTAAGTGACCTAAGTACAATTTGCTTGACATTCCTTCCTTGGTGTTTCATATCTTTGAGATTCGGTTTCCTCATTCTTATCGAATCTCATCTTGTATCTATTTATAGCCTTGTCGCCGATGACTATGGGGACTCAGAGCGATGCAGCGAGGGCCGAGGTCAGAGTTAGCTCGGGTGAGACGAGTACTGACCAGGATGGCACTCTAGTTGCACAGGTGCAGACGGATCAGCCTACGATCTATACTATGGATAGACTTTTGGTAGAGATGCAGGAGTTCCGCCAGACGATGAGTTCTTTAGTTGACGTCGTTCGGGAGCTACGACAGGAGGTTGTCACCCCTGTTACTCAGCTGTCCCTTACGATCAGCATGCAGCAGTCCGTCACCTACATAGCACCAGTGGTTGCAGCTCCAGTTGACGAGGCACATATTTTAGAGGCTCAGAGAGTTCCAGGACAGTGGAGGACTCGTACCAGCGTACCAGCCCAGAGACAGAGGTTTGGTCGTCGAGACAGATTTCGTGGCCACCACGGGAGTAGCAGAGGCTTGGGACGAGGACAGTCGTTCAGCTCTCATCCCCAGGACGGTCAGCAGTCAGCACGTGGATGTTTTCGATGCGGAAGCCTTCAGCACTTCGTCAGGGATTGTTCCTCAGCACGGCGTAAGGATCGTATTCAGAGAGGCCGTGGACGTGGAAGATTTGCTCAGAGGGCTCAGGCTACCAGAGGAGTTCATCCAGCTGCGAGTAGAGGGCAGACACAGGAGTTTGCTTCTACTCATCGGGACGCGCAGACGTCCAATGTGGAGTTTTCAGGTACCCTTGAGTTATATTTTCTCTTGGTGTATTTGTTGTTTCTTGCTTGTACCGTGGTTGGGTAGATTAGTCGTAGTTGTTTTAACTTCTGTCAGCGATTCTTTTGTTGCGCGACACGTATTCAGTTTTGTGCCAATCGGATAGGAGATAGAGTTTCGTCCGTCGTTTTGATCCATCTAGAGATGTTGGATTTGACGTTCTCCTGGGCACGGATTGGTTAACTACGTGTTAGGCGTCTGTGGACTACCGTGTGGGAACAAGTTAGGTTTTGTTTTCCCCGGCAAGTCAGTTCTTGTTGTGCAGGTGGATAGTTGTACCGCCTCTCACAGCTTGAATTCAGCCTTTTTCGCTAGTCGGCTACTGAGGAGATGGCGTGGATTCTTGGCGTTCATTCGTGATACCGGAGCCACCGTGGGATTGTTGGATCGGGTTCTTTTCGTGCGAGAGTTTTCCGACGTTGTTCCAGATGAGCCGGCGAAGCTGAGGGAGCTTAAGGATCAGCTGCAGAGTTTTGGTTTGGGGAGTTTTGTGCGTCTGAGTGTTTCGCTTTTGGAAACTCCTATTTCTGTTCGTCGAGGGGGAAAGACGGCAGTTTAGGGTTGTGTATCGACGGATCGTCAATTGAACCGGCTTACGGTGCAGATAGGTATCCTTCATCTCGCCGTGACGATTTCTTCGATCAGCTCCAGAGTGCGAGACATTTCTCTAAGTGTTCTTGGGATCAGGTCATCATTATTGCGGATTCGGAGTGACGGCATTCCGAAGAATGCCTTGTGCGTGCTACGGGCCTTGTGCGTTTTGTGAGTCGTTGGATTCACTGTCGCCCTAGCAGCATTCGTAGATATGATGAACCAGATTTCTGCAGGCCGTTCCTCGACCAGTTTTTGTTGTGTTATTTACGACACTCTGGTCTACTGAATGTGTCTTGAGGGACAGGAGTAGCGCTTGAGGATTTGTTATGCAGATGCTGGGAGAGCACCAGCAGTTGCTAAATTCTCGTAGTGTTTCTTCAGGCTTGTTTTGTGTTGACTCCTAGGTCTTGTTGTCACGGGAGACGGTTTCGTATGGTTTCGAGGGTGATCGTGGCCGTACAGCTTAGGCCCAGACTTGTGTGCAGGACGGAGATCCGCAGATTGTTGGGCTTAGCAGGTTTTTACCGCCGTTTCATGCAGGATTGCTAGAGTAATGCTGCACCGTCGACTGAATTGGCCAGAAGGGAGGTTTCTTCTCTTTGGACTGAGGCATGTGTACGAAGTCTTCAGCAGTTGAAGATCCAGTTAGCAACTGCATCAGTCTTTCTTTGCTTTGGTTCGGGCGACTTTGTCGTTTAACTGTAATGTTTCTTGAGTGGGCTCGAGGGTGTACTGAGGTGACACTATAGAGATATCGCTTTTGCTTTTCCTACATCTGGAGGAAGTACGAGGAGGATATTCCACTCATGATCTGGAGATGGCCGCGGTGGTTTTACGTTGGAGATTTGCGGACACTACTTGCTTGAGAGTCGTGTCAGATTTTCCACGGACCACTAGAGCTTAATGTACATCTTCCTGCAGCAGATTTGGATTGTTGTGTTAGTCTTCTGCAGATTTACAGTTCTTGTGTTATCGTTGAGTATAGCTTAGTTCGTCTCTACGGAGGGGACAGCTTGCTCATGTCCGCGCCCGACCACTTTCCTTAAATCGTTTTCGCGAGACACTGCCCGTCGAAGCTCTTACGTCAGAGATACTTGAGCATATTCGGCTGGGTAATGATTCAGAGACCTTGATTTGTGACAATGATGTGCTAAGTTAGGGACACGTTTGTGTACCTGGTTTCATCGGGTAGAGACGTGAAATCCTAGAGCATGCACATCTGTCAACTCTCTTTATGCATTCAAGTTCCACCAGCTTTGGCGTGACTTGTGAGATAGTTACGAGTGGACAGGGATGTAAAGAGAAGTTTCTGGTTTCGTTTCAGAGTGTCTGTCTTGTTGTGTGCTTTGGGTCGAGCATCTGAGACCGGCTGGAGAATTGCAATCTTTTTACCGTTCCGAAGCAGGAATGGGAGCAGATCTCCACGAATTTCGTTATGGTTTCCACCTAATTTTGGTTAGGGTGTGACTCCATTCGGATTCTTGTCATCCGGTTTTACTCAGTTTGCTCAGTTGTTTTGTTTAAGTTGTGTGCTTGTTGTTTTGTTTGGTCGTCAGCAGCTTGGGATCGTCACTCGCCATCGTAGGGTTCTCCTTCGATAGCTGTTATCAGGAGACACTCCAATTGGCCACCCTTAGGCTTAGGGGTTAGGTCATGTCGATCGCCAGCCTGTTGTCTTCTGACTTCGCGAAGGTAGGATTTTGGACCCCAGCTATGTCTAGAGAATTCGGAGATAGTCCAGTTGTGTTCAGGTCAGGATGAGAACTGTCCATTGCAAACAGATGTTTTATGCGACTGTGTTGGTCGTAGGCTTGAGTGCGCAGTGGCAAATCATGGATTCCTATGGACTTTCCGATGAATGACGTGTTGGATTCTGGGAAGCTTATCCCAGGATTTTAGGTCCTTTTAGATCCTATTAGCGAGTTAGTTTCGTTGCCTTTAAATTGGCACTTCCGCCCAGATTATTGGATTTTCACCCCGTATTCCTTGTGATGATACTTTACAATTACCTTCTTGACCTTTCTCACATGTTTGCACCAGACCTTTTAGCTGGACGCGATCTTTCGTTCACCAACAGCCATGTGTGTTAATGGCTCGACAGGTGGAGAAACATCGGTCAAGAGTCTTGCCATCTGTGAATGGTTTCCTTGGACGTAGCCGTATAGTAAGTTAGTCACTTGGGAGGCTGCGAACGAGATTTGAGGATTTTAATCTTCTCTTTGAAGGTACACGTAAAGGTATAATTTTTAAATTCGGGGACGAATTTCTTTTAAGGGGGGGAGATTGTAACACCTTGGAATGTGTTTTATAGCTAATTATATTTTAATATATTGTTTTCAATAAAAAGTTTACCAAATTAAGTTTTAAATATTTTATCCTAATTATTGAGTATTTTATTAGAATTTTGTTAGACACACACACACTTGTGCATGATTACTAGGCTTGTTTTGGTGTTTAACCATGATTGGCAACCATGGTTAACTAACCATTTCTCTAATCTAGTGTTAAGTTTTGTTTAAGTGTTATGGTTGTTATTAGTATGGGTTTTTGTCATGATAGCTTTTAATTTAAAAAGGATTTTAAAATTTAGTTTTGATTTGTTTATGTTGGTTGACTTTGGGAGAGAGAGAGAGTGACCATGGGCATCATGGCTCATGCCATGCTCATTAAATGAGGGAAGAGAAAGAGAGTGGAGGGGTTGTGCTTGACTCTCTCATTTACCTCCTTGTTCTCTTCTTTCCACTCATTCTCTCACTCTCACCCACACACACACACACACTCACAGCTAGAGAAAAAGAGAGAGGGCAGCAGAAGCAGCAGAGGCAGCAGCATCAACAGAGTGAGAAAGAGAGAGGCAGCAACAACAACAGCTTCACACACACACACACATACACTCTGCCGAGAGAGAGAGAGAGAGGGGGGCAGCAGTTTCAGCAGCAACACCACCATCACCACACCAGCATCATCATCATCAGCAGCAAGAGGTGGCAGCAGCAACAACAACACACAACAACAGCAACAGGCAGCCACTGTAGCAGCAGCAGCCCCAGCACCTGCACACACTTCTTCACCTGCTTCTTGGGGGTCTTTAAGGTAAAATCTCTGAACCCAATTCCCCTTATTGCTTGCTTATGTGATAATTGGTGTCGATTGGTGTTTATTTGTGAGATTAGTGCTAGTTTATGGTGTTTAAGTGGAATTGTGGTAATTAGTTGAATTGGTTAGTTACCTTAGGTTAGTTTAGTGTTATTAGGGACACTTCAATTGAGAAATCCCCAGATTACACTAAAATACCATAAGGTTTGTTAATTGTGCAAAATTGGTGTTTTAAAGTGATTTTTGTGACATTTGTGATCTGCTATAGACCCGGACCTTGCAGAGTAAAATTGAGGAAACTGGAGCATGCTTGTTAGGTCTAGATGACACCACCAGAAGACGAACCCACCAGCCCCATTTGAGGCCGCCAATTTTAGCATTCTGGCCGCAAATTGCGGCCAGGAAGGGAACTAGGGTGTTGGGGTTTGGGTGTAGGGATCCCTGCTGTGTTTTCTAGGTCTTTGACATGTCTAGTTTTATAATATCATGCCTGTAGGAAAATCTGGGACTGTATGTCGCTTTTGTGTTTAGTTGTGTTTGCGCGATACGCGCGATACGCGAGTGGGTTCTGTGATCCAGCGTGTCGCGATGGTTTTTAGACGCGTACACACACGATTCAGCGTATCGTGCACACGCGCGCTTAGTTCGCGACGCGAGTTTCTCGTTTCGTTTCGATATCGCGTTTCGCGGGATATTTGGCTTATATGTGATTTCCATGTCTTATTTGCAGGTTTGCAGACCGGGACCACAGACATCACTACAGAGGGAGCAGACGGTAGGATTCACCCAGCGTGGAGTGTAGGTGAGTAGATATAACATCTACAGGAGAATCGCCCGCATGGCGTTATGCGTCTGGGCTAGGATTCAACTTCCTGTCGCACTTTCTACGTCATTGTAGAATTGCGTATTTACTGCATTTCCTAGATATAGCTATATACTGTGACTAGCAGCCGTAGGACACTGCACACATTATTGACGGTTCATGTTGCACGAGCACGGATTGCATGCTACACACACACCGTCAATAATTGCCATGTCACACACTACCCCTTATAGCTACCATTACTTGACCCACTTGACATCTAGTTTATCGGTATACCTATAGTGTATCATACCTTTAGTGATAGGTATATTTTCACTTGCGATACGGCTACAGGTATACCTCCTACATATTTTACCTATACCGGGAGGGATTTCCTACATATGTTACTATACCCAGGGGGGTATACGACATCAGTTCCTATAGGTAGATACCTATACTTTGCTACACCTGTACGTTAGATACATATTCAGTGGTTGTCGCATATTCATTACTGATGTTACTTAGCTGTAACTTATCATGATTTCGCATACATCTGGTTCGGCTATGTACTTGTGTTTACCTGCTCGCATTCAGATATATCGCATACTTCTATTCCTGTATTTATGCATTGTTTTATCTGGATTTCATATGATGTTTTCGGGATTTGGGAACCGCGGGAGTTCATGAAATTATGCATACATGTAACAACCCGGTTTCCTTGATATGATATTTCGAGCGTCCCCCATGAGTTTTATCGGTGCTGATTACCTACTCCATACGAGGTGTGGTTGCCGTATGAGAGTACATGGCGGGGCCCGGTATGGTTCCCCTCGGCAAGAAGATCGATGGGTTTGCCGATTGAGCCTGGAGGCGGGCGAGTACCTACCGGTGATTGTTGGACCTGGCAGTTGTCTGGAGGCTACTGGCCAGAGTAGAGAGATGGATACGGGATGACCTGTACTGTCGAGGCCGAGGGCCGACACTGCAGACGGACCCCGTGGGCTGTCCGGACTGACGGAGCCCCATATACGAGGATTTCTGTATCGATGCTTGGCACACGGTTTCATGATATTTCTTTAACCCCTTTTTGTATATATAACAGGGGACTTAGCCGTTGTTATATATACCCTTACACCAATATTAGTGGAATGGGACGCTAATATATGTGTATTGCCCCCATCATATTTATTTCTGTACATGTATATATATATCTTTAGGATGTTAGATTCATATTGAGATTGGACTTGGGATACTAGGTGATTCATTGGGATTTGGACATTTGATATACCTATGTGATTGGTGACTTGTACATTCGGATATAGGAGATTACCTGATATTGTACATACGAGATATGTGAGATCCACTTGATGTTGTACATGTGATATATGTGAGATACACGGATATTGTACACACTAGATATGTGGGATATACTCGATATTGTACATTGAGGAAATGTGAGACTTATTTGATGTGAGTGCCCAATGTGGGGCCTGGTTTGAGGATTTGGGATTGGAGTATCTTAGTGGATTGTGATCCTGCCACGACGTCAGGTTTCCGTGGAAAGTGACATATTCCACCCTACACCTCACCATTACCTATCTTATGCACAGATTCATATATTGGTAGTACTTGTGGTGTACCCTCATGATAGTTGCATATTTGCTTTCTCATATCTCTATTGCACTGACATTGCATACCACTATCATGCCATCATTGCTTCACGTATTGATCGTACCTGCTAGTGTACTCTCTTTATCTCAGCACTTCATGACATATTGTTACTACTGTAATCGCATATCATAGATTCATGCTGTACGTGCATTCCTGCGATTACCTGCATATGTTTTTTACTATTCACGAGTTGGCAACTCACCCCCGTTGTGCCACAGGTGTTTCAGGTTTTTCCCCAGAGTAGTCGAGGCAGGCTATTCCTCCATCCAGCTATCCAGCTACTACCTTTTGCTACAGATACCGCATCAGCTCACAGTACCATTTTGCTTAGGTGGGTTAGACGGTTATCTGTATTTCAGATTGTATATTCATTACTTGTACTCTCCATCAGCTATTGTATATTTGACATAGAGACTTGGTGAGGACGTTAGTATGTATTATTGTGGATTTGATGTCTTTTATATATATACAGCTTTTCTCTACTGTCCTTATTCCTCTGTTGTATTCATATTGACTGGTCTTTATAAAAAAATGGGGTGTTGCTAAAATTTTAAAGAAAGAACGTAAGACTTTTAAAGAATTTGGGTTGCGATTTCAATTGTTTCAAAACTTATATTATCTTTTCCGTATTTGCTCTTGGTTTAGATTTCTGGGTTTGGCTTTCTTTTACCACGTTGCGTCTTTAGGCGTCGCGTAGTATTAGGGCCGTCACGGGCCATTCTTGGGTCGTGAAAGCAAGTTACCCGCCAAAACCTGAAGCGAGGTAGTCCCCACAGCATAGTGAATGGAACACCCGGCACTTCACCGAATCCGGTAAATTGAGCACCCCTCCTTGGGTCAACCTGTACCCCCTACGAGTGCGGCGAATAGTCTGCCAATTCTAGAGTGGGGACCCTCTGCCTCTCAAAACCATGAGATGCGGACCCGTTGCTTTCCCGAACCCGGCTATCCGTGCACTCCGTCTCGGGGCAATACCTAGTACAGTAATGAAAAATAGTACAATAGGTACATCGACCGCAACCTGGTCGTGCCCCAAAAAGAATATTATACAACAGGCAGTGACGGCAGTCCACAAGTTGGACGCTCGCCCCGCAATATCAAATGTACAAATAAACTCAAACTGTACTACCATTGCACACTGCTATCCACCACGACAAATCCGCAACATCACAGCACAACACAGAACATCAACGCGAATGTCACGTTCGCAAACCCGTCTAAAAGAACTATAGCAATCAGACATGGTTTACCGATCAAATGACATTCCCGGTCGGAGATATAATGTAAGCACTGTAAACTAACGTGTTTAAATTTCGATCGACCAAAGACCAAATATCAAAAAGTGGGCCCCACTGCTTACTGGTGAACAGTAACAAAATCTGGGCCAAAACTATATATACAAAAAATCACAAAATCCAACACTGAACACACTGACAAAATTTGGGAGCACGTGCTCCCCACGTGACTGCGGTTGCGCGGCCAAACCATGGGTTTGGCCGCCCTTCCGTGGCAGCTTGGAGGGATCATGACCCCAAATTTTGTCGTGGCTCTTAGAAAACCCTGCTCTGATTTTTAAGACATCCAGAAATAATTTTTGAGACCGTTTAAAATCAACAGAAACTGTCGGGTAGGAATTTTGCAATTTTTGTTTTCCGGTCGGATCGATGTTTTAAATTCGTTAGCACAAGTTAGCATAGCAAAATGGTTAGGCTCTGATACCACTGTAAGTCTACGTTAGCGCCCCGGCCGTCTACAGACGCCAAATGCGGAACAAAAACTTTTAAACTGGCGCTATCGTATACTTTAACCCGGATCTGCCATTATTGCTAAACTAACAAACTGTAAAGAGTGTAGGAATGTTATACCGAACGATCCGAGTCCTTCGTTCTTCAACCATCATCCCACGCTCCGTTGCGGCTGCTCCGATCTCGTCGATCTCCGATGTCCTCGTCGAAGTGGCACCACATGATCGGTTCTTGAAACGGGCTCCCGCCTCTGACTCGAGGCAACTCGATCGTCAAGTTTGCTAAAAGAGACGACCAAGAATGATATAGAGAATGAGTAGGTAACTTTGTCTCACTTCGTCCAAATCCGTGGACGATCGGTTAATGAAGTTGCCGTGGAAATCGGGTGATGGAATGAAATGAACTGTAAAATTCCATACACCCCGAATGCTATCATAATCTTTTCTAACCGAAATGAAACATCAAGTGAGAGTGAGAATGAGGAGAGAGAGAGGGCAAGCCATATATAGCAAGAGGGAGGTGACCGTAGGAGAGGGGGGTGACCACAAGAGAATGCTTCTCACTTCAAAAATATCTTAAGCAATCCAAAACCATTAATAACAAAGCATGAGTCATTAGGCTAGTCATCAAAAAACCATTAATGCACTAATGAGTCATGAAGCCTAGTCATCATCTAGAACCTTCTAGAAACTTCTAGAAGCACTGACTCACCATATCTGAAGAAAAGATAAATCCGTCTTTAACCGAATGTTAAAAGACGGCTGATAGAAAACTGGAAACTGGCAACTTCCAACAGTGATCCTGAAACGAATTTCAGGACAACCCCGAAACTGTATAAATATACCCGCATTTGTATTACGACCGAATACAAATGCAACTGAGACAAAGATATTATACCTACTCAATATAATACTCGGATCCGGCTTAAACCAAAGCCGACCAGTATCATCTGTCCGAAAATCGACACGTGCGTAAACGCACGTGCATTTTCCAAACCCTGCCATAAAACCATACGGCCTCTACAACGTTTCGCCCGAACTTGGGAAACTGTCTGTGGGGGACTCTAATGACTCGTCAGTACCCTGGCAGTGGGTTTAACCACAAACCGTCAGCGGCACTAGCTATGCGTAACGGCTGCCCATGGACTGACCTCAAGGGTGGCCGAGGAGCGAACTCAAGGGAGACCGATGAGCGAACTCCTCCGAAAACCCTACTGAGCCTAACAGTGACAATGTATATACAGTCCGGTCCGTTCGTCAATGAGTATCGCATATCCGCCTAGGGGGCTAGAAACGTCAGACCCCCAATAGCAGTATAAGTCGTGTCGGAGTGAAGCCCAATAACACCCTGAGATACTACTGGAGTACCTACCAGTAAATCTCCTGCCACGGCCGTGGGCTTTGTGTAATGGCTCTCCTAGACACAGCACGACCTCGCCGCCAATACCGGGAGAGACGAATCCCCTGCCGATCCGCTCACGTGCCTCCATATGGCTCGGGACTGTACCCAAAAGCTACCTGTTTGCACGACTCCTTTGAGCCGTGGTAGGGTAGAAATCAAAGCACAGTGGGAACTCACACGAGACAAATGACGACCTCAGGTCGATGAACTAACCTGTACACATGTCACCAGGGAACTGCTATCTGACGATAGGTATAGTACTAACTAGCAGATTCCCGGCGAGTCCTGTCCGGTGTACTCATAACCCAATGAGCACCTGTATACATCTTAGGTGATCCAATTGACACCAGTGGCTTGTGAGACCGGCCACCGCCCCTCGTCGGGGTCTCGACTGTACACACTAGTCTACTCCGGAGTATCGATGCCCTGTCTCGAAACTCCCACGACTAGGGACCACAATTAAGGATATGCATATAAACTACCCAACTCTCACGTATATGATCGCCATCATACTGTTGGTAGTAAAGCAAGATCCTAAGGGCTATATCAAAGTGTAACATGCAATCAGTCACCTGAACATGTACACGACTGATAAAGGCAAACCAGATAGCATACTATCATCTCGAGTAAGACTGTCCTACCGGGATAGGTCCTCCGCAATCATTGCAATCACGTACCTGCGATCCAATAATTGACTATGAGGGCACTATCTCCAATAATAAGTACATCCTTCAAAGTCCCTAGTCGTGGGTGTATCGAGACGGGGCATCGATATACCAGAGTAGACTAGCGTATACCTTCTCGAACCATACAGATGGGCGATGGATGATCCCATATCCATTGGTGTTTGACATCGGTGATGATATACGGGTGCTCAGTGGAGACTGGGTACACTGGACGGACTCGCCGAGAACTCCCAGATGGTATTATACCTCACGTCAGATGGCAGTTCTCTGGTGACACTGGTACAGAGTAGTCTGTTGACCCGAGATCGTCATAGAGTCTTGTATGGTTCCCACTGTGCTTTGATTTCCATCTTACCACGTCTAAGAGGGCGTGAAAAACGGTGGTTTTTGGGTACAGTCCCGAATCACATGGAGGCAATGAGCGATAGGAGGGGATTCGTCTCTCCCGGTATAGGGAGTTGATGTTGCGCTGTGTTCGATTGGCTATAACCGGAAATCCCTGGCCAGGGTTGCCGAGATTTACTGGTAAGTGTTACCAGTAGTTTCTCGAACTGTTATAGACCTCATATCGACACGACTTATCGAGCTATTGGGGTCTGACGTTTACCACCCCTAGGCAAGATATGCGACATATCAGACGATCAGACCGAACTGTACGGTAGTGTTACTGGTTGGATTCACTGGAGTGTGAGCGGGCTTGCTCGTCGATCTTCTGATCGCTCAATACCCGGGTGGCCGTTACGTTTAGCAGACCGCTTGCGGCATGTGGGTGTTTGATATGATCATCACCTGCTGCCGGCGTATTGACGAGTCTTTAGAGTCCTACACAGAGGTTTCCTGGTTCAAGCGAAACGAAATAGGAGCACATATGAGATATGTGCGGGACCGAGAATAATGCGTGTATGTGATACCGTACTTCATTCTTGCGATCAATGTGTCGAATGGTTGTATGCGATATAACCTAGTTATCGATTCAAGCGTTGATTCGATAAGCCGATACATTGTATACTAGTCGGTTGTATGCGACATGACCGGATCATTGAATCAAGTGTTGATTTAATGATTTAATGTATAATTATATATTTGATATATTACTTTGCATTAACTAGTATTGGTTCACTTTATATGGATTTTCTCACTTGATTGTACAAGTTGTATATGTGATATACTTTTTGTGCAAATGATTGTATCATGTTTGATGATACATGTTAACTTGGTTAAGTGTAAAGATTAAACCATGGTTAAATTGATGATTAGGGTTTTCTTTTTCTTAATCATTTATTTATTTATTTATTTGGAAAAGATTAGAAATGAAATGGTTGCAAGTTTTGTCTCTTTCTTTGAAGCTTCATGAAGCTTTGACTTTGTGACCATTTTGTCTCATGCTTAACCCTAACCCTTGCAATTAACCATGGTCTATTCTCTACACCTAATCATGGTTATTATTATGATAAGTATCCTTTTTCTTTTCTAATTAATTAACTTATCATAATAATTCTTTCTTCATCTTCATCTTCTTCTTCCATGAAGAAGCTTGACTTCATCAATGGTGGATTGATGAAACAAGTGAGAAATCCAATTCTAAAGTCTACCCACTTCCTATTTCTTCATCTTCTACCTCTTGCCAAGTAGTAGAGTGTGTTTCCTTCACAAGTTTTCATGGCTTGGTGAAGGTGGAGCTTGATCTAGTGATGCTTCGACGTAGATCATCTTCGGCACATCGTCGATGACCTAGCCCGCTTCTTCTCCGATGAAGCCGATGCAAGAGCCCGGATTTCGATTTGGACAGCGAGGATAATTCGTTGCGGAGCTATGGAGGTGGAGAACCGGATCTACAAAGGTTGTATTTCCGTATTCTTATAGTTAAGTGTTAACTAGTTTAATGTTTCGCCTAGATTTCTAGCCAACGATCCGTAGTCGGGTTTCTCGGTACCTATATTTTTTGAAAGTGGCATGGTTGATGCCTTGTGAGACCTCTTGAGAGTGCCTAGGAACCCTACAGCATATGCACAGTTGACTGAGACAGAAGCAGAGGACTTTGATTAGGGTTGGTGACCATTGTCATTTTCTTAACCCTAATGCTTATGTGTGTATTATGATTAATTGATATTAGTTAATTATAATTGTGCATGGTTAGGGTTGTTGACCATTTGACTATTTTGACTTGTTGACTTAGGTTGACATGTTGACCATCATCATTCCATATGAAAGATGCTCTTTGATCCTTGCAAATGGCATTTAATGTGAAATAATAATGTTCAAGTCTTGATTAACCATGACAATTATCTTAGCTAATTATCTAATTTATATAATTCACATATATGAGAGAAGGATGGTTCATATTCTTTTTCATTCTATCATATTGGTTCTCTCTCCTCCTCTTCCCCTCTCTCTAGCTCTCCCCATTGATGAGTTGAGAATCTCTTGAGCTTGAGATAATTAATTCTAAAATACTCTTTACTCTATTCTAAGGTTCTACGATTAGCACTCCAAGCATCTTAGTTACTTCTAGCTTGAAGTTGAAGCCAAAGGTTGAGGCTCTCGGGTGGATCCTTCTTCGACAAGAAAAGGCGACGAGGAGATCATCTTCTTTCACTCCAAGGAGCAAGGGGAGAAGGACATAAAGCCCTAGGTATAACTTCTTTTCAAAGTAGCTAAACTTTTTAGCTTTTTAGTTAGTTTTTGTTTAGCAAAGATCCTTCTTTAGTTAGTCCATGTTGCCTTGAGTGCTAAAAATCCGATTTTTATACCGTTTCCGCCTCCTCGCAAGCACCGGGGTAGGCAACGTGGACTTATAGTTTGACCATTGAAAGGAGAAGCCTGGAAAATGTTTCTGCCCCCTTTGAGTCAACGCGGCCGCGGATCAGCGGCGGATCGGCCAACTAGGCTGCGGATACGCGGCCGTTTGGTGGAATTGCTGCATTAAACTTCCAGGTTGATTTGGTGCTGACTTTAGGGATGTTTTCTGATGTCTGGAATCTTATAAATCTTTCTTGTTTACTGCCAGATCACAAGTCTTGGACTTGGTGTTTTTTTATCAGCACTTTTAGCACTTCTGGCTCTTTTTCCTGGAATTTCCTGCACAAAATCTCGAGACAATTGTTGATTCACAAAAGATCATGTGTGCAATAATAAACACTCAATTTCCCTCTAAATGCCGGTTATAATGTATAACACATGTTATTTGATATTTTACAGACGAATTGCTAATATGTGTTATATTCATACCGAACACCTTTAGATGATTGCAAATGGTAGGGAAATTGATGTGTTAAAAATGCAATATTTTCGAATAATCAAGTCCTCCCAGAGGCAGTCGAGCCCGACCCTCGCTCGGCTATCCCCAGCTGGTGGTCGTTGCTCGCAATGCTAGAAACCAAATGCCCTCGCCAAGGGGCAACCGAGCAGCTTCCCGGATCGTTCATGCCCAATAAGCGCTGCGGGTTTGTAGCCTTCATAACGAGGCCTCTGAGCCTGGCATAAATACGACGGACATCCCTTTGCCCATCATATGAAGAGGATCTGAGGCCCCAACAAGGGGCATCAGGTCTATCCAAGTCTGAGCGATCCTCTCTCGACTTCGGGGCCTTGGAGATTCTTCCTTCTCAGCAGCGCTTGGCACGCTTGGCAAGTGTTCGATGATCGAAATCAACTCGACGAACGATCGCTAGACAGATAGCCGACTTGACATGGAAGCCCAACAGTGCAAGCAGAGATATTTTACGAGCATTCTTCACAAACAGAAGATAAAGTGCAAGCCAAAGAAAAAAGTTTTATTACCAACGGCAAAGTCTTGACAAAGGGTATTTTTTGCTCCCCAACATTACAAACTGCCCGGAGGCTTACAAAAATTCCAGAAGCAACAAAATAAAAGGAGGAAGACGGGGGCTTTAGGCCTTGGGGCCGGGCGCGACTTCGGGGTCCTCGACATCCAACACGAGACGAGCAGGGTCCTCGGCGACCTCCTTGTCAGGAATCTCTTCCCCTTGCTCATTGCGTCGGCGAGGGGGTATTCGGCCCGGAGCTCTTCATCGGCGCACTCCGGCATCCGGGCCTTAACGGCGTCGAGGACCTCGTGACAGATATGGGTTGTGGTCACGGCCAGGCCATCATAGAAGTCCTTCGACTTCTTGTAGCCCTCCACCTCCTTCGCCGCCAAGAGGTCGGCCAACTTCGCCGCTCTTAGATCGGCCGACATCGCCGCTTCGGCCGCCGCCTCCAGCTCCTTCCGAAGGGTCTTCACCGTCCTTTTCAGGTTGCCGGTGAGCACCTGAGGGTCCTCAATCTTGGCCTTAGCAGCCACAGCGGCCTCGCGGTACCGGGAAACCTCCCGTTTCCCGGCCTCTACCTCGCCCTCCAAGGCGGCAACCCTCGCCATCACCGCCTCCAGCTCCCGCTTGGAGCTCTCTTCCAGTGAGGCAAGCTGGCCTACAGCCTTCATCGCCGGGGCTATCACCTCGGCCTCTATGCGCAAGGCAAGTGCTACGTGTTGGATGTAAGTCTACGCTAGCGCCCCGGCAGTCTACAGACGCCAAATGCGGAACAAAAACTTTTAACTTGGCGCTATCGTATACTTTAACCCGGATCTGCCATTATTGCTAAACTAACAAACTGTAAAGAGTGTAGAATGGTTATACCGAACGATCCGAGTCCTTCGTTCTTCAACCATCATCCCACGCTCCGTTGCGGCTGCTCCGATCTCGTCAATCGCCGATCTCCTCGTCGAGGTGGCACCACATGATCGGTTCTTTAAACGGGCTCCCGCCTCTGACTCGAGGCAACTCGATCGTCAAGTTTGCTAAAAGAGACGACCAAGATTGATGTAGAGAATGAGTAGATGACTTTGTCTCACTTCGTCCAAATCCGTGGACGATCGGTTAATGAAGTTGCCGTGGAAATCGGGTGATGGAATGAAATGGACTGTGAAATTCCATACACCGATAAAACCTTTCATAATCTTTTCTCTCTAAAATGAAACCAACAAGTGAGAGTGAGGAGAGAGAGAGGGCAAGCCACTTATAAAGAAGGAGGAAGGTGAGTGTAGGAGGAGGGAGGTGACCATAATCAAAAGCTTCTCACTTAAATATCTTAAGCAATCCAAAACACATTAATGAAAACAATGACACATATAAACCTAGTCATCATCTCTTTAATGTATCCAATAAGAACACTACACCAAATAGCCTAGTCACCTCATCTAGAATATTCTAGAACACTGACTCACCTCATCTGTAGAAAAGATAAATCCGTCTTTAACAGAATGTTAAAAGACGGCTGATAGAAAACTGGAAACTGGCAACTTCCAAAAGTGATCCTGAAACGACTTTCAGGATAACCCCGAAACTGTATAAATATACCCGCATTTGTATTACGACCGAATACAAATGCAACTGAGACAAAGATATTAAACCTACTCAATATAATACTCAGATCCGGCTTAAACTAAAGCCGACCAGTATCATCTGTCCGAAAATCGACACGTGCGTAAACGCACGTGCATTTTCCGAACCCTGCCATAAAACCATACGGCCTCTACAACGTTTCGCCCGAACTTGGGAAACTGCCTGTGGGGGACTCTAATGACTCGTCAGCACCCTGGCAGTGGGTTTAACCACAAACCGTCAGCGGCACTAGCTATGCGTAACGGCTGCCCACGGACTGACCTCAAGGGTGGCCGAGGAGCGAACTCAAGGGAGACCGATGAGCGAACTCCTCCGAAAACCCTACTGAGCCTAACAGTGACAATGTATATACAGTCCGGTCCGTTCGTCAATGAGTATCGCATATCTGCCTAGGGGGCTAGCAAGGTCAGACCCCCAATAGCAGTATAAGTCGCGTCGGAGTGAAGCCCAATAACACCCTGAGATACTACTGGAGTACCTACCAGTAAATCTCCTGCCACGGCCGTGGGCTTTATGTAATGGCTCTCCTAGACACAGCACGATCTCGCCCCCAATACCGGGAGAGACGAATCCCCTGCCGATCCGCTCACGTGCCTCCATATGGCTCGGGACTGTACCCAAAAGCTACCTGTTTGCACGACTCCTTTGAGCCGTGGTAGGGTAGAAATCAAAGCACAGTGGGAACTCACATGAGACAAATGACGACCTCAGGTCGATGAACTAACCTGTACACATGTCACCAGGGAACTGCTATCTGACGATAGATATAATACTAACTAGCAGATTCCCGGCGAGTCCTGTCCGGTGTACTCATAACCCAATGAGCACCTGTATACATCTTAGGTGATCCAACTACACCAGTGGCTTGTGAGACCGGCCACCGCCCCTCGTCGGGGTCTCGACTGTATACACTAGTCTACTCCGGAGTATCGATGCCCTGTCTCGAAACTCCCACGACTAGGGACCACAATTAAGGATATGCATATAAACTACCCAACTCTCACGTATATGATCGCCATCATACTGTTGGTAGTAAAGCAAGATCCTAAGGGCTCTATCAAAGTGTAACATGCAATCAGTCACCTGAACATGTACACGACTGATAAAGGCAAACCAGATAGCATACTATCATTTCGAGTAAGACTGTCCTACCGGGATAGGTCCTCCGCAATCATTGCAATCACGTACCTGCGATCCAATAATTGACTATGAGGGCACTATCTCCAACAATCTCCCACTTGCACTCAAGGCTAATATTGCGATGTCGACTACTCACAGCCCGTGTGAAACCGAACATCCAACTCCTCTACTAATCAGTTTCACAAAGCCCGTTTGTAAAACTATTGTGTTCGAGAAATAGCCTCAGTGAGTGGATCCGCCTAGAAGTTTCTTTCTGTATCTCTCTTAATCTCAAGTTCGTGGAGAAAGCCATCTCCCGAATTGAGTAGTACCTGTCTTAGAATATGTCTGGATATCTGATGGGACCTTAGTTCATAAATGAACTCCATATCCAAACTTCTTAGACTGTATCGATCACTGAACCTAATCAGTATCGGGCACCATGCCACCCACAGTATCCTCTGGAACCACCTGTCCATAATACTATCCCTCGTCAGAGGGAAAAACTATAACTCTGACAATCACTCTGTCATCCATGTCACCTTTGAAGCCTGGAATGATAACCGTCTCCCGAAAGAGGCTGCCGTTATCAAATCCGTAGAACATGTACCAATGTTCTAAAACTGCTTCCTTATGTTTCTCCAGGATTGGATTAATACAAACTTATTGCATCTAGTGCAAAAACAACATCTGGTGTGGTACTTGACATCTCATGATTGACTCAATTGCCTAAGCAAGTGATCTGTCAATCATGCACATCCCTCTCCCCTTTAGTCTATACGACACCTTTAGAGAGGGTGACTCCATCACCTGCAGGTACACCACCATGCTAGGAGTCAACTATTCCAAAAACCATTAGAATATCTGTCAAAGTATCCACATTGGAAAACTACCCAAATCCAGATCTAAAACCATAGATCTAGAAACCAGAATGTCAAATATTATATCCATATCCTGTCTGGAGAAACAACTGTGTGACGACCATAGTACAACCGATCGTAGTATAGGAATTTTACTTCCTACTCTGTGTATGTCATCCAGATAACATGACATCACACCCTACTACCTTCTTAACTGATCCATCCCCTATTCTGATTGAAGTCAAACCCATGACTGTCACATCAAAATTAGATGATCTATCTCCGCTATAACCGCTCAAGTCTATAAATAGACATAAGCTACTTGCCCACTATGCTTCCGTTGCTCCCACTGACTACGACAACCCTCCTACCGGGTCTCATATCCTGGAACAACAGTAGTGTCAAGTCTGGGTAGATAAGAACCTCCCTGTCACCGTCCTTGAGGCTACCGAAGTACCTCTCGGGTGTCTGAGGTTACCTACCATACCTGCGGAGTGGCTATTGGAATGTCAAACCTGATCGAATATATAGGTCCTATTAAATTTTCCGTAATCGTTCGCGGTTCTGGAATCTCTTCCAGTTCTACCATACTCCCACTACTGTTTTCTGAAAAAGATCCATTTTACTAAAACTGTGGCGAGTCAAGAACAATATCACTATTGATCTTGCAAATGGTAGAATATCAACCCTCGTCATAGCCAGGGTCAACCCACAAACAGCCATTACAGAACCGTGCCCTGAGTTATCCAGTGTCTGGTTTTAAGCATAAGCTGGACAACTCCCCATACCTTAGTTTCTTTTAAGGTACGATCCATTCTATATCCAATACAGAAACTTTGGCACTTATTTAATTGGAACCATATTCGAATCATGCAGCTGTCTCCAGTGCATATCAACTTTAATGAAAAGAGGCTAATCAGCATTACTCAACTTAGGAATCCATCCATTTATGAGTAACCTGAAAGAGAAACACGTTTCTCAAAACCATCACTATCATCTGAATACCAATCACAAGAATCTACATCTTCGATCCCTTTGAAGAATCCCGATACTTGTGATACCTGGTTCTCTACTTTATTCTTATACCCACAACTTCTCAAAACTTAGACCTTGTATTTCTACGAAACACTCGTCTAAATACTAGAGAAGTTATAAGTAAACAGAACATAGTACGAGGACCTACCCCTTTGTCCTGAAGGACACTTGGACAACATACAATACTCTGTATAAGTCCGCTGAGTTAAACAACTCGAAACCTGTGCGTTGTCGGTGGAAAACTGTACTCTGGCGATTTCCTCAAATATCACCAATTACAACGAATTCCGATATAATGAGGATGATCACCTAATTCCCAATATCTTACTCCCACTCATCATCTGTAAAACCATACAGATATGAGAATGAAACCTGGTAAATACATACCCTTGGAGTAAGTGTCTAATCGGGAAAACAGTTTTTCCTTTAACAATGCACTGAAACATGAAAATGTTTCGTAGGGGTATCCTGGTATTCATAGCAATGCCTCTTCCATAATCCAATTCATGACTTCAACCGTATATTTTATTGCCGTCTCTCCAAATCCCTTTATTTGTCTTTAGTCGTTACCTTCTGTACACCATCGTTAGGCTAAATGGTTTTCTTCCTTCCCTACCGTTCGGCACCAGCCTATGGTTTGGAAGAAGACTATCCAGTAAGCATAATAGGTGTACCCTCCTAAACCAAGGAGTACTCGCATCTCGAGAGAAGGTGATGATAAAAGACAACTGAATAATACCTTATTCTTTTAAAGGTGAAATAGGAGTGGCGATGAAGTACGCGGTTTTGGTCGTGAATGATATCAGTCGCAATTTACTTTGCCCTCTTTCTAATCCCTTTATTTTGTCTTTACATATTACCTTCTGCACACCCTACTTAGGCTAATTGGTTTTCTTCATTCCCTACCTTTCGGCACCAGCCTATGGTTTGGAATAAGACTATCCAATAGGCGTAATAGGTGTACTCTCCTAAACCAAGGAGCCCTCGCAACCTGAGAGAAGGTGATAATAAAAGACAACTGAATAAGCCAATTCTATTTCTCCTGAACCTGAACCGGGATCCATCCTCGAAGAAGTCCCTTCGAGTTCGTATATAACCATACGATGGATCTATCCAATGGAAGTGGATATCCGTAGTTATACGGGTGTTCTGAGAAATACAAAGGGTAAAAGAAGGAGTGGCAATGACTTATGCAACTTAGACAATCCAAAAGCCAGTATTTTAAGAAGGTTCGGTCAACATGGTCACTGAGTCATAGTCTAGGGTCGGTCAAAGGTCGCTGCCAAAGAGAGAGAGAGAAAAGAAACACTCTGCGTGCACTCTAACCTAGATCAGAATGGTCATCACTTTATCTAATCCGGAAACCTCCCACTGTCCTGTCAAATTCTCCTCCAAACCTAAAGAAGAATCAATCGGGATCACCCGAAGAGTAAACCAACTCATCAGTGGGAATCAGGATCCAACTCTCATCGCATGATAACGTGATGGAATGCATCCACGTTACTCATACTCCAGAAGGTATGCGCATACTCGGCAAGTTTCAGTTTCTTTAGAAACTCCTGATATAGTTTTTGCCCCATGCTCTTATAACCTTGGCTTTGGTCAAAATGTCATAAGTCACATGCCAAGTTCTACCCATCACTATCTTGTCAATTTGAACCCACCCGCACATGCCCCTGACTTTGGCCAATCGGCAGAACGACTGTCCCAAACTAACTCATCTATCTATGCAACAATTGAATACCCAGCAGCTACCAAACACTATGCCTTAACTTTGGCTAAAATGCATAGCTTGAATACTACTGAATACCCAAAAGAAGTGACGGAGGGCTACGGCTGGTTTTTGGCGAAAAACCTTTAGCGTAGTGAACTTGATATCGCTGAAGGAACCTGATAGCTTTTTAAAATATAGTGGCGAAAACCTTTTGCTAAAGAGGTCACTCCCGGTAAAGGGATCTCGGCTCTTTCCTCGTGGAATGAGGTGCAGGATATTCCACTGAATACCGCTATGCAAAGCAACATGTAATCGACTATAGTAAAGTTATTACCCTGACGCAAACTTCTGCCCAAGGGGTCAGTCCCGGTGAAGGGATATCAGCCCTTGCCCCGTCGAATGTGGTGCAGGATATTCCACTGAATACCGCTATGCATAACAAAAGGAAACGTCTTTGTAATAACACTTTTTAAATTGTTCCAACAACTGTATACCGGTTTGTTTAACTTTGCATTGATCAGAATCAACGCAGTCCCATCAATCACACCAGAAAAGAACGAAAATAAAATGTACGTATATGCCATCCGCATTCGTCACTGGGTCCCGTCATCACCCGTTAGGTTACTCAACTAACGACAGAGCGGGGACTGGACTAGCGCGGGTGTAAAACATATACAACATCTAATAGTATATAAACCAATATACATAATCGCTCCAGGCGTGATAATATGCAACATTACAGAAAAGCAATAAGCATCACAGAACAATACAGATAATCTGGGATCCCCGAGTTTCACAGAGCCGCTGCTGAAACTCGACGTTCCCCTGTCGTGTGGATAGCCTGTGCAATGAAACCTAGACCCCTACGGGTGCGGCAAGTTACCCGCCAAAACCTGAAGCGAGGCAGCCCCCTACAGCATAGTGAATGGACCACCCAGCACTCCACGGAATCCGGTAATCTTGGGCTCCCCTCCTTGGGTCAACCTGTACCCCCTACGAGTGCGGCGAATAGTCTGCCAATTCTGAAGTGGGACCCCTCTGCCTCTCAAAGCCATGAGCTGCGGACCCGTTGCCCCCCAGAACCCGGCTATCCGTGCACTCCGTCTCGGGGCAAAACCTAGTACAGTAATGAAAAATAGTACAATAGGTACATCGACCGCATCCTGGTCGTGCCCCAAAAGAATATTATACAGCAGGCAGTGACGGCTGTCCACAAGTTGGACGCTCGCCCCGCAATAACAAATGTACAAATAAACTCAAACTGTACTATCATTGCACACTGCTATCCACCACGACAAATCCGCAACAATACAGCACAATACAGAACATCAACGCGAATGTCACGTTCGCAAACCCGTCTAAAAGAACTATAGCAGTTAAACGCCGTTTACCGATCAAATGACATTCCCGGTCGGAGATATAATGTAAGCACTGTAAACTAACGTGTTTAAATTTCGATCGACCAAAGACCAAATTTCAAAAAGTGGGCCCCAAAGCTTACTGGTGAACAGTAACAAAATCTGGGCCAAAAATTTATATACCAAAAACCCCAAAATCCAACCAAGAACCCACTGGAAAAAAATTGGAGCACGTGCTCCTCACATGGCCGCGGAAGCGCGGCCAAACCATGGGTTTGGCCGCCCTTCCGCGGCAACTTGGAGGAGTCACGACTCCAAATTTCGTCGTGGGTCTTATAATTCTCTGCTCTGATTTTTAAGACATCCAGAAATCAATTTCGACACCGTTTAAAAACAACAGAAACTGTCAAGTAAGGAAAATGATATTTTTGGCAGTTTTCGATTTTCGGTCGGATCGATGTTTTAAACGCGTTAGCACAAGTTAGTATAGCAAAATGGTTAGGCTCTGATACCACTGTAAGTCTACGCTAGCGCCCCGGCAGTCTACAGACGCCAAATGCGGAACAAAAACTTTTAACTTGGCGCTATCGTATACTTTAACCCGGATCTGCCATTATTGCTAAACTAACAAACTGTAAAGAGTGTAGAATGGTTATACCGAACGATCCGAGTCCTTCGTTCTTCAACCATCATCCCACGCTCCGTTGCGGCTGCTCCGATCTCGTCAATCGCCGATCTCCTCGTCGAGGTGGCACCACATGATCGGTTCTTTAAACGGGCTCCCGCCTCTGACTCGAGGCAACTCGATCGTCAAGTTTGCTAAAAGAGACGACCAAGATTGATGTAGAGAATGAGTAGATGACTTTGTCTCACTTCGTCCAAATCCGTGGACGATCGGTTAATGAAGTTGCCGTGGAAATCGGGTGATGGAATGAAATGGACTGTGAAATTCCATACACCGATAAAACCTTTCATAATCTTTTCTCTCTAAAATGAAACCAACAAGTGAGAGTGAGGAGAGAGAGAGGGCAAGCCACTTATAAAGAAGGAGGAAGGTGAGTGTAGGAGGAGGGAGGTGACCATAATCAAAAGCTTCTCACTTAAATATCTTAAGCAATCCAAAACACATTAATGAAAACAATGACACATATAAACCTAGTCATCATCTCTTTAATGTATCCAATAAGAACACTACACCAAATAGCCTAGTCACCTCATCTAGAATATTCTAGAACACTGACTCACCTCATCTGTAGAAAAGATAAATCCGTCTTTAACAGAATGTTAAAAGACGGCTGATAGAAAACTGGAAACTGGCAACTTCCAAAAGTGATCCTGAAACGACTTTCAGGATAACCCCGAAACTGTATAAATATACCCGCATTTGTATTACGACCGAATACAAATGCAACTGAGACAAAGATATTAAACCTACTCAATATAATACTCAGATCCGGCTTAAACTAAAGCCGACCAGTATCATCTGTCCGAAAATCGACACGTGCGTAAACGCACGTGCATTTTCCGAACCCTGCCATAAAACCATACGGCCTCTACAACGTTTCGCCCGAACTTGGGAAACTGCCTGTGGGGGACTCTAATGACTCGTCAGCACCCTGGCAGTGGGTTTAACCACAAACCGTCAGCGGCACTAGCTATGCGTAACGGCTGCCCACGGACTGACCTCAAGGGTGGCCGAGGAGCGAACTCAAGGGAGACCGATGAGCGAACTCCTCCGAAAACCCTACTGAGCCTAACAGTGACAATGTATATACAGTCCGGTCCGTTCGTCAATGAGTATCGCATATCTGCCTAGGGGGCTAGCAAGGTCAGACCCCCAATAGCAGTATAAGTCGCGTCGGAGTGAAGCCCAATAACACCCTGAGATACTACTGGAGTACCTACCAGTAAATCTCCTGCCACGGCCGTGGGCTTTGTGTAATGGCTCTCCTAGACACAGCACGATCTCGCCCCCAATACCGGGAGAGACGAATCCCCTGCCGATCCGCTCACGTGCCTCCATATGGCTCGGGACTGTACCCAAAAGCTACCTGTTTGCACGACTCCTTTGAGCCGTGGTAGGGTAGAAATCAAAGCACAGTGGGAACTCACACGAGACAAATGACGACCTCAGGTCGATGAACTAACCTGTACACATGTCACCAGGGAACTGCTATCTGACGATAGATATAATACTAACTAGCAGATTCCCGGCGAGTCCTGTCCGGTGTACTCATAACCCAATGAGCACCTGTATACATCTTAGGTGATCCAACTACACCAGTGGCTTGTGAGACCGGCCACCGCCCCTCGTCGGGGTCTCGACTGTATACACTAGTCTACTCCGGAGTATCGATGCCCTGTCTCGAAACTCCCACGACTAGGGACCACAATTAAGGATATGCATATAAACTACCCAACTCTCACGTATATGATCGCCATCATACTGTTGGTAGTAAAGCAAGATCCTAAGGGCTCTATCAAAGTGTAACATGCAATCAGTCACCTGAACATGTACACGACTGATAAAGGCAAACCAGATAGCATACTATCATTTCGAGTAAGACTGTCCTACCGGGATAGGTCCTCCGCAATCATTGCAATCACGTACCTGCGATCCAATAATTGACTATGAGGGCACTATCTCCAACATTGGAGAACCTGAAAAAATTGGAAAGAGATCAGAAAGGCGAAGGAGGCACCGAATCTCGCAAAAAACCAAACACTTACCTACACGGACTCCTGGGCGATGGATGCCATCTGGGCCCTGAAGGTCTCCCCGGGGACCCTACCCCCCGCCGATTTCTCTATTTCATGAAGCAGGCTATCCACGACGGATAGCCCCGAGGGCACCGCGAACTGGAGGTCCCCCCTCCACCATGATTGGGGAGGGCGAGCCCCGGGAAGACCTCTGGGAACCCCTCTTGAGCGGCTCCGAGGGAGAGCCGATCTCCTCCTCTGAGACTGTAGAGTTACTAGGCACTCTAACAAGGGTTAAAAAGCATCAACCATGCCCGATTAAAATTTTAGCCGTGCCTAACAATCCTAAACAAGATCTTTGCTAGAAAATTAGAGTTTCACATGCAAGTAAATAGCATCTACAACTAAGTGAATACGAAATACAACCTTTGTAGATCGGTCCTTTACTTCTTTAGCTCCTTGTTGAAGTCCCTTCGCTGTGATCGTGGTTCTCTCGGACTCTTGCATGGCTTCACGAGGCTAAAGGAGCGTCCGTGCTTGAAGTCTTCGAGACCGAAGATGATCTACGTCGAGGGGATGCCAACTCAAGCTTCTACTTCACTAACTAGAGAATTAGTGAAGCAAACACCCTAAAATAAAGTGCTAGTCTAGTAAAGGATGGAGAAATAAGAAGTGGGTTCACTTTAGAATTTATTTTCTTACAATGTTTCTCACTTTGGATCAAACCCTAGAGAGCTCTTTTGCTCAAGGAAGAAGACGAAGAAATAAAGAGAGAAAGATAATGATCAAGTGAGAAAACTAACCATGGTGAGTGAGTATCATGTACTAACTCATGTAGATGTTAGTTATATGTATGCCCTAGAGGCCATTACTGTACATAGGATGTATATTGTAGTGGATGCTTGGACATATATAGGGAGGACTTTCTTGCTCGACATGATAGTATGCTATCTGGTTACTCTTTACCTTAACGTGTATACTGATTGTCTCTCTGTTACATGTTGGTAAAGCCCTTAGGATGTGTACTTGACTACCTAGACTATGATGCAGATCATACTAGTGGGGACATGGTAGTCCATAAGTACATCCTTCAAGGTCCCTAGTCGTGGGTGTATCGAGACGGGGCATCGATATACCAGAGTAGACTAGCGTATACCTTCTCGACCCATACAGATGGGCGATGGATGATCCCATATCCATTGGTGTTTGACATCAGAGATGATATACAGGTGCTCAGTATAGACTGGGTACACTGGACGGACTCGCCGAGAACTCCCAGATGGTATTATACCTCACGTCAGATGGCAGTTCTCTGGTGACACTGGTACAGGTTAGTCTGTAGACCCGAGATCGTCATAGAGTCTTGTGTGAATCCTACCGTGCTTTGATTTCCACCTTACCACATCCAAGAGGGCGTGCAAAACGGTGGTTTTTGTGTACAGTCCCGAATCACATGGAGGCGATGAGCGATAGGAAGGGATTCGTCTCTCCCGGTATAGGGGGTTGATGTTGCGCTGTGTTCGATTGGCTATAACCGGAAATCCCTGGCCAGGGTTGCTGAGATTTACTGGTAAGTGTTACCAGTAGTTTCTCGAACAGTTATAGACCTCGTATCGACACGACTTATCGAGCTATTGGGGTCTGACATTTACCACCCCTAGGCAAGATATGCGACATATCAGACGACGAGACCGGACTATACGGTAAGTGTTACTGGTTGGATTCACTGGAGTATGAGCGGGCTTGCTCGTCGATCTTCTGATCGCTCAATACCCGGGTGGCCGTTACGTTTAGCAGACCTCTTGCGGCTTGTGGGTGTTTGATATGATCATCATCTGCTGCCGGCGTATTGACGAGTCTTTAGAGTCCTACACAGAGGTTTCCTGGCTCAAGCGAAACGAAATAGGAGCACATATGAGATATGTGCGGGACCGAGAATAATGCGCGTATGTGATACCGTATTCTATTCTCGCGATGAATGTATCGAATGGTTGTATGCGATATAACCTAGTTATCGAATCAAAGATTGATTCGATAAGCCGATACATTCGATACTAGTCGGTTATATGCGATATGACCGGATCGTTAAATCAAGTGTTGCTTTAATGATTTAATGTATAATTATATATTTGATATATTACTTTGCATTAACTAATATTGATTCACTTTAAATGGATTTTCTCACTTGGATGTACAAGTTGTATATGTGATATACTTTTTGTGCAAATGATTGTATCATGTTTGATGATGCATGTTTACTTGGTTAAGTGTAAAAAATAAACCATGGTTAAATTAATGATTAGGGTTTTTTTTATCCATTACTTATTTATTCATTCATTTATCTTTATAATTTGGATTAAAAGAAATGAGAAATGAAAAGATATTGGTTGCTTTCATTCATGATGCTTCTTGAAGCTTCATGCCACTTTGACCAAAGTGACCATTTTGTCTTCATTTCCAAAACCCTAACCATTCTTCTAACCTTAGTTAATTCTCTACATCTAACCATGGTTTAAATTATGATAAGAATGATTTTTATTATTCTTTTGGATTAACTTATCATAACATTATCTTCTTCTTCTTCATCTTCTACTTGAAGAAAAAGCTTGCCTCATCAATGGCAACTTGATGAAAAGAGTGAGAAATCCAATTCTAAAGTGAACCCACCTCCTATTTCTTCATCCTCTAGCTCTTGCCAAGTAGTATAGGGTGTTCTCTTCACAAGTTTCATGACTTGGTGAAGTGGGAGCTTGATCTAGTGATGCCTCGACGTAGATCATCTTCGGCACGAAGCCGACGACCTTGCCCGCCCATTTCTCCGATGAAGCCGACGCTAGAGCCCGGGTTTCCATTTGGACAGCGAGGAGACTTCATTGCGGAGCTATGGAGGTGGAGGACCGGATCTACAAAGCTTGTATTTCCGTTCTTTATTAGTAAAGTTGTTTACTAGTTATTGTTATCGCCTAATTTTCTAGCCAACGATCTAGTCTAGGGTTTCTCGGCACCGTAAAATTTGAAATTGGCATGGTTGATGCCTTGTGAGACCCCTTGAGAGTGCCTAGGAACCCTACAGTGGTATCAGAGCCTAGCTAGAGCCTTAGGCGAAGTCTAGACGACGTTTGAAATCCGAACGAACCCGAAACCCTAATACAAAATGCTCTCTGGACTTTTTCTAAAAACTGGGTTTTTTCAAGATTAAAAATGCTTAAAAAATTCAGAAGGGAATTATAAGAATTACGGTGCAAAAATTACCTAATGATCTCTCTAAAAAGCGGCGGAACCGCGGCATTAGCCGCCTATTGCGGCGATTCCGCGCTCATTTCGTCCCTTCTTCAGTTGAATTTTGCACATTAATTCCTATTTTTCAGTGCTGGTTTTCCTGGGAATTTTTAATCTGAACTCAAGAATTGAGTTTTCTGGGTTGTATAGGGAGTTCGTAGATTCGATCGAATTATCAAATTTTGTCTAAGTGTTTTCCGGATAATTTATTGAATATGTTAAAAAGTTCGACCGGATATAAATACTCACTTTTTCCCCTGCCGGGAAATTTCCAATTGTTGGACTTTTCCGTAGTTTAATGACGTTCTAAGTAGTGCAAGTAATGCGATGGTCCCTCTAGAAGACAACAAACCTTAACTCGATTATGTGACCGTCTTGAACTGCCCTTTGAACCTTAGGGTTTGGGGCAGTACGGCGTGCCACATGTGAGGCGTTGGCTTGACCCTTCTACGGCTGGACCGTTGGTACTGAGGCATGAACTGGATGTTTTTAAACTTGTTTCATGTGTTGAGCTGTTTCGGGAAAACTTGGGTGTTTGACTGTTCGATCGGAAAGTTTAACATTTTCTATTTATCTGGAATGGGATACAATAATTGGAATTCACAAGTAGTTATGAGATAACTGAATGAATGTTATAAACACAGCACTTTAGTCTCATTTGATCGGTTGCCACGGAATTTTGATGTGATCAAAAGTCCGTCGCAATCACGTAGCATACGCGGATACTCGCCGGGTAAACTTAATAGACAGCTATACCCCATAGCCCCGACCAAGTGACTGTAGGAGAACCCCATCACCGAAAGCATCCGTTCGGGTGCTCGCGGCAGCGGTGTTCCGCCTTGGTGCACTTCGTCGACGGTATCGGGGGTGCGGCTGCCTACTAAAGTTTGCGACGAGCATTCGATCAGTTTTTCGGGAATCTTGTTGAATTGCCCGACTTTATATTGAAAAGTGTTTTCGATAACGAGACTAAAATGCGGGGTTTATAATTGTTAGGAATGTGATGTCTAAGGAATTCATTTGGTCAGGCATGCGATGTCTGAGGTGGTTGCGGATTCCAACTGTTGTAGTTTTACAATTTCTTTTCTGTGACCGTAAGTGTAATATGTGATATCTCCGGTTTCGTTGCGATATGTCAACGACAATTGGGATGCGCATATTTACTTACATTGATGACATGTGATGTTATGTGTTGCTGGATATGTTATATTGGATCGTCGTGTTTGAATAGCCGGGGGTTTTTATGTGAGATGAGTGTTTTTCATTTTCATTCATGTAAAAACTTGTATGTAATATTCTTTTATTGGGGCACTTCCAGGTTGCGGAAGTTGTCACCCTTTGTATATTATTTACTTTTCCGCACTAGGATAGACCCAAGGAGGGGAGCACAAGTAACCGGGTTCTGGAGTCCAGTGGGAGACCAACTCGAGGAGTCGAGTCCGGGTCTCCTAAATCAAGAATTGGTAGGGTTGCTTGCCGCTCTCGTAGGGGTCTAGGGGTGTGGGTTTGGCTATTCATCGCGACCGTGGAATCTGTGTTTTATACTGGCTTGTATTGAAAACACGGACGTCCTAGTATATCCAATATTTCATATGTTTCTTCTGCTGCGATATCTGTGATGTGATCATGTGATGTTCTGTGATAGATACTATATATAGTATATATGATATATTATATAGACGTTACTTATGTTTTACACCCGCGCTAGCCCTGCCCCGCTCTGCCGTTAGTTACCTAACCTAACGGTGCACGAGGGGATATCGAGGCGAATGCGGATGGCATAAGTGTACGTCGTATTTATCTGTGATGTTAAGGTATTTAAATGATGGGACTTCATTAATATGATTAATGAAATAAAAGAAACCTAAGATGTTGTAGAATCGAATTTCAAAATAAAACAGGTAGCTACAGTTCTTGCTTTGCACAGCGGTATATATGATATATCCTGCACCTTATTCGATAAGGAAAGGACCGAGATCCCTTCACCGGGAGTGACTCCTTTAGCAATAACTGGCAGATGCTACACACTCGGTTTGTCTTTTGATTGCTTTTAAGAGTTTTTGCTTTGCACAGTGATATATATGATATATCCCGCACCTCATTCGACGAGGAAAGGATCGACGATCCCTTCACCGGGAATGACTCCTTTAGCAAAACTAGAAAAGCCTCATAAACACTCCATTTTAAAATCATTTGATTCTACAACGATATAAAGTTCATTGCGCAAAAGGTTTTCTTAAAAACCTGTCGCAGCCCTCCGTCATTTCAGATAAGTAATAGTTAGTATTCATGCTGCGTTTGTTGACTCAGTCAAGGCGTAGTGTGCGGTAGCTGATTAGTGCTTACCTGCAAAGCATATGATGCGATTGGATTAGGGTAGTCATGCGACCTTGTTGACTCAGTCAAGGGTTGTGCGGGTGGGTTTAATTCAATCGGGAAATGACGGGTTGAACTTTACTTGCGGTCTATGGTTTGTTGACTCAGTCAAGGTCATAGATCGCTTGGGGCAAAAGATTATCGGGAATTTCAAGTGTTGAAATTTGCAATGAGATTGCATACCTTCTATGAGATAGTTGGATCCCGATACCCGCTGCGAGTAATTGTTACTCCTGGGAGAGTTTTACACATTACAATTAGCCGATCAAGTAGGTGTCTAGAAAGGTGTCAACGGGGTTACGCCTCTGGGAAAACGAGGTTTACATTAATAAGGTTCGTGCGAAAGCACGAGGGACCTCCCTCAAAGTACCGACACCGGCCTGGCTGAAAGATTGGCGAACTTGTAGTATGTAATTAATCCCGGCTAGTCTTTCCTTTTAGGGTTTGAAGGAAGATTTGATAAAAAGCAGTGGGAGCCATCCTAATTAGATAAAATAATAACCAATCTATTCTTACAAAGAGCGCACGCTGAGTGTTTTCTGTTAGTGTTTATGCCCTAGAAGGCCATTACTGTATCATACTAGCTTGTATATTACTTAATGGAAGCTTGGGATATTCACATGTATATAACAGTCTTGCTAAACATGGTAGTATGCTACTTGGTTTTTCTATCTTAATATGTGAGTATACGTATTGATAGAGCTCTTAGGATCTTGCTTGGCTACCAGCGTTGTGATGGCAGTCACACTAGTGGGGGCTGGGTAGTCTACAAGCACATCCTTATTCAGGTCCCTGGTCGTTGGATTATCGAGACAGAGCATCGATACTCCGGAGTAGACTAGTGTGTACGCTTCTCATCCCAGTTGGGGAGATGGTCTGTCCCACAGCCGTCAGTACGTCGTACTGGAGATAGTATACAGGTGCTCGTTAGGTTACGGGTACACCGGACAGGACTCACAGGGAACTGTTGGTTGGTTTGATACCAGTCGTCAGTAAACAGTTCCCAGGTGACATGAGTACAGCGTAGTCCGCAGACTTGACACTGCTACTTCGCCTCGAGTGTGTCCCACTGTTCTTAGATTGCTACCCTACCACGGCTCTATGGAGTCGTGCAAACAGGTAGCAGTTGGGTACAGTCCCGAGCACTTGGAGGCAGTGGCGGTTAGACAGGATTCGTCCCTCCCGGTATTGGGAGTAGATATCGTGCTGTGTCAGAGAGCCATTACGCAAAGTCCCTGGCCAGGGCAAGCGAGATTTGCTGGTAGGTTCCAGCAGTTTCTCAGGGTGTAATGGGCTTCACTCCGACACGACTTATACCGCTATTAGGGGACTGACGCTTGCCGCCCCCCTAGGCCCGATATGCGATAGTCATGGACGAACGGACCAGACTGTATGGAGATTGTCACATTAGACTCAGTAGGAGTTCGGATGGGTTTACTCATCGGCCTTCTTATCGACAACTACCTGGGGACCGTTACGTACAGCTAGTGCCGCTTGCGGTCTGTGGTTAAACCCACTGCCAGCGTAGTAGTCGAGTCTCTAGAGTCCCACACAGAGAGTTTCCTACTCCAGGCGAAACGATATAGAGGTTGCATGGTTTTGCGACAAAGGGTTCGGACGCATACGTGCGTTTACGCGCGTACGACTTTCGGACAGATTTTACCAGTCGTCTTTGGTTTAAGCCAGTTACTGGTATCCGGTTATTGGATTTATACAGTCTAAAGTTTTTCCGTATTTTTACGGATCGGAGGGGCGTTCTCGTAATTACTCGAGAAGCTTCTAGAAGATGTGACTAAGGAGGTTTGTTTTGGAAAGAGAGTGAGTCATAGTGGTGATTCATTCACTTCATTAATGCACATTTATTGCTTAATGACTCATGTTAATGAATCATCACAAGATATTTTGTGAAGCATGCTTATTCATTTCCTTTATTGATTTATTGAAAATAAGAATGCTTCATAATATTATGATACACTCTCTCTCTTCTCTCATTATCATATCACACATTCTCTCTCCTCAAGCTCTCATCTTCTAACCCTAATCCTTAATCCTCATGTGTTGAGATCAAAGGATTAGTTAGACTAAACAATCCATAACCTACACTCTATATCATCCTCTCATCTTTGATTAGCAATCAAAGTTGATTAGTTACCTCAAGTTAGAGGTTTAGCTTGGAGTTTCGCTCTCGGGTGGATCGTCTACTACCTAGAGAAGGCCGAGGAGAACCAAGGAGGACATAAAGAAGAAGGACCGGTTCATTAGGTATAATCCCTAATCTCTTTAGTGAGATGAAACTTTAGAATACGGTTATTTAGAGTTTAGCTTCGATTCATGCGGTTAGTCGATGTTTGTTGTTTAAACTTGATAAGTTTTTGTAAATTCCGCCTCCCCATAAGTACTGGGGTGTACTACATCGACTTACAGTGGTATCAGAGCCTCGCTAAACACTAAATAACTTAATCGCAAATTTGTACGAATTTCGAACGAAAAAACGAAGCCGGAAAACCCTAGTTCTGTTAAGTTTCTGTCGAAGTGAAAATGAAGTCCTAAAATTTTTCTGGTGTGTTCAGAGAGCTTGACATGAACACAGGAGAACACCCAAGAAATTCGAGCCAATGATTCGACCAAAGAGCCGCGGAAGCGCGGCGGATCCCACCGATCCGCCGCGCATCCGCGGCCGAGTTGCCGAGTCATGGGCTCAATTTTTTTGGGTGGGTCCCCTGTGATATTTGGGGTTTTCTGGAATATTTAATTATTGCTCAGGTTACTGTTTAACAGAGCAGATTTTGGAGCAATTTTGAAGTTGTTTATTCGATCGAAAAATACAGTATTTGCGTATTGGATTATATCTGTGATTGTTTGATGTGTTCGTAAACCTCCCCCAACTGCTAGTATGTCGGTTGGCAGGGGGTTGCACATTTCTGAAATGGTTATATCTGTTTGTGCATATAAACTGTATTGGACTGTTGTGGTGTATAGCCGGGGTTAACAATGGTTTATTGATTTATTCATTTGTTGTAAATGTAATTTGTTGTAATATTATTTTCGCGGGGCACTTCCAGGTTGCGGTCGTAGCCACCGTTGTATTATTTCATTTTACTGTTTTTTGCTCCTAGGACTGACCCAAGGTGGGGTACACAGACTGCCGGGTGGGTAGTTTGCTGTACCCGTAGGGGTCGAGGGTGGGGTAAACGGCTATTCATCACAACTGTGTAATCTGTCTTTTCTTGCAGGCTCAAAAGAAATACAGATTGCTTGCAAATCCAATATTGTTTATCTGTGTTCTGGAATGAATATCATTACGTCAGACGAATGTAAAATATCTATATTTATTATAGCTATTTAGACATCACTTATGTTTTACACCCGCGCTAGCCCAGCCCCCGCTCTGTCGTTAGTTAAGTAACCTAACGGGTGATGACGGGACCCCGTGGCGAATGCGGATGGCATAAGAGGACGTTATATTTTCGTTGTTTTCTGCAATGATAGGTTAATGATGGGACGCATTATCTATAATGCAAAGTAAAACAAACCAAAGTTTAAATCGTTGGAACAATTTAAAAGAAACCACTCGGTTATTTTTAAAACAGATATTTTTAAATGCGGAGCTTTAACCACTCCTTTTAAAAGCTATCAGGTTCCTTCGGTTATATCAAGTTCACTACGTTCACGGTTTCGCCAAAACCAGTCGTAGCCCTCCGTCATTTCTTATGGATAGTCAGTAGTATTCAAGCTATGTTTGTTGGCTTTCGTCAAGACATAGTGTTTGGTAGCTGCTGGGGTATTCATTTGTTACATAGATAGATGTGTTGGTTTGGGACAGTCGCATTACCTTGTTGGCTTTCGTCAAGGGTATATACGGGTGGGTTCAAATTAACAAGATAATGATGGGCAGAACTTGACATGTGACTTATGATTTGTTGGCTTTCGTCAAGGTCATAAGAGCATGGGGCAAAAACTTATATCGGGAATTTCTAAAGAAACTGAAATTTGCAAAGAGATGCATACCATTTGGAGTTTGATGAATGTTGGTAGGATTCCTTCAACATTATCATACGATGATATTTGGATCCCGATCCTACTGTGAGTATATGCTACTTATCAGGATATTCGTCGCTTAACGATCAATGCTATAAACCTAGTAGGTGTCCAGAAAAGTGTCAGCGGGGTTACGCCCCCAGAGAAAAGAGGTTATTTAATTAAGGAACTTCGCGAAAGCGTTGGAAAACCTCCCTCGAAGTATCGACACCGGCCTGGCTGAACGGTTAAGCAAGTATTGTACGGTGAGAATAGTCTTGGCTAATTCTTCTTTTATGGTTTGAGGAAGAATTCGAGAAACAGTGGGAGCCATCCAGTTTAGATAAACTAAAAACCACTCTAAACTTGCAAGAGCATCATGCTAAAGAGTTTTCTTCTCTCTCTCCTAATTGCAGCGACCCTGAAAATGACTGGACTTAAGTTACTTTTAGAGAAAAATATACTGACAGGGCCAAACTATAAAGATTGGCTGCGGAATGTCAAGATGGCTTTGACCTATGACAAACTGGGGTACGTCCTCACCGCTACGGCACCTGCTGTCCCTGGTCCCAAATCCAGCAATGCGGATAAGGAAATCCGCAAAACCTGGGATTTAGATTGCGCGAGAGCCAAGTGCATCGTGCTTGCCTCGATGAATAATGAACATCAGAGGAGGCACGAGGATATGTCCTTAGATGGCATATTTCTCCATACAAAGGAACTTTATGGAGAGCAATCTCGTATAGCAAGATACGAGACCTCAAAGAAATTGTTTCGAGCGAGGTTGGCTGTCGGGTCATCGGTAGGTGAACATGTCCTACAGATGATTGGCTATATAGAAGAGCTCGCAGACCTTGGGACGACTTTGGATAATGAGCTCTATACAGACCTTGTTCTCCAGTCCCTTCCTCCCACCTACGCCCAGTTTATCCTCAACTTCAATCTTCAAGGAAAAGAAGTTGAACTTGCGGAACTCCTGAACATGTTAAGGAGTGCAGAGGGCACCTTGCAGAAGGCAAGGGAAACACCCGCTATGTTTGTTGGCGGTTCATCTTCTTCCGGGTCCAAGGCTAGGGCCAAAGGAAGGAAGAAGAAGGCCGCACCCAGACCTAGAGGAGGTGTTAGTAAGGTGGGAAAGAAGGGAAAGAAAAAGATTGCAGCACCGGTAGTTGGCCTGGATGAGTGCTTCCATTGTCACAGGAAAGGGCACTGGAAGAAGGATTGCAAGGCGTGGAACGCCAAGAACCAGGAACCGAAGCAAGCTGTGGCTTCGACTTCAGGTGTGTTTGTAATTGAGAATTGTCTGTCGATCAACTCTACTTCCTGGGTATTGGATACCGGGTCAGGATCTCATATTTGCAATTCATTGCAGGCACTGAGAAACCGTAGAGTGCTGAAGGAAGGTGATATGATCCTCAGGGTTGCTAACGGAGCTAGCGTGGGAGCTGCGTCCGTCGGGGATTATCACCTAGGATTGACGAGTGGACACATTTTGGTTTTACATAACTGTTATTTTGTACCCAGCTTAACGTGTAATATCATATCAGTTTCCTTGTTATCAAATAAAGGTTATGATTTCACGTTTGTAAGAGATGTTGTCAACATCCACCTTAATCATGGTTTGATTGGGTCCGGTACTCTAAATAACGGCATATATGTGTTAAACCAACTCCAAATTTTCAATGTCCAGAACACACTAAAAAGAAAGTCTCCAGATTTAAATAAAGCTTTCTTATGGCATTGTAGACTGGGTCACATCAATGAGAGAAGGTTGACTAAGTTGCATAGAGAAGGATATTTGGACACGTTCGAATATCAAACTTATGACACTTGTCAATCTTGTCTCAAAGGAAAGATGACAAAGACTCCATTTACTGGACAAGGAGTACGAGCGAGCGAGCTCTTAGGACTCATACACAGTGATGTATGTGGTCCAATGTCTACACATGCAAGAGGTGGTTATTCCTACTTCATTACTTTTACAGATGATTTCTCTAGGTATGGACATGTTTTCTTAATGAAGCATAAATCCGAGGCCTTTGAGAAATTCAAGGAATACAAGAGTGAAGTGGAAAACCAAACAGGCAAAAGTATTAAGACACTAAGATCTGATCGAGGTGGAGAATACTTAAGTGCCGAGTTCCTAGGTTACCTAAAAGAGAAAGGAGTTCTCTCTCAGCTTACTCCTCCGTACACTCCACAGCATAATGGTGTATCGGAGAGACGGAATCGAACCCTATTGGATATGGTACGATCCATGATGAGTAATGCTGAGTTACCGCGATCTTTCTGGGGTTATGCGCTAGAATCGGCGGCATATCTTTTGAACAAAGTTCCAACCAAAACTGTGCCTACCACACCATATCAGATATGGAGTGGGAAGAAACCCTGTCTTCAGTACCTGAAGACATGGGGATGTCCAGCTTTTGTTAAAAAGCAGCATGTGGACAAGCTCGAGGCACGCTCAGTAGAGTGTAAGTTTGTGGGATATCCAAAGAACTCTATGGGATATTATTTCTATCACGCAGAGGAACAAAAGGTTTTTGTTTCTCGTCATGCCCGCTTCTTAGAAACTGAATTTTTGGAAAATCAGAAGAGTGGGAGCGAAATAGAACTGGAAGAAATTCCAGAACCACAAGCTGCTACTGAAATTTTGGTAGAACCAGAGGTTCAAGAAGAACAGAACATTCCCGCACCCCTCCGCAGGAGTAGTAGGCCGTCTCATCCGCCTGAGAGATACTACGGTTTTCTCATAGATGGGGATAGAGAGGATTGCATCATAGATGATGATGAACCTACTGACTTCAGGCAGGCCATCCAGAGCGGCGACTCGGTACGATGGCTAGATGCAATGCGGACCGAAATGGAGTCCATATACACCAACAAAGTATGGACTTTGGACTTTGCTCCAGATGGGGTAAAACCCATAGGATGCAAATGGATCTTCAAGAAAAAGATTGGTGTAGATGGACAGGTGGAAACCTATAAGGCTAGACTTGTTGCAAAGGGTTTTCGTCAAAGACCTGGTTTGGACTATGACGAAACCTTTTCTCCAGTGGCTATGCTCAAATCCATTCGGGTCCTTCTTGCAATTGCTGCCTTCCATGATTATGAAATCTGGCAGATGGACGTAAAGACGGCTTTTCTGAATGGAAATTTAGAAGAGAGCGTCTATATGGATCAGCCAGAGGGTTTCAATCAGAGTGGGAGCAGCGGGAAAGTATGCAAGCTGCTTAAGTCCATTTATGGACTAAAGCAGGCATCGCGGAGTTGGAACATCTGTTTTGATGAGACAGTCAAAGAATATGACTTTATCAAAAATCCAGATGAACCGTGTATATATAGTAAAGTTGTGGCCAGAAGTGTCGTATTCCTCGTCTTGTACGTGGATGACATTCTATTGATAGGAAATGACATTCCTATGCTACAATCTGTCAAAGGATTCTTGTCACACAGGTTCTCCATGAAAGACCTGGGTGATGCCTCTTACATTCTGGGGATCCGGATCTATCGTGATAGATCCAAGAGGATGTTGGGACTTTCGCAGTCCAGGTATATCGACACTGTACTGAAGAGATTCAGTATGGAAGATTCAAAGCGCGGTAATCTACCGGCTTGTCACGGAATCACCCTCTCCAAAGAGATGTCTCCCAAGACTGATTTGGAAAGGGAACGCATGTCTATTATACCCTACGCTTCTGCGGTAGGCTCTATAATGTATGCGATGTTGTGTACCAGACCAGATGTAGCTTACGCACTGAGCGTGGTAAGCCGGTATCAGTCAGACCCAGGGGAGAAACACTGGATAGCAGTAAAGAACATTCTCAAGTACCTGAGGAGGACTAAGGAGATGTTCTTGGTTTACGGCGGAAAAGACCTCAGGTTGGAGGCCTTTGCTGATTCCGGCTTCCAGAGTGATAAGGACGATTCCAAGTCCATGTCGGGTTATGTCTTTACCCTCAATGGAGGGGCGGTGTGCTGGAAGAGCTCCAAGCAGGACACCGTTGCTGACTCGACGATGGAAGCGGAGTATATAGCTGCTTGCGATGCCGCAAAAGAAGCAGTCTGGATGAAGAAGTTCCTAACAGAACTTCAGGTGGTTCCTACCATAGTTGATCCAATACCTCTGTATTGCGACAACAACGGAGCTATAGCTTTAGCGAAGGAACCAAGGTCCCATCAGAAGTCCAGACACATCTTGAGGCGGTATCACCTGATCAGGGAGATCATTGATCGTCAGGAGATCGAGGTTCGGAGAGTTGCTTCAGAAGAGAACATTGCTGATCCATTCACGAAGGCCCTTCCTCAGATTCAGTTCGAGAGGCTACTCGAGATCATTGGTCTGCGATATGCCAGTACATGGCCCTAGTGCAAGTGGGAGATTGTTAATGTTTATGCCCTAGAAGGCCATTACTGTATCATACTAGCTTGTATATTACTTAATGGAAGCTTGGGATATTCACATGTATATAACAGTCTTGCTAAACATGGTAGTATGCTACTTGGTTTTTCTATCTTAATATGTGAGTATACGTATTGATAGAGCTCTTAGGATCTTGCTTGGCTACCAGCGTTGTGATGGCAGTCACACTAGTGGGGGCTGGGTAGTCTACAAGCACATCCTTATTCAGGTCCCTGGTCGTTGGATTATCGAGACAGAGCATCGATACTCCGGAGTAGAGTAGTGTGTACGCTTCTCATCCCAGTTGGGGAGATGGTCTGTCCCACAGCCGTCAGTACGTCGTACTGGAGATAGTATACAGGTGCTCGTTAGGTTACGGGTACACCGGACAGGACTCACAGGGAACTGTTGGTTGGTTTGATACCAGTCGTCAGTAAACAGTTCCCAGGTGACATGAGTACAGCGTAGTCCGCAGACTTGACACTGCTACTTCGCCTCGAGTGTGTCCCACTGTTCTTAGATTGCTACCCTACCACGGCTCTATGGAGTCGTGCAAACAGGTAGCAGTTGGGTACAGTCCCGAGCACTTGGAGGCAGTGGCGGTTAGACAGGATTCGTCCCTCCCGGTATTGGGAGTAGATATCGTGCTGTGTCAGAGAGCCATTACGCAAAGTCCCTGGCCAGGGCAAGCGAGATTTGCTGGTAGGTTCCAGCAGTTTCTCAGGGTGTAATGGGCTTCACTCCGACACGACTTATACCGCTATTAGGGGACTGACGCTTGCCGCCCCCCTAGGCCCGATATGCGATAGTCATGGACGAACGGACCGGACTGTATGGAGATTGTCACATTAGACTCAGTAGGAGTTCGGATGGGTTTACTCATCGGCCTTCTTATCGACAACTACCTGGGGACCGTTACGTACAGCTAGTGCCGCTTGCGGTCTGTGGTTAAACCCACTGCCAGCGTAGTAGTCGAGTCTCTAGAGTCCCACACAGAGAGTTTCCTACTCCAGGCGAAACGATATAGAGGTTGCATGGTTTTGCGACAAAGGGTTCGGACGCATACGTGCGTTTACGCGCGTACGACTTTCGGACAGATTTTACCAGTCGGCTTTGGTTTAAGCCAGTTACTGGTATCCGGTTATTGGATTTATACAGTCTAAAGTTTTTCCGTATTTTTACGGATCGGAGGGGCGTTCTCGTAATTACTCGAGAAGCTTCTAGAAGATGTGACTAAGGAGGTTTGTTTTGGAAAGAGAGTGAGTCATAGTGGTGATTCATTCACTTCATTAATGCACATTTATTGCTTAATGACTCATGTTAATGAATCATCACAAGATATTTTGTGAAGCATGCTTATTCATTTCCTTTATTGATTTATTGAAAATAAGAATGCTTCATAATATTATGATACACTCTCTCTCTTCTCTCATTATCATATCACACATTCTCTCTCCTCAAGCTCTCATCTTCTAACCCTAATCCTTAATCCTCATGTGTTGAGATCAAAGGATTAGTTAGACTAAACAATCCATAACCTACACTCTATATCATCCTCTCATCTTTGATTAGCAATCAAAGTTGATTAGTTACCTCAAGTTAGAGGTTTAGCTTGGAGTTTCGCTCTCGGGTGGATCGTCTACTACCTAGAGAAGGCCGAGGAGAACCAAGGAGGACATAAAGAAGAAGGACCGGTTCATTAGGTATAATCCCTAATCTCTTTAGTGAGATGAAACTTTAGAATACGGTTATTTAGAGTTTAGCTTCGATTCATGCGGTTAGTCGATGTTTGTTGTTTAAACTTGATAAGTTTTTGTAAATTCCGCCTCCCCATAAGTACTGGGGTGTACTACATCGACTTACATTTTCTTCTCTCTCTCTCTCCAGGTAGCGACCATATCACGCCTTAATCAAGATAATAAAACGGATAAATTGACCGAACTCGCTTGTTATACTGAGCTGGGGAACGTTGGTCCCGCTCCAACCTATAATTGTTATAAGACAGAGCAGGAAATTGGGGAATACCAGATTTCCCGTGCCGCCCAAACGAAGAGAGTGCATGCTGATGCATCATCTTCGGGTGTGTTCATTATAAAGAACTGTTTCTCAGTATCCTCTGCATCCTGGGTATTTGATACCGGATCAGGATCCCAGATATGTAATCTGTTACATAGGGCTACAAAAGGGTAGAAAAACTGAGAACGGGTGATAAGTTTCATGAGACAGAAAACGGGGCAAGAGTTGCAGGCAAGTCTGTTGGTCACTGTCACCCTGTATTACCAATACATTGATTCTAAACGAATGTTATTAGATACCGAACCTGATATACAAAATCATATCAGTTTCTTTATTAGTAAAGAAATGATAAAATTTTGTATTGTTGGATAATGTTTTGAACATTTCCTATATCAAAAGTTGATCGGTTCAGGTACGTTATCTAAAAGCATTGATGTTCTAAATCAAACTACAGTTCTTAGTATACAGAACACACACAAGAGGAATAGTTCAGAAATGAACGAATCCTTCTTGAGGCATTGTAGACTATGTCATATCAATGCGACCCGACTAGCTGAAGTTACATGTAGATGCATATTTAAATCAGTTTGAATTTACATCTTATGAAACTTGCCAGTCGTGTCACAGAGATAAGATGACCATAGCCCTGATTATTGGAAACAGAGAAAGAGTTAATGAACTCTTGGGACTGATACATGATGATGTATGTAAGGTCTCCTGTCTACACATGCCAGGAATAGTTCTTTATACTTCATTATATTCTCTGATAATCTCTCAAGATTCAGTCATATGTTCCTGTTAGAACTTGAGTCCGAACCTTTTGAGATATTCACAGAATATAAGCGAGAAGTAGAGAACCAGAATACGGGTATAAGTATTATGTCCTATGATGAGATCAAGGAGGAGAATACTTGAGCACGGAATTTCTGGACTATTCTAAAGGGGAATGAGATTCTCTCTCAGCATTACTCCTCCGTATACACCATAGCACGATGGTATGTCGGGGCGGAGCAGATACACCCTATTTGATATGGTGTGCTCTATGATGAGTACTACTGAGTTACCTTTTTCCTTTGGGAGTTATGCGCTTGAGTAGCTGCATACCTATTGAATAGGGTTCAAATCAAATCAGTTGCCTACCACTTCATATGTGATATGGAAAGGGAAAAGCCCATGTCTTAAGCAAGTTAAGATTTGGGGTTGACCGGCCTATGTCTAAATGCAAAACCCGGACAAGCTCGAGGCAAGGTCTGTTATGTAGAACTGGAAAGGTTCCAGCTATACAAAATACAGCAGATAATTTGGTAGAACCAAAGGATTCAGTAGATGCCAACGAACCTCAGCCTCTCCGCCGATCTAGTAGGGTTCCACACCCACCTGAGAGATACTTCTGTTTCTCTATGACAGTGGGAGCGATGATTGCATCATGAGATGATGACCCAACTAGCTTCGAGCTGGCCATCAGGAGTGGGACTCTGTAAGAATGGCTGGATGCTTAGTGATCTGAGATGGAATCCATGTACACCAACAAAGTATGGACTTTGGTTGCTATAACTGAAGGGTTAAATCCCCATCAGGAGCAAGTATATCTTGAGAAGATTACTTGGTGTAAATGGAAAAGTTGAGACTTTCAAAGCAAGACTTGTTAAAGGTTTTCGTCATTGACCAGGCATGGATAATGATGAAACCTTTTCCAGTACCTATGCTTAAGTCCATCCAGATCCTACTTGCCACGGCTACATACCATGACTACGATATCTGGTGGTTGGGTGTCATGACAGCTTTTCTAAATGATGTTTTAGAAGAGAGCGTCTATAAGTACACAGCCAGAGGGCCTCGTAGACAGTGGGAGCAGCGGAAACGTGTGCAAGATGCTTTATAGGATAAAGCAGGCATCGCGGAGTTGGAACATCTGTTTTGATGAAGTAGTCAAAGAGTTTGACATCATCAAAATGGTAGATGAACCTTGTATATACAAAAAGGTAGTAGGGAGTATGCTGGTGATCCTCGTAGAGTACGTGGAAGACATACTCTTGATAGGGAAAGAGTTTCCTATGCTACGCTCGATCAATCTTCGCATATCACAATGATTCTCCATATAGGATCAAAGTGATACCTACAAAATCCTAAGCTTTGGATCTATGAGATAGATCTAATTGGATGTTAGGATACTCACTAGTTGTAGTGAGATGGTATCAATTGATCCTGGGGAGAATCACTGGAAGTGTTCCAGAGTGATAAGAACGACTGAATGTCAGTCACAGGCATTGTCTTTACCCTCAGTAAAGGGACGGTATGTTGGAAGAGTTCCAAGCTAGATACCGTGACATACTAGACGATAAAGGCAGGATACATCGCTACTTAAGATGCTACCAAAAAGGCTGTTTGGGTGTATATTGGTCCATGAGATGAACCACGTTCCTACCATTGTGAGACAATGGAGTTGTGGCTTGTGCCAAGGAACGCCGGTCCCATCAATGATCCAGACATATTCTAAGGAAGTATCACCTGATCATGGAGATGGTTGATCTCCAGGGTGATCTAGGTTTGGAGAGTAGACTCAGAGGACAACACGGCGGATCCACTCACGAAGGCCTATTCCCAGAAAGAGACTTTTAATGGGATGGTTGAGTATGAGATACTACAACCACTGCTACAGATGGCCCTAGTGCAAGTGGGAGATTGTTAGTTATATGTATGGCCTAGAGGCCATTATTGTACATAGGATGTATATTGTAGTGGATGCTTGGACATATATAGGGAAGACTTTCTTGCTCGACATGATAGTATGCTATCTGGTTACTCTTTACCTTAACGTGTATACTGATTGTCTCTCTGTTACATGTTGGTAAAGCCCTTAGGATGTGTACTTGACTACCTAGACTATGATGCGGATCATACTAGTGGGGAGATGGTAGTCCATAAGTACATCCTTCAAGGTCCCTAGTCGTGGGTGTATCGAGACGGGGCATCGATATACCAGAGTAGACTGGCATATACCTTCTCGACCCATACAGATGGGCGATGGATGATCCCATAACCATTGGTGTTTGACATCAGAGATGATATACGGGTGCTCAGTATAGACTGGGTATACTGGACGGACTCGCCGAGAACTCCCAGATGGTATTATACCTCACGTCAGATGGCAGTTCTCTGGTGACACTGGTACAGGTTAGTCTGTAGACCCGAGATCGTCATAGAGTCTTGTGTGATTCCCACTGTGCTTTGATTTCCACCTTACCACATCCAAGAGGGCATGCAAAACGGTGGTTTTTTGGTACAGTCCCGAATCACATGGAGGCGATGAGCGATAGGAGGGGATTCGCCTCTCCCGGTATAGGGGTTTGATATTGCGCTGTGTTCGATTGGCTATAACCGGAAATCCCTGGCCAGGGTTGCTGAGATTTACTGGTAAGTGTTACCAGTAGTTTCTCGAACAGTTATAGACCTCGTATCGACACGACTTATCGAGCTATTGGGGTCTGACGTTTACCACCCCTAGGCAAGATATGCGACATATCAGACGACGAGACCGGACTGTACGGTAAGTGTTACTGGTTGGATTCACAGGAGTATGAGCGGGCTTGCTCGTCGATCTTCTGATCGCTCAATACCTGGGTGGCTGTTATGTTTAGCAGACCGCTTGCGGCTTGTAGCTGTTTGATATGATCATCATCTGCTGCCGGCATATTGACGAGTCTTTAGAGTCCTACACAGAGGTTTCCTGGCTCAAGCGAAACGAAATAGGAGCACATATGAGATATGTGCGGGACCGAGAATAATGCGTGTATGTGATACCGTATTCTATTCTCGCGATGAATGTAACGAATGGTTGTATGCGATATAACCTAGTTATCGAATCAAGGATTTATTCGATAAGCCGATACATTGGATACTAGTCGGTTATATGCGATATGACCGGATCGTTAAATCAAGTGTTGGTTTAATGATTTAATGTATAATTATATATTTGATATATTATTTTGCATTAACTAGTATTGGTTCACTTTAAATGGATTTTCTCACTTGGATGTACAAGTTGTATATGTGATATACTTTTTGTGCAAATGATTGTATCATGTTTGATGATGCATGTTTACTTGGTTAAGTGTAAAGAATAAACCATGGTTAAATTAATGATTAGGGTTTTGTTTATCCATTACTTATTTATTCATTCATTTATCTTTATAATTTGGATTAAAAGAAATGAGAAATGAAAAGATAATGCTTGCTTTCATTCATGATGCTTCTTGAAGCTTCATGCCACTTTGACCAAGTGACCATTTTGTCTTCATTTCCAAAACCCTAACCATTCTTCTAACCTTAGTTAATTCTCTACATCTAACCATGGTTTAAATTATGATAAGAATGATTTTTATAATTCTTTTGGATTAACTTATCATAACATTATCTTCTTCTTCTTCATCTTCTACTTGAAGAAAAAGCTTGCCTCATCAATGGCAACTTGATGAAAAGAGTGAGAAATCCAATTCTAAAGTGAACCCACCTCCTATTTCTTCATCCTCTACCTCTTGCCAAGTAGTATATGGTGTTCTCTTCACAAGTTTCATGACTTGGTGAAGTGGGAGCTTGATCTAGTGATGCCTCGACGTAGATCATCTTCGGCACGAAGCCGACGACCTTGCCCGCCCATTTCTCCGATGAAGCCGACGCTAGAGCCCGGGTTTCCATTTGGACAGCGAGGAGACTTCATTGCGGAGCTATGGAGGTGGAGGACCGGATCTACAAAGGTTGTATTTCCGTTCTTTATTAGTAAAGTTGTTTACTAGTTATTGTTATCGCCTAATTTTCTAGCCAACGATCTAGTCTAGGGTTTCTCGGCACCGTAAAATTTGAAATTGGCATGATTGATGCCTTGTGAGACCTCTTGAGAGTGCCTAGGAACCCTACAGTAGAGACATAACCATGGCTAATCCTTATGGTTGGGTTAACAAATATCCATAGTAAAACAAACTTAGCGGAATTAGTCAATGCATCCACAAGCTTCCACAAGCTTCATGCATTTTTCTAATCCTCCACTAATTTTGTAATTACTTTAAATTTTAAAACCCAACATAATAAATAGCATGGTGTAAGTCTCATACACCCATGAATGATGTATCAACAACCATGATATAAAAAGAAAACACAATTTAATATATATCATATATACATTAAAGTTGTGCACATGTGAGAAAAACCCTTAAGTGAATAAATGTTAGTTAATGTAAATTAGTATATCCAATATACAATTATACAATAAATTATTAAATCAACACTTGACTTAATAATCCAGTCATAACTCATATAACCGATTAACATCCAATGTATCGACTTATCGAATCAACACTTGATTCGATAACCCGGCTATATCACATATAACCGACCGATACAGAAAGTCGTGAGAATAGAATACGGTATCACATACACGCATTATTCTCGGTCCCGCACATATCATATATGCGCTCCTATTTCATTTTTCCTGAGCCAGTAAAGTCTCTATGTAGGACTCTAAAGACTCGTCAATACACCGGCAGTAGGTGATGATCACATCAAGCACCCACAAGCCGTCAGCGGTACTAGCTGGACGTAACGGCTACCCGAGTATTGAGTGATCAGAAGATCAGCAAGTAAGGCCGCTCCAACACCTGTAGAGCCAAACGGTAACACTTCCCATACATTCCGGTCTCCTCGTCTGATATGTCGCATATCAAGTCTAGGGGTGGTAAACGTCAGACCCCAATAACCGATAAGTCATGCCGATGTGAGGCTCATAACGGGTCGAGAAACTACCGGTAACACTTACCAGTAAATCTCTAAATCAGCCCTGTCCAGGGACTTCCCTGTTATGGCCAATCGAGCACAGCGCAACATCAACCCCCAATACCGGGAGAGACGAAACCCCTCCTATCGCTCATCGCCTCCATGTGATTCGGGACTGTACCCAAAAACCACCGTTTTGCACGCCCTCTTGGACGTGGTAAGGTGGAAATCAAAGCACAATGGAAATCACACAAGATTCTATGATGATCTGGGGTCTACAGACTAACTTGCGCAAGTGTCACCAGAGAACTGCCATCTGACGTGAGGTATAATACCATCTGGGAGTTCTCGGCGAGTCCGTCCAGTGTACCCAGTCTCCATTGAGCACCCGTATACCATCTCTGATGTCAAACACCAATGGATATGGGATCATCCATCGCCCATCTCATGGGTCGAGAAGCGTATACGCTAGTCTACACTGGTATATCGATGCCCTGTCTCGATACACCCATGACTAGGAACCTTAAAGGATGTACTTATGGACTACACTGTCCCCACTAGTATGATCTGCATCATAGTCCAGGTAGTCAAGTACACATCCTAAGGGCTTTACCAACATGTAACTATAAGACAGTATCAAGAGACAAGTATACATGTTAAGATAGAGAGCAACCAGATAGCATACTATCATATCGAGCAAGAAAGTCCTCTCTATATATGTCCAAGCATCTAATATAATATACATCATCTGTACAATACTGGCCTCTAGGGCATACATACAACTAACAATCTCCCACTTGCACTTGGGCCAGCTACTGTAGTATCACATACCTAGCATCCCGAAGAGTCTCTCAAACTGTATCTGGGGAATGGCCTTCGTGAGTGGATCCGCTGTGTTATTCTTCGTGTAAACCCTCCAGACCTCGATCTCCCGGCGATCAACTATCTCCCGGATCAGGTGATACCGCCTCAGAATATGCCTGGATCGCTGATGGGACCTTAGTTCCTTGGCAAAAGCCACTGCTCCATTATTATTGCAATACAAAGGTATTGGATGCTCAATGGATGGAACCACTCCAAGTTCAGTAATGAATTTCTTGATCCACACAGCCTCTTTGGCAGCATCGTTGGCAGCGATGTATTCAGCCTCCATCGTCGAGTCTGCCACGGTTTCCTGCTTGGAACTCTTTGTAACATTTTCAAAAATATAAAATATTAATTTTGGGAATTTTTATAATTTAATATTATTTTATTGATTATTTTAATATTAAATGCAAATAAATAGGAAAAATGTTAGAAAAATTATGAAAAATTATGGAAAATTCTAAAATGGGTTAATTATTGAAATTATGACATTTTTAAGTTGTTGTGATCATTTTGACACTAATTTAGTGCTAATCGGGATTAAGATCGCTAATCGGTTTTTTTGGCAATTTTGTGCAAAACTTGCGCATATCACATTTTCCTACCCTTGTGCATTTTCTTGCCTTGGTTTTCTTTTGGGGTTACTATTGAGGTGAGAAGGTTTGGATTATGGATTAAATGGAAAAGAAAAGAGAAGAGAAAAGAAAATGAGGGTAGGTGAGAGAGAGAGGTGGACTTTGACTACTTACCCTTAGCCATACCTCTTCATTCCTCATCTTTCTTCCCTTCTCCTCCCTCCTCCTGCTGCTGCTCCTGCACCCCCATTTCCCCCCCCTCTTCAACTCCCCACTTCATCTCATAAAACACCCCAAAACCCCAATCTCCTTTCATTAAAATTGTGCAAAATCCCTAGATCTACACATGGAGCTAAAGAAGCATGGATTTGGCCACTAGAGGGCAACTCAAGAATTTTCTTGAGTTGCTAATGAAGGTAATTTCTGAACCATTTGCTTAATTATAGCTTTTCCTATAACCCCACGTTAAGGTTTAATCGATATTGTGTGATATTATGGATTTGAAGGAAACCTAGTTAGGGTTTGAGAGGAACTTGGGTTGTATTGTGAAATTGAGTTCAATTGAGGATACATCAACACCCTAGTGTATGAATTGAGACCCTAACCTGAAGCTAAAACCCATAATACGGATTTTAGAAACCGATATCGGGGAAATTGTGTAATCTGTCACTGTTATTTGGAATCTGCTATCATACGAGGTATCCTAAAATAAAATTGAGTGGACAGTAGAATGTGCAGGCACCCAGGAAACTAACCCCAAAACCCTAGCCCCTAACTCTTCTTCCCGGCCGCCAAAACCTCCTTTCTGGCCGCAAATTGCGGCCAGACCAGAGAGGAATCTCCTCGTTTTGCGTGCCTGGCCCATTTCATCAATTCTTGGCCCTGGGTACTTCTAGTTTTGACAGATTCTTTCTAGGGTAAAATCTGGGACATATATCCTAAGTTGCTATTTTGGATTCGTGTTTCCGTATTCCGTATTTTTTATTCTGAAATGGTGGAACGTGTTTTGCCTCGACTATTTGTCGTTTATACGACGATATAGAGGATTTATTGATGGTTTTGAAGGCGTGCCATAGGTTTTCACCTATAGGCCCCTTATCGTATCGTTTTGGGTTTTATGCGCCGTTTTAGATTGGATTTGGTTTTAATGCGCATATGCGATATTTTGATGTGTAGGTACCCATGAAGACTTCGGGACGACAAGCATACGTGGTGACGTCCGCAATGATGATGCAAGGTGAGTAGATTATATCTACAGGGGGAAGTCGGGTGGATGGCGTATAGCACCCCCGCAGTCCGTAGATAGATTACTATGTAGTTTATTGTGATATTAGGTGTATTGTGGATAGTATAGGGTTAGCAGTGACTAGTGCAGTTCATAGTCGCGAACCCTAGGATAGAATTACACCTATACACACACATCCTTGCTTATCACTTGTACTTGCACTGTGATTGATGATATGTGATGACTTTGGAGATGAGTCGATGATGTGGGCTTGGTGCCCTGGGATCGGTGATTTGATACGATTCATATGCGGGATATGACTTGTGATTCCTTGCGGGCTTGGGAGATGTGTTTACCCCCGCATGCACACTTCTGGATGGTATCGTTTTGTACTAGACGTAGAGTAGTACCCCCAGACTATATGATCTGATGATACTGATACCTGTTATGTGATGAGATAGTGAGTTGTTGACCTGTACCCAGCTTTTGGGGATGCCGTACGATGATTTACCGTACGAGCCGATATTGATGATAGATCCGCACTCATAACTCGAGGATATCTTACGATATGACATTGAGGCGGGATCACCGACTACATATCTTTATATATATATACATTGACTCAGATTTAGGTGGTTTCTACACCTACCCCTCCTGATTGACCGGATACTTAGATGTAGTTTGCATAGTAGATGCTTCACTGTGGTGTTGACCACTAGATATCTGCATTTTCCTGCTATTCGCATTGCTGGCATATGTTCATTATTATGCTATTATCATGCTGTTAGGACACCAGCACCATTATCGATGATGCGTATGTTTCACGTACACTATTTGCCGGCTCACACACTTCATCATCGATAATTGCCATGCCACTACACTGTAGTACTGTTGCATTCATGATATGATTACTGCTTGGCTTATTGTACACATGTACCTGTACACAAACATAGATGATTCATACTTGATTGAGATTGAGGACTGCAAGATATTCCATGTTACATGATTTCCGATATGATTACCTCTCTTTACTTGTCGCATACTTCATGGATTGATTGCATAGCACGTTGCATTGGATTTACTTCTCGATGTGGATTTTCATGTGATTTCTGGTTTTGAGGACCGTGGGATTATTTAATAAAAGATGCTCTTTATGAAAAACCCGGTACCTCGTGATATGATATTTGGTGCGTCCACCACGCGTTTTCTCGGTGCTGAGACGTGTGCTTGAAACCCGATTCGAGGAGGTGATGTACCGTTTGCGGGTTCGTGGTGGGCCCGGTATGGTTCCCCTCGGCAAGATGATCGATGGGTTATGCCGATTGAGCCTGGAGGCGGGCGAGTACCTACCGGTGATTGTATTTGAGCTCGGCGGATGTCCGGGGGATACCGCCTGGAGCCGAGAGATGGGCGTACTGCCGGGGGCCGACGGGCCTATACCGCAGACGGAGCCCAGAGATGGACATGGGTTGACTCGTACTGCCGGGGGCCGAGTGCCGATACCGCAGACGGAGCCCCATACGGATGAGGATTTACGTGTCGATGCTTGGCACGGGTTTCATGATGAGTTTTCCATGATTTGGTTATATCCTCACATTGTATACATGATGCTTGCTGTCAGTGGGTGACAGGTGGACGGGTTCCACAGATATACAGATATGGATCATATACAGACTGGTTTTACACTTATCTTACACCAATATTAGTGGTATGGGACGCTAATATATGTGTATTGATATCTATGATATTTCATCATATTTACCTCATGCAGACATACCTTATACTGATGACATGTTATTACCTGAGTACCTGGCACTTCATACATGATTAGATGTTCCCTTGCCACCTTATTACACTCAGATGTACTCTTGTGGATTATATTACTGATCGTTGACTTAGGATTATGTCTTGCATTCGATTTCTGCTTGTAGATGTTTCTATTCACGAGTTGGCAACTCACCCCCGTTGTGCCACAGTTCTTGCAGGTTTTGCCGTACAGGTCCTTTTGCGGCATTTCTGGCACACTACCTTCTTGCGGGTGATTTGCTTTGGTAGGTGGATTCTTTCGTATCAGGAATCACCTTTGTATTTATTTATTTCATTGTATCTAGAAATTGTCCATCAACCAAACTTGTATATTCTTTCAGACTCAGAGACAGTGTTGTATTATTCGACCTTAGAGTCGCGCTTAGTAGTATTGCGGTTTTCTTGCTACTTTTGAGCTTTCTTTTGGTTTTGATCCTCGCCACTTGGCGTTGTATATTATCATATCTTTGCGTGGTTGTGACCGTCGATTGACGAAGAGCTAGCTCCCGCTTGGGGATGCCTTTATCATTTTATATATTGTTATTCATGTTGTACCCCATTCAGGGCCAGTTTTACAAGAGAAACTCTGCCGAAATTTTTAGAAAAGACTTATTGTTTTCAAAACGTACCTTCGGCTTAGTTATTTAAAAACCTTGATCTCAAACCTGTATTTCTTCACTTCTTTAAACCAGTTTTCTTACTTATTCCTCAAAATGGTTTTAGATTTCTGGGCTTTTGGCTTACTTGGATCAGATGGAGTCCTATAGGCTTCATATGTTTCAAGGGCCAGTCACGTGCTCTTTCGGGTTGTGACAAAATTGGTATCAGAGCGCTAGGTTGACCTTGGTTCGAGTTTAAGTTTGACTATGTGGAGCCTAGGGAGTTGTTTATATACGGAACTTAGGCTTGACCTTACGGAACTTAGACTTGGTCGAGGGGGTATTCGACCCGAACTTTCGTCGTACTAGGATGACCCTTGGTTGATGGATTAGGTGACTAAAGTAGAGTGACGTACCGTTGGTATGTTCCGCGGCATACTTACGACACGCCACTCCGCTTAAGGAACCTTAGGATGTGCATGTTTTTCGAGATCAGTGATTCTCTTCATATCCTGGATTATACATCCATTTGAGATTCCCGCTTCTACTAGTTTCATGATCATACCTTCATTGATGCTGTTCCTTCCTATGATCATGTATCCACTTTGGATCTGTTGTTTCCCTTCTTGCTACTGATGTACTCTCTTTGATACTCGATTGAGATTCCTGTCACCGTGTTTGAGCGCAGTTTGGGCTGCTGCTCGGGTTACGGCCGGTGTGAGCTCGTTTGGTACGAGGGCCGACCATTGTGTTTTCTGGTGACATGGGAACGTCTCGAGTTAGTGTTGGTGATTGTGACCTCTAGTGGAGGCGAGTGCTTGGTCTTGCACCGGATGATCGGCCATTGTTAGAGCTGCCAGTTGAGAGATGACTATTGATGTACAGCATACCTCAGAGATGTGATGTCGCCTATCGTGCAGACCGATGGACCAGCTGTTGCTGAGATTGACAGGATGTTGCTTTCGGAGCTCACGAGCTGAGATTGCCGGAGCTTTCAGGCAGATATGCGACAGATGATAGCTAGTCTACCCGATTTGAGAGACGAAGGTGATTCGTCCGATTTTGCGCCAGAGCGGGCCCAGTTGAGTTGAAGATTTCCAGTGTGGAGAGTCTTACTCAGATCTAGAGCAAGTTGACTCAGAGATGACCGCTTATGTATTGCCTTTCCTGGAGGATTGAGGCGTTGTTCGGCGTACAGGCGTATGAGCCAGTTGCTGCTGCAAATGACGAGATATCGCCCAGATGGTTGGAGCTACTGCAGCATGAGCATGTTCTTAGAGAGATGATAGCGAGTCGCTAGTCACCGAGGATGAATGACTAGGACGTGTGGTGAGTTCGCTACCCCGACGCGAGGTCATCAGGCGGATTGATTTCCAGCTAGAGACGACTTCACGCAGGTTCGTTGAGAGTCGATAGAGACGATCGAATGTCAGGAGCCTATTTTCCAAGTTTAAAGTATACGGAAAGACATGCAGGTGATTCTATGGACCCTCTAGAAGAATGAAACCCTAACTCGACTTAATGACCGTGTGACAGCCTTTGAACCTTAGGGTTTACGGCGGTTCCGCGGCGCCATTAGTGAGGCTTGGGTTTGCCCTTCTACGGCTGGACCACCGACGCTGTGGCATGTACTCGATACTATTAAACTGTACCCGAGATGTGAGCTCTTGGGGGATTATGAAGATCTGACGAGTCGATCGGATGGTTCGACATCTTTCGGATATCGTGATGGGACACTGCTTGGGAGACTCCAGATGCGAGCATAGCCGTCGGAGCGCAGTTCGTGTAGCCACGATGAGACGAGTCCGAATCAGTCGACACTGACGCAGAGTGAAGAAAAGAGTTCGTACGAGATTTCGACGAGATGATGTCCTACTCCGCTGACATTAGAGTTGTGTTATGCACCCCGAGGCGTGGTATGCGGATATATCTTCCAGAAAGAAGCGCGATAAGTATGCAGCCGTTCCGGAATAAGCTTTAGCTTCAGCATTGGATGATGACTTCCGGGAAATTCGGCAGGATTGAGATTTGAGAAAGGAACCTCGACAGGACCTTTCTGGAGTACGTTACGAAAAGACCTGGACCCAGGAGTGGTCATTTTGCGCACACTCAGCAGGCCAGAGTTCGGCATTGTCGACAAGGTAGTTGACCAGGTTCGGATAAAGGAACTTACCCAGATGCGTTGCAAATTGATCAAGGACGGACGAGTGATGAGTATTCCTCCGATGGTTGGGACGTGTTCCCGAGGACCAGTTCGGCCTGACATCTTCTACAGAATGATGAAGCTACAGAATACGCGACTTCGAGTCCGTGTGAGAGACTTCAGATTGACCGTGGCCGAGAACAGTGCAGTGCATAGTAGCTTGGCGTGACGTCATAGTGGACGACGATAGAGACAGTTGGAACAAGAGGTTCGTGTGAGACACTGACGAGCTGTCATTGCTTCCCGTCGAGACTAGAGACCTGATTTGCTTACAGAGACGTTGGGATGTGACCAGTTTCTGAGAAGATATTGTGCTGAGGACACAGGTATCTTTTGAGTGAGAAGAGGTTGTGCAGGAGAGCCAGCCTCCGTACAGATCGGCATAGGCATGATTGGAAGAGACCTTGAGCAGGATTCCTTCCAGGACATTGCTGCAACGATGTTTGCACCCAGGATCAGATGTGTGACGTGCTTTCAGAGAGCCAGAGGCCGACGCCAGTGATTTGCTGCCTCACGAGTGGTCGTGAGGATTGACCGAGAGGTGACCAGAGAAGTGCCAGAACGGAATCGTCCCGTTAGTACATCTGATAGGGCCGATGAGCCGGTTGACTGCGAGATTGGTAACCCACAGAGAAGATAAGGACCCAGAGAGTCAGAGGACGCCAGACCGTGAGCAAGAGGCAGGTAGATACCCTGCGCTGCTAGCAGTGGATTGTACCGACTCCTTCTCGATCTTGAAGGAGGAACTACCGAAGACGGTATTTATGATTTGTGATTTTGTGATTCGATTATCACGTATCCGTCATGTTGGATTTCGGTATTTTGGGCGTTCTGTTTGCATGATCTAGTTTTGGTGACTGAGTTTCATGATATTGGTTTTATGCACCCACTGGATATTTTTATATTTTGCGCAGAGTTATTACATTTGAGGTATTGATTGAGATTTCATGCCTACCGTATGCAGTGATTTGATTTGCACTTCCAGCTTGGTTTTCATGTACCTTTAGTGTTTTGATTTACGATTTTGGTGCACGCCAGATGCACTAAATCGGGATTCTTCGTGCATGTCACATGCACCTGATTTTTCTGTCAGGCACACACGTTGCCTACGACAGATGTTTCGTGCACACCCGTTGCACCTAGATGTTGTTTTGTATACCTGTTTGACACATTTATGGATCTTGATTTCCGTGCGCACCAGACGCACAGGATTGTGTCATGTGCATTTTTGGGATTATTCCTTTTGGAGCGGTACCTTTTATGATGTTGGATTTTGCTTTCATGCTGAGCAGGACTAGTCAGTGGACGGTACCTGGATATACTTTTGCATGCTATTACATCAGCTTTTTACATGTATAGATTGGATGTCTACATGTGTAGTGTTGATCCATATCATATCGGTTTTGTATTGGATTTGACATTGTGTTTTTACCTCGACTCCGATGATTGCGAGATGCTTGACGGAGTTTTGCTTTTGAGTTATCTGCTCATTTTTCATGCGCATGCATTGCGCTGTGATGTTTTATGTGTTGATATTTTCGGAGCCCCGACAAATGGATTATTACTGAAATTGTTTTTAGTATTGGGGATTTAAATTTAAATTCGGGGACCGAATTTCTTTAAGGGGGGTAGATTGTAACATTTTCAAAAATATAAAATATTAATTTTGGGAATTTTTATAATTTAATATTATTTTATTGATTATTTTAATATTAAATGCAAATAAATAGGAAAAATGTTTGAAAAATTATGAAAAATTATGGAAAATTCTAAAATGGGTTAATTATTGAAATTATGACATTTTTAAGTTGTTGTGATCATTTTGACACTAATTTAGTGCTAATCGCGATTAAGATCGCTAATCGGTTTTTTTGGCAATTTTGTGCAAAACTTGCACATATCACATTTTCCTACCCTTGTGCATTTTCTTGCCTTGGTTTTCTTTTGGGGTTACTATTGAGGTGAGAAGCTTTGGATTATGGATTAAATGGAAAAGAAAAGAGAAAAGAAAAGAAAATGAGGGTAGGTGAGAGAGAGAGGTGGACTTTGACTACTTACCCTTAGCCATACCTCTTCATTCCTCATCTTTCTTCCCCTCTCCTCCCTCCTCCTGCTGCTGCTCCAGTACCCCCATTTCCCCCCCTCTTCAACTCCCCACTTCATCTCATAAAACACCCCAAAACCCCAATCTCCTTTCATTAAAATTGTGCAAAATCCCTAGATCTACACATGGAGCTAAAGAAGCATGGATTTGGCCACTAGAGGGCAACTCAAGAATTTTCTTGAGTTGCTAATGAAGGTAATTTCTGAACCATTTGCTTAATTATAGCTTTTCCTATAACCCCACGTTAAGGTTTAATCGATATTGTGTGATATTATGGATTTGATGGAAACCTAGTTAGGGTTTGAGAGGAACTTGGGTTGTATTGTGAAATTGAGTTCAATTAAGGATACATCAACACCCTAGTGTATGAATTGAGACACTAACCTGAAGCTAGAACCCATAATACGGATTTTAGAAACCGATATCAGGGAAATTGTGTAATCTGTCACTGTTATTTGGAATCTGCTATCATACGAGGTATCCTAAAATAAAATTGAGTGGACAGTAGAATGTGCAGGCACCCAGGAAACTAACCCCAAAACCCTAGCCCCTAACTCTTCTTCCCGGCCGCCAAAACCTCCTTTCTGGCCGCAAATTGCGGCCAGACCAGAGAGGAATCTCCTCGTTTTGCGTGCCTGGCCCATTTCATCAATTCTTGGCCCTGGGTACTTCTAGTTTTGACAGATTCTTTCTAGGGTAAAATCTGGGACATATATCCTAAGTTGCTATTTTGGATTCGTGTTTCCGTATTCCGTATTTTTTATTCTGAAATGGTGGAACGTGTTTTGCCTCGACTATTTGTCGTTTATACGACGATATAGAGGATTTATTGATGGTTTTGAAGGCGTGCCATAGGTTTTCACCTATAGGCCCCTTATCGTATCGTTTTGGGTTTTATGCGCCGTTTTAGATTGGATTTGGTTTTAATGCGCATATGCGATATTTTGATGTGTAGGTACCCATGAAGACTTCGGGACGACAAGCATACGTGGTGACGTCCGCAATGATGATGCAAGGTGAGTAGATTATATCTACAGGGGGAAGTCGGGTGGATGGCGTATAGCACCCCCGCAGTCCGTAGATAGATTACTATGTAGTTTATTGTGATATTAGGTGTATTGTGGATAGTATAGGGTTAGCAGTGACTAGTGCAGTTCATAGTCGCGAACCCTAGGATAGAATTACACCTATACACACACATCCTTGCTTATCACTTGTACTTGCACTGTGATTGATGATATGTGATGACTTTGGAGATGAGTCGATGATGTGGGCTTGGTGCCCTGGGATCGGTGATTTGATACGATTCATATGCGGGATATGACTTGTGATTCCTTGCGGGCTTGGGAGATGTGTTTACCCCCGCATGCACACTTCTGGATGGTATCGTTTTGTACTAGACGTAGAGTAGTACCCCCAGACTATATGATCTGATGATACTGATACCTGTTATGTGATGAGATAGTGAGTTGTTGACCTGTACCCAGCTTTTGGGGATGCCGTACGATGATTTACCGTACGAGCCGATATTGATGATAGATCCGCACTCATAACTCGAGGATATCTTACGATATGACATTGAGGCGGGATCACCGACTACATATCTTTATATATATATACATTGACTCAGATTTAGGTGGTTTCTACACCTACCCCTCCTGATTGACCGGATACTTAGATGTAGTTTGCATAGTAGATGCTTCACTGTGGTGTTGACCACTAGATATCTGCATTTTCCTGCTATTCGCATTGCTGGCATATGTTCATTATTATGCTATTATCATGCTGTTAGGACACCAGCACCATTATCGATGATGCGTATGTTTCACGTACACTATTTGCCGGCTCACACACTTCATCATCGATAATTGCCATGCCACTACACTGTAGTACTGTTGCATTCATGATATGATTACTGCTTGGCTTATTGTACACATGTACCTGTACACAAACATAGATGATTCATACTTGATTGAGATTGAGGACTGCAAGATATTCCATGTTACATGATTTCCGATATGATTACCTCTCTTTACTTGTCGCATACTTCATGGATTGATTGCATAGCACGTTGCATTGGATTTACTTCTCGATGTGGATTTTCATGTGATTTCTGGTTTTGAGGACCGTGGGATTATTTAATAAAAGATGCTCTTTATGAAAAACCCGGTACCTCGTGATATGATATTTGGTGCGTCCACCACGCGTTTTCTCGGTGCTGAGACGTGTGCTTGAAACCCGATTCGAGGAGGTGATGTACCGTTTGCGGGTTCGTGGTGGGCCCGGTATGGTTCCCCTCGGCGAGATGATCGATGGGTTATGCCGATTGAGCCTGGAGGCGGGCGAGTACCTACCGGTGATTGTATTTGAGCTCGGCGGATGTCCGGGGGATACCGCCTGGAGCCGAGAGATGGGCGTACTGCCGGCGGCCGACGGGCCGATACCGCAGACGGAGCCCAGAGATGGACATGGGTTGACTCGTACTGCCGGGGGCCGAGGGCCGATACCGCAGACGGAGCCCCATACAGTTGAGGATTTACGTGTCGATGCTTGGCACGGGTTTCATGATGAGTTTTCCATGATTTGGTTATATCCTCACATTGTATACATGATGCTTGCTGTCAGTGGGTGACAGGTGGACGGGTTCCACAGATATACAGATATGGATCATATACAGACTGGTTTTACACTTATCTTACACCAATATTAGTGGTATGGGACGCTAATATATGTGTATTGATATCTATGATATTTCATCATATTTTCCTCATGCAGACATACCTTATACTGATGACATGTTATTACCTGAGTACCTGGCACTTCATACATGATTAGATGTTACCTTGCCACCTTATTACACTCAGATGTACTCTTGTGGATTATATTACTGATCGTTGACTTAGGATTATGTCTTGCATTCGATTTCTGCTTGTAGATGTTTCTATTCACGAGTTGGCAACTCACCCCCGTTGTGCCACAGTTCTTGCAGGTTTTGCCGTACAGGTCCTTTTGCGGCATTTCTGGCATACTACCTTCTTGCGGGTGATTTGCTTTGGTAGGTGGATTCTTTCGTATCAGGAATCACCTTTGTATTTATTTATTTCATTGTATCTAGAAATTGTCCATCAACCAAACTTGTATATTCTTTCAGACTCAGAGACAGTGTTGTATTATTCGACCTTAGAGTCGCGCTTAGTAGTATTGCGGTTTTCTTGCTACTTTTGAGCTTTCTTTTGGTTTTGATCCTCGCCACTTGGCGTTGTATATTATCATATCTTTGCGTGGTTGTGACCGTCGATTGACGAAGAGCTAGCTCCCGCTTGGGGATGCCTTTATCATTTTATATATTGTTATTCATGTTGTACCCCATTCGGGGCCAGTTTTACAAGAGAAACTCTGCCGAAATTTTTAGAAAAGACTTATTGTTTTCAAAACGTACCTTCGGCTTAGTTATTTAAAAACCTTGATCTCAAACCTGTATTTCTTCACTTCTTTAAACCAGTTTTCTTACTTATTCCTCAAAATGGTTTTAAATTTCTGGGCTTTTGGCTTACTTGGATCAGATGGAGTCCTATAGGCTTCATATGTTTCAAGGGCCAGTCACGTGCTCTTTCGGGTCGTGACACTCTTCCAGCTAACCACCCCTCCGTAAAGGGTAAAGACAAATCCCGAGTGCGACTTAGAGTCGTCCTTATCACTCTGGAAGCTCGAATCGGTAAAAGACTCCACTTGGAGTTCTCCGTTAACATACACCAAGAGCATCTCTTTAGTCCTTCGTAAGTACTTGAGAATGCTCTTCACAGCTGTCCAGTGACTCTCTCCAGCATCTGCTTGATACCTACTCACTACACTTAGTGAGTATGCTATATCGGGTCTGGTACATAGCATCGCGTACATGATAGAGCCTGCAGCCGAAGCATAGGGTATCCCTTGCATGCGAGCTCTCTCCAAATCAGTCTTGGGAGACATCTCTTTGGAGAGAGTGAGTCCAGAGATTGTGGGTAAGTTCCCACGCTTGGATTCTTCCATACTGAACCTCTTTAGTATGGTGTCAATGTACCTGGATTGGGACAATCCCAATATTCTTTTAGATCTATCTCTATAGATCATAATTTCCAATATGCAGGAGGCATCACCTAGATCTTTCATTGAGAATCTTTGTGATAAGAAGAGCTTGACAGATTGCAGCATAGGAATGTCATTTCCTATCAAGAGTATGTCGTCCACGTACAATTCGAGGAAGACAACCTTACTCTCTGCCACCTTCTTGTAGATACAAGGTTCATCTACATTTTTGACGAAATCAAACTCTTTGATAACGACGTCAAAGCAGATGTTCCAACTCCGCGATGCTTGCCTTAATCTATAAATGGATTTAAGCAGCTTGCACACCTTCCCGCTGCTCCCACTATCTACGAAGCCCTCTTGCTGAGTCATGTACACGCACTCTTCTAAATCACCGTTTAGAAAGGTGGTCTTAACATCCATTTGCCAGATTTCATAGTCATGATATGAAGCGATGGCAAGCATGATCCGGATGGATTTAAGCATAGCCACTGGAGAAAAGGTTTCGTCATAGTCCACACCTGGTCTTTGACGAAAACCCTTTGCAACAAGTCTAGCTTTGAAAGTCTCCACTTTCCCATCTACATCAAGTTTTTTCTTGAAGATCCACTTGCTCCCAATGGGTTTTACCCCTTCAGGAGCATCTTCCAAAGTCCAAACTTTGTTGGTGTACATGGATTCCATCTCGGGCCGCATTGCATCCAGCCATTTCACTGAGTCCCCACTCGTGATGGCCTGCTCGAAGCTAGTTGGGTCATTATCAACCATGATGCAATCCTCGCTCCCACTATCCATGAGAAAACCGTAGTATCTCTCAGGTGGGTGAGGAACCCTCCTAGATCGGCGGAGAGGCTGAGGTTCGTTGGGAACTACCGAATCCTCCGGTTCAACCAAATCTTCTGTCGTAGTCTGTATTGCTGGAACCTCTTCCAGTTCTACCACCTTGCCACTAATCTCTTTTTCAAGAAATTCCTTTTCTAAAAAGATGGCATGTCGAGAAACAAACACCTTTTGTTCCTCGGTGTGGTAGAAGATATACCCCCGCGAATGTTTGGGATATCCAATAAACTTACACAGAATGGACCTTGCCACGAGTTTGTCCGGATTTTGCGTTTTTACATATGCCGGACAGCCCCATATCTTAACATAATTAAGACATGGTCTCTTTCCTTTCCATATCTCATATGGAGTGGTTGGCACAGATTTCGTGGGAACCTTATTCAATAGGTTTGCAGCTGTTTCCAGTGCATACCCCCAGAAGGAAATAGGTAACTCAGCTGTGCTCATCATAGAGAGCACCATATCCAATAGGGTGCGGTTCCTCCGTTCCGATACACCGTTGTGCTGTGGTGTATATGGAGGAGTTAGCTGAGAGAGAATCCTATTCTCTTTAAGGAAGTCCAGGAATTCATTGCTCAAGTATTCACCTCCTCGATCAGATCGAAGGATTTTAATACTTTTTCCGGTTTGGTGCTCGACTTCTTGTTTATATTCTCTAAATTTCTCAAAAGCTTCTGATTTGTGTTTCATCAGGAACACATATCCGAACCTAGAGAGATCGTCAGTGAATGTAATGAAGTACGCAGAACCATTCCTGGCATGTGTAGACATGGGGCCGCATACATCACTATGTACCAGTCCCAAGAGTTCCGTAACTCTTTCTCCGTGTCCCGTAAACGGAGTTTTGGTCATCTTGCCTTTGAGACATGACTGGCAAGTGTCATAAGATGAAAATTCAAACGGATTCAAATATCCATCCTTATGCAACTTATCTAGTCATGTCGCATTGATGTGACCCTATCTACAATGCCACAAGAAGGATTCGTTCATTTCTGAACTCTTCCTCTTGTGTGTGTTTGTTATGCTCAGAACTGTTGATTGATTTAGAACATAAATGCCATTGCACAACGTGCCTGATCCAACCAACTTTTGGTTTAGAAAAATGTTCATAACATTATCCTGCAATACAAAATTATATCCTTCTTTACTCAACAAAGGAACCGATATAATGTTGCATATCAGGTTCGACATGTAATAGAATTCGTTCAGAATCAATGTATTACCAGTTGGCAATACAAGGTGATATTCCCCGACGGTTTTAGCTGCAACAATTGCACCATTTCCAACCCTTATGTCTTTATCACCTTCTCCAAGTTCTCTACCTTTCCTAAGCCCATGTAACTGATTACATATATGAGATCCTGACCCGGTATCTAATACCCAGGACGTAGAGAAAATGGAGAAACAGTTCTCTGTAACGAACACACCGGAAGAAAATGCATCAACATGTACTTTCATCATTCGGGTGGCATGGGAATCCTAGTATTTCCCTATATCCTGTTCAGTCTTATAACTTTTATAAGAAAGAACGGAACCAACGTTCCCTAGCATAGTATAACATGCGGGTTCGGTCAATACATCCATATTATTATCTTTATTAAGGCATGATATGGTCGCTACCTGGAGAGAGAGAGAAGAAAACACTTTAGCGTAAGCTCTTACAAGATCATATTGGTTATTATTTTATCTAATCAGGATGGCTCCCACTGTTTTTTATCAAATCTTCCTTCAAACCCTAAAAGGAAAGACTAGCCGGGATTAATTACACCCTACAACTTCGCCAATCATTCAGCCAGGCCAGTGTCGGTACTTTGAGGGAGGTTCCTCGTGCTTTTGCATGGACCTAATTAAAGTAAACCTCGTTTTCTGATTGGTAGAGTTTTTGCGTGCTAAGTTTATTACCGCAATCTAGACGGGGCACGGGACATAGCCAACCATGCTACCTGTGGGTAGGAAATATCCATCCACAGTCACATTACGGTTGTAGAGATATCAAGAACAAAATAAACAAACTATCTAACACATGTCCAAATCCATAATAACCAGAGTCAATGATAAATAAGTGCGGAAGCAAATGATCCAATGCAATAATAGAAAGGTACGTCCCGTAATGCGGGATCACACCTGGAAATAAAATGCAATAAATGAACTAACCACTACAGAACTCATAAATCAGCCTGTTGGCTGAAGTACTCCTGCTCAGTCGTCGACAGTGGTAAAGAATCTGGGCCATGCAAAACCCAGACGTCAGCGCGTCATGTCAACCAACAATATAATATGAACATGGTAATAAGCAATGCAGGTATGAACATGAATAAAGCAGTACTAAGAAATAACAGTGCAGGGTAATGTGCAGTGGTAACTAAACTGTCCTATCAGGTTTCTACTCTATAGTCTTTGAAATCAAATTGATGAATCGTCGATGTAACTCAATAGTATCCCGTACATACCCGGGACCACGGCCACAATATTCTCGGCTGCAGCCGAGACATGCCGTTAGGCACAGAATAGGAAAGTGTACACTCGGTATTGCCCCGTACATACCCGGGATCACGGCCACAATATTCTCGGCCGAAACCGAGACATGCCGCTGGGCACAGAATAGGAATGTGTACACTCGAACGGTAGTGAACTGTCGAGTTACAAGTCAGGTTCATCTTTGATTTCCCCATACCCCCAAGTTATGTATGTCAGGTCAGGTATTCAGTAGTCAAGGATCAATGCCAACATATGATCAATAAAAGTAGGTCTGTCTGGATAGACAACAGGAACGGTCCATGGGGACTACATGTTATGTTTGTTGGCATTAAACACAAGATCAGGTAACAGGTAAAGCCATGGTACATCAGGACAGGCCAGGTAATGTATAAAGGTGTCATGTCATGTCAAGAGTGCACGGTACCATGTCATGTCAAGTAGGAAGTGTAACAGGTCATGTCAGGAAGCACAAGATGTCATATGGGTGCTCATAATCAAACTAACATAAGCATGTGTATAAATAAACAAGCATGAGTACTATCAGAACAATAAACTGGAACATATAATATGATATGCAAATAGATATAATTTCAAGGATATGGATGCACAGTTATCGATTAGGGTTACATTTATAGTTCCAATATTAATTAGGATGCAATTTATTAAACATGGAGTGTTAATATCACATTATTATTTAGTAATGTGATCTATGGATGCAATTATAGGTATCTTAAATGCGATGGATGCAAACGCGTATCCGAAAAGTTATAAAACTATAAAATGGTAATGTGGGATGTACAACTAAACAATATGTGATATAAATATTGATATAATAATATTAATATGGATAGCATATTCAAAGCGATTAGTAACTATAAAAGATGTATTGATTAACCATGCATAAGAAGGTTCCGTTCAGAAATTTGGCGTCACCCTAATTTGTAAAATAGCTTAAAAATAACAAATGTTCTCCAAAAGAGACGTATCTTATACCAAAACAAAGATAATTCAATAAGGTTTTCAGTTTTATAAGTATAAGCATCTCAGGTTATCCCTACAAAAAGTTAGGAATATTCAAAGTTGAAAGTTTGCTGCTGGAATTTCCCTGGACAGCAGTTTAGAGACGTGTTCATTTGCATTTTACGTTAATTAAACAATTTATTTTGCAAGTAAATATTTCATAGAGTTGTAGTATTCTGAATTAGCTTCGTAACAAACTAAAGAACGTATACTAATGATTTTTCTATGATTTAGAATGAATTTTATAAGATAAGGTGTACAGTAAATTTCAGATTTGTCATATCCGATTTTTCAACGACATTTCATATGTAAACTATAAGATTTTCAAATGTATAACATTATAAAATGAAGATTATAAAAGTATATAGCATGTAGCAAGATTAACTTGCCTCGATGGGTCGCGATTCGGGAAAACGGAACGTTAACCGTCGGCGGGGAAAACTCGCGACGGCGCACGGTTCACGGAATGAACCCAAACGACGAACAAAGGAACTACACGGGTCGGGGTATCTCGCTGAACGTCGAGAAACGTCACCGCCACGACGGAATTCCGGTAACAAAAGAACAGTTAAAAGAAATGAGAAACGAGACATGAAGCAAGAAGAGAAAAATGATAAAGAGAAGTACGAGAGAATATATAAGGGGTAGAGAGAGAGAGAAAGTGGAAAGAGAGAGAAGAAGGAGAGAGAGAAAGTGGGGCCCACGGGGTTAAAGGGAAGGTTGTGATTGGCTGAGAGAATAAATTGAGAAGGATATAAAAGATTGTAAAAATATTATATGGTTAACTTAAAGATTTAAAAGATAGGTAATGAACAGTAAGATATCAGGTTAGTTAGAAAAATATATGTGATGGTTTTAATAATATTAAAATTTGGGATTTTGGCGCCAAATGAAACATTTCCAAATTGCGCCCGGGTTGGGTCCAAAAATTCGAAATTCAAATAATAGGATTTTAAACGGGTTCCAAATTTTAAAATGAAATGTTTTATGATTAAAAAGCATACTCTCAAAACGGACACACGCACGTGCACGTAGCCATCCAAACTCGCCCGTTTCACTGAACGCGACGAGAACACAATGCACGGACGCTACCACGAGGCTAAGGATGTCAAGTAGGCCAAGATGAATATTTTCAATTTCATTTTAGATGCTAAAATTTGTTATATGTAGAAATGACTTTGCCGGGTAAATTTTACAGTAAGCAACAAACAAGCAAATTAAATGAAATGAGTACCACATTATGCTCAAACAGTAACTGAAAATAGTAGCATTGGGCTCGGGTGTTACATTATACCCAACTACAAAAGAATTTCGTCCTCGAAATTCCAAGAATACAAGATAGAAGACTACAGGAAAAGGTGAGGATACTTCTGTCGGATCTCGTCTTCTCGCTCCCACATGGACTCTCCATGCGATCGATTACCCCAAGAAACGAGCACAAGGGGGATAACCTTGTTCTTAAGAACCTTTTCCCCTACGATCCATGATTTCAACCTGTCGCTCCTCAAAAATTAGGTCTTCCCGTACTGTTAACTCCGAATGATCCAAGACGTGTGTTTCATCTCGAACATACCTTCGTAGTTGAGATACATGAAACACATCGTGCACACCTGCCAAGGACTGTGGTAACGCCAAACGGTACGCTAGCTCTCCAACACGCTCCAATATCTCAAAGGGTCCAACGAATCGAGGACTAAGCTTTCCCCGACTCCCAAAACGAATCACTCCTCTAGTCGGTGATATCTTCAAGAATACCGAATCACCCACGGCGAACTCTAGAGGTCTTCTTGACGTGTCAGCCCAACTTTTCTGTCTGTCTTAAGCTGCCTTCATATGCTTCCTGATTGTATTCACCTTCTCGACTGTCTGTACCACGAAATCTGGTCCTAGTAACCTTCGTTCACCAACATCATCCCAACAAACAGGTGAACGACACTTACGATCATACAACGCTTCAAACGGGGCCATCTGAATAGTCGCTTGGAAACTATTGTTGTAAGAAAACTCCACCAAGTGTAGGTGATCCTCCCAAGAACCCTTTGTTGCGCCACGGCAGCGCCCCGGCCTCGTATTCGAGGCCAAAATGCGGAATCAAAATTTTTTCCTTACTCGGAAACCGGCGCTACCGCGGACAAAGAAAACCCGGATCGTAACCATTAACCTAATGCTAGCAATCAAGAGATAGGGTGAGAAGTATACCGAGTGATCCGAGTCCTCCGGTCTTCTCGTCATCGTCTCAATCTCCCGCGGAAAGTCTTGCCTCCACATCGTCGCCTCCTCGCCGGAAAGGGCACCACAACGCCTGCGTCTTTTACGGGCTCCCGCCTCAATACCGAGGCAACTCGCGCATGAAGCCGGCAACTCGACATGCTCAAGATATGCTGTAGAATGTGTAGTAGATCATGCTAGTCTCATTTGGGGTTTGTAGTTGCCATGATGGAGGAATGGGATTAGGAAAAACGGTGCTTTCATTTTTCCAAAACAAGAAGAAGAAGGAGATGAAGAATTCCTCCCAAAACTAAGATGAACTCTCTCATTCTTTTTCTTTCTCTCTTTTCTTTTTCTTCTTCTCTCTTTTCTTTTTCTTCTTCTCTCTTTTCTAATGAAAAACTCATCATCCCAAATGAGAATGGTGGAGGAGGTAATATGAAGCATGAAGGGAGGTGAGTGTAGGGTAAAGCAAGTGGTGACTATATCCTAAACATCATGATAACAACCTCACATCACTTCTAATCAAGAATCAAATCCGTTCTCATCAACAAAAAGCAAATGATAAGAAAGGTATCAAAAGATGCTTTCATAATAAATCATCTTACAAATAAAACCTCCACCAAATGTAATTTGCAAAACTGCAAATTACCCCCTCCATCAGAAAAGTCCGGCCGGGAAAGAACAAAGGAAAACCGGCCGGGACGGAATGCAAACTGGCAACTCCAGAAAACTGGTCCCGTAATAAATTACAGGAAAATCCCGATACTGTGCATACACACCCACATCTGTATTCCGACCGGATACAAATGCAATGAGACAAAATCTACACTGTACTAAACTAGTACCGGCTTAAACCAAAGCCGGCTAGTAAAATCCGTTCGATCCTGATCCGTACAATACCGCACGTATCTGATCGAACCCTGCCATATAACTATACGGCCACTAGTACAAAACTGTCCGATCCTGATCCGTGCAATACCGCACGTATCTGATCGGACCCTGCCATATCTCCATACGGCCTCTACAGCGTTTCGCTCGAAAGCTTGAGTAACTGTAAGTGTGGTGGACTCTAAAGACTCGTCAATACTATGGCTGTGGATTTAACCACTAGCACGTCAGAGGTATAAGCCAATACGTGACGGGCCACCAGCTATTGACCAAAAGGGACGTCGATGAGGAAGCTCACCCCGACACCCAACTGAGCCTGTCAGTGACAATATCCGTACAGTCCGGTCCGTTCGTCTATGAGCTTCGCATGGCGGGCCTAGGGGGTTGGTAAAAGTCAGACCCCCAAAAGCGGTACAAGTCGTGTCGGAGTGTAGCCCAGAACGCCCTGAGATACTACTGGAATACCTACCAGTAAATCTCCTGCCTCGGCCGAGGGCTTTGCGTAATGGCTCTCCTAGACACAGCGCGACATCACCCCCAATACCGGGAGAGACGAACCCCTGAAGATCCGCTCACTGCCTCCATGTGGCTCGGGACTGTTCCCAACTAAAACCTGTTTGCACGACTCCTTTGAGCCGTGGTAGGGTAGTAATCAAAGTACAGTGGGAACTCACACGAGACAAATGACGATCCCCAGGTCGATGAACTAACCTGTACACATGTCACCTGGGAACTGCTATCTGACGTCAGGTATAAGACCAACTAGCAGGTTCCCGGCGAGTCCTGTCCGGTGTACTCATAACCCAATGAGCACCTGTATACATCTTAGGTGATCCAACTGACACCAGTGGCTTGTGAGACCGGCCACCGCCCCTCGTCGGGGTCTCGACTGTATACACTAGTCTACTCTGGAGTATCGATGCCCTGTCTCGAAACTCCTACGACTAGGGACCTTTTAAGGATGTGCTTATAGACTACCAGCTCCCACGTGTATGATCGCCCTCATACTGCCGGTAGTCAAGCAAGAATCCTAGGGGCTCTATCAACGTGCAATAGCGACATGTCAGGTCACCTCAAGCAGTGCACGATGATAAAGGTAAACCAGATAGCATACTATCATCTCGAGTAAGACTGTCCTACCGGGATAGGTCCTCCCTCAATCATTGCAATGACGTGCCTGTGATCCAATAATTGACTTTGAGGGCACTATCTCCAACAATCTCCCACTTGCACTCAAGGCTAATTATTGCGATGTCGCATACTCATAGCCCGTGTGATACCGAACACCCAACTCCTCTACTTGTCAGTCTCACAAAATCCGTTTGTGAAACTATTGCGTTCGAGGAATAGCCTCAGTGAGTGGATCCGCCATGAAGTTTCTTTCTATGTCTCTCTATATCTCAAGTTTGCGGAGAAAACCATCACCCGAAATGAGCAATACCTGTCTTAGAATGTCTGGATGTCTGATGGGACCGAGCTCATAAATGAACTCCAAATCCAAACTTCTTAGACTGTATCGTCAACTGAACTTAATCAGTATCCTGCGCCAAGCCTCCCTCAGTATTGCCTTGTACCACCTGTCCAAAATACTGCCCCTCGTCAGAGGGAAAACTATAACTCTGACAACCTCCTTGTCGTCCATGTCTCCTTGGAAGCCTGGAATGATAACCGTCTCCTAAAGGAGACTGCCGTTATCATATCCCTAGAACATTAACTTATGTTCTAAAGCTGCTTCCGACCGTTTCTCCAGGATTGGATTAATATCAACTTGTTGCATCTACTGCAAGAACAACATCTGGTGTGGTACTTGACATCTCATGATTGACTCAATTGCCTAAGCAAGTGATCTGCCAATCATGAGTATCCCTTTCCCCTTTAGTCTATAAGACACCTTTAGAGAGAGTGACTCCATTAACTGCAGGTGCACTACCGTGCCAGGAGTCGTCCATTCTAAATACTCATAGAACGCTGTCAAGATACCCAGATTGGGAAACCATCCAAATCTAGATCTAAAACCATAGATCTAGTAACCAGTATGTTAGATATTATGTCCAAGTCCTGTGTGGAGAAAACACTGTGTGACGACCAAAGTCTAACCGATCGTAGTATAGGAGTATCACTTCCAACTACCTTCTCAACAGATCCGTCCCCTATTCTGATGACGTCAAACCTATGACTGTCACATCAGAAATAGATGATCTATCTCCGCTACATCTGCTTTAGTCTATAAATAGTCATAAGCCTGATGTCCACCAATGCTTCCGCTGCTCCCACTGACTACGACAACCCTCTGGCAAAGTCATATAGACGCGCACTTCTAAAACTAGTTTAGAACGACGCTATACTCATCCTCCTGCCGGGTCTCGCAGCCTGGAACAACAACAATGGCAAGTGTGGGTAAACAAGAACTTCCCTGTCACCGTCCTTGAGGCTACCGGAGTACCCCTCGGGTGCCTGAAGTTACCCACCTTATCTGCGGAGTGGCCAATGGAATGTCAAACTAGATTGAATCTTTAGGTTCCTTATCAAATCTTCAGTAATCGTTTGTGGTTCTGGAATCACTTCCAGTTCTACCATACTCCCACTACTTTTTCTGAAAAAATCCATTTTTTAATAAAAACTGTGGCGAGTCTAGAACAATATTGCCATTGTTCATCCAGATGGTAGAAAGTCAACCCTCGTCATAGCCTGGGTCAACCCACAAACAGCCATTACAGAAACGTGCCTTGAGTTGTCCAGTGTCTGGTTTTTAGCATAAGCCGGACATCTCCCCGTACCTTAACATCGTTAAGATATGAACTGTTCTATATCCAATATAGAACCAGAGGCACTGATTCAATTGAACCAGATTCAAATCATGTAGCTATCTCCAGTGCATGTCAACTAAATGGAAGGAGGCCGATCAGCGTTACTCAACTTAGGAATGCTTCCAATTATGAGTATCCTGAAAGAGAAGCAAGTTCTCTTAATCATTACTATCAACTGAATACCATACACAAGTATCTACATCTTCGATCACTTTGAAGAATCCCGATACTTGCTATACCTGGTTCTCTACTCTATTTAAACACCTATAACTCCTCAAAACTTAGACCCTGTGTTTCCACGAAACACATGTCTAAGAACCAGAGAAGTTAAAAGTAAACAGAATATAGTATGAGGACCAACCCCTCTGTCCTGATGGACACTGGACAACATACAATACTCTGTATAGGTCCTCTGAGTCTAACAACTCTTTCACTGTGTGTCGTAGGTTGAAAACTGTACTTATGGTTAAGAAGAATTACACCGCTGTTTAATGCTCCTTACCTAACCATCCACTGATATAGGTAAATGTCATCGACATAATATCAAAAGGTATATCTCACTCTATGAAAATAGACGTACAGATATATCATTTGAAATTGGTGCATAACCGCGGATATTCAAAACCAAATATTTGCCGACCGGCAAACAGCCCAGATGATCTCCTCAAAATATCACCGATTACAACGAATCCCGATATTATGAGGATGATCACCCAATTCCCAATAACTTACTCCCACTCATCATCTGTAAAACCATACAGATGTGAGAATTATACCTGGTAAATACATACCCTGGAGTAAGTGTCTAATCGGGAAATCAGTTTTCTTTTAACAGTACACAGTGAAACTGAAACATTGAAATGTTTCGTTGGGGTATCCTGGTATTCCTAGTAATGCCTCTTCCATTATCCAGATTCACAACTGTAACCGTATATCTCTTTGCCATCTCTCCAAATCCCTTTATATGTCTTTAGTCATTACCTTCTGTACACCCCATTAGGCCAAATGGTTTTCTTCCTTCCCTACCATTCGGCACCAGCCTATGGTTTGGAAGAAGACTATCCAATAAGCATAAAAGGTGTACCGTCCTAATCCTAGGAGCACTCGCAAAACGAGAGAAGGTGAAGATAAAAGACACCTGAATGTACTTTATTCCTATTTCTCCTGAACCAGAATCCATCCCCGAACTGGAACAAGTTCCTTTCGAGTTCGTATATAACCATACGATGGAGTATCCAATAAACTGTGGATCTTCGTAGTGATACGGAGTGTCCTGGAGAAATACAAAGGTGATTTAGGATTGGCGAAGAAATACTTGGTTTGGTCGTGAATATCAGTCGCAATTTACTTTGCCCTCCTACTAATCCCTTTCTTTATCTTAACTTAATGCCTTCTGCACACCATCGTTATGCTAATTGGTTTTCTTCATTCCCCACCGTTCGGCACCAGCCTAAGGTTTGGAAGAAGACTATCCAATTTGCGTAATAGGTGTACTACTCCTAAACCAAGGAGTACTCGCAACCTGAGAGAAGGTAAAAGGGAAAAGACAACTGAATAATCCTATCCGTTTTCTCCAGAACCGGAAACCATCCTCGAATTCCTTCGAGTTCGTATCTAACCATACGATGGTTTTGTCCAATGGAAGTGGACGTTCGCAGTAATACGGGGTGTCCTGGAGAAAAGGGTAAAAGTAGGAGTGGCAATGAGGTCTGCAACTCTGACAATCCAAAAGCCAGTGTTAAGAAGGTTCGGTCAACTTGGTTACTGAGTCAAAATCCAGGGTCGGGTCAATGGTCGCTGCCAAAGAGAGAGAGAAAAGAAACACTCAGCGTGCACTCTAACCTAGATCAGAATGGTTATCACTTTGTCTAATCTGGAAACCTCCCACTGTACCTCAAATTCTCCTCCAAACCTGAAAGAAGAATTAGTCGGGGTCACCCGAGGAGTAAACTAACTCATCAGTGGGAATCGGGATCCAACTATCATCGCATGATAACTTGACGGAATCCACTCAAGTCACCACACTCCAGAAGGTATGCGCATGCCTGGCAAGTTTCAGTTCTTTTGAAACTCCCGATATGATTTTTACCCCAAGCGGTTTATGACCTTGACTAGGTCAACAAACCATAAACCGCCAGTCAAGTTCAACCCGTCATTTTTCTGGATTGCATTAAACCCACCCGTACGTGCCCTTGACTAGGTCAACAAGGCCGCATGACTGTCTTAACCAATCCCACTTATGCAACAAACAAGTACCACTCAGCTACCGAACACTACGTCTTGACTAGGTCAACAAACGCAGCACGAATACTAAATAATACCTGTAGGAAATGACGGAGGGCTACGGCTGGTTTTTGGCGAAAAACCTTTAACGTAATGAACTTGATATAGTTGAAGGAACTGCACAACTTTTATAAAAATATAGTGACGAAACCTTTGCTAAAGAGGTCACTCCCGGTGAAGGGATCTCGGCTCTTTCCCCGTAGAATGAGGTGCAGGATATTCCAACTGAATACCACGATGCAAAGCAAAAAGTAATCGGCTATAGTGAAGTTAATGCCCTGACGCAAACTTCTGTCCAAGGGGTCACTCCCGGTGAAGGGATCTCGGCCCTTGCCTCGTCGACTGAGGAGCAGGATATTCCAAATGAATACCACGATGCAAAACAAAAGTGAACGTCCTTGCAATAACAGCTTTTTGAAAAATGTTCCAACAACATCAGAATAGGTTTGTTTATCTTGCATTGATCCGAATCAATGCAGTCCCATCAATTAATCACACCACAAAGAACGAAAATATACTGACGTACGTATATGCCATCCGCATTCGCCACTGGGTCCCGTCATCACCCGTTAGGTTAGCTAACTAACGGCAGAGCGGGGACTGGACTAGCGCGGATGTAAAACATATACAACATCTACTAATATATATATTACCAATATATTATATTTCGCTCAAGGCGTGATAAAATACAACATCACAGAAAAGTACAGCATCACAGAACAATACAGATATCAGGAAGCCCCGGGTTTCACAGAGCCGCTGCTGAAACCCGACGTTCCCCTGGTCGTGTGGATAGCCTGTGCAATGAAATCCTAGACCCTTACGGGCGCGGCAAGTCACCCGCCAAAACCTGAAGCGAGGCAGCCCCCTTCAGCTCTGTGAATGGACCACCCAGCACTTCATGGAATCCGGTAACTTGGGCACCCCTCCTGGGTCAACCTGTACCCCCTACGAGTGCGGCGAATAGCCGCCAATCCTAGAGTGAAGCCCCCTCCGTCTCAATGCCATGAGATGCGGGCCCGTTGCCCTCCAGAACCCGGCTATCCGTGCACCCCTCCGCGGGGTAATCCTAGTACATAAAGTAAAATATACATACACCGGGTACATCGACCGCAACCAGGTCGTGCCCCAAAAGAATAATACAAACAGGCAGTGACGGCAGTCCACTTGTCGGACGCTCGCCCCGCAATATCAAATGTACATAATACAACAAAACTGTACTAGCATTGCATCCAGGCTATCCCCCACCACCGATCCGCAACATCACAGCATAAACATAGAACATCAACGTGAAAGTCACGTTCGCAAATCCGTCTAACCGGGCTATAGCAGTTAGACGGGATTTACCGATCAAGTGACATTCACGGTCGCAGATATAATGTAAATACTGTGAAATAATGTGTTTAAAATATCCGATCGATCAAACAATTAACAAGTGGGCCCCCAACCAATACTGTAGCAGTCACAGAAAACCTGGGCCCAAATTTAATATTCCAAAACCCACAAAATCATCCCATAAGGCCACTGAAAAAAATTGGTGCAGTGATCTCCACAGTGCGCGGCGGAAGGGCGGCGGAATGGGGGTTTATGCGGCGGTTCCGCACTCCCACTGTAGAATCACTTCATCGAAATTTTACAGAGTTCTTAGATTTTCCAGTACATCAATAATTTACAACCTGAAAAATTTTTAGACTTCAAAAAATTTCAACAGAAACTGATGTGAAGGAAAAATACGGTTTTTGGAATTTCGGTCGATCGGAAATGCAAAACACATTAGAACAAGCTAGGTAAGGTTAATGGCCTGTCTCAGATACCATGTTGCGCCACGGCAGCGCCCCGGCCTCGTATTCGAGGCCAAAATGCGGAATCAAAATTTTTTCCTTACTCGGAAACCGGCGCTACCGCGGACAAAGAAAACCCGGATCGTAACCATTAACCTAATGCTAGCAATCAAGAGATAGGGTGAGAAGTATACCGAGTGATCCGAGTCTTCCGGTCTTCTCGTCATCGTCTCGATCTCCCGCGGAAAGTCTTGCCTCCACATCGTCGCCTCCTCGCCGAAAAGGGCACCACAACGCCTGCGTCTTTTACGGGCTCCCGCCTCAATACCGAGGCAACTCGCGCATGAAGCCGGCAACTCGACATGCTCAAGATATGCTGTAGAATGTGTAGTAGATCATGCTAGTCTCATTTGGGGTTTGTAGTTGCCATGATGGAGGAATGGGATTAGGAAAAATGGTGCTTTCATTTTTCCAAAACAAGAAGAAGAAGGAGATGAAGAATTCCTCCCAAAACTAAGATGAACTCTCTCATTCTTTTTCTTTCTCTCTTTTCTTTTTCTTCTTCTCTCTTTTCTTTTTCTTCTTCTCTCTTTTCTAATGAAAAACTCATCATCCCAAATGAGAATGGTGGAGGAGGTAATATGAAGCATGAAGGGAGGTGAGTGTAGGGTAAAGCAAGTGGTGACTATATCCTAAACATCATGATAACAACCTCACATCACTTCTAATAAAGAATCAAATCCTTTCTCATCAACAAAAAGCAAATGATAAGAAAGGTATCAAAAGATGCTTTCATAATAAATCATCTTACAAATAAAACCTCCACCAAATGTAATTTGCAAAACTGCAAATTACCCCCTCCATCAGAAAAGTCCGGCAGGGAAAGAACAAAGGAAAACCGGCCGGGACGGAATGCAAACTGGCAACTCCAGAAAACTGGTCCCGTAATAAATTACAGGAAAATCCCGATACTGTGCATACACACCCACATCTGTATTCCGACCGGATACAAATGCAATGAGACAAAATCTACACTGTACTAAACTAGTACCGGCTTAAACCAAAGCCGGCTAGTAAAATCCGTTCGATCCTGATCCGTGCAATACCGCACGTATCTGATCGAACCCTGCCATATAACTATACGGCCACTAGTACAAAACTGTCCGATCCTGATCCGTGCAATACCGCACGTATCTGATCGGACCCTGCCATATCTCCATACGGCCTCTACAGCGTTTCGCCCGAAAGCTTGAGTAACTGTAAGTGTGGTGGACTCTAAAGACTCGTCAATACTATGGCTGTGGATTTAACCACTAGCACGTCAGAGGTATAAGCCAATACGTGACGGGCCACCAGCTATTGACCAAAAGGGACGTCGATGAGGAAGCTCACCCCGACACCCAACTGAGCCTGTCAGTGACAATATCCGTACAGTCCGGTCCGTTCGTCTATGAGCATCGCATGGCGGGCCTAGAGGGTTGGTAAAAGTCAGACCCCCAAAAGCGGTACAAGTCGTGTCGGAGTGTAGCCCAGAACGCCCTGAGATACTACTGGAATACCTACCAGTAAATCTCCTGCCTCGGCCGAGGGCTTTGCGTAATGGCTCTCCTAGACACAGCGCGACCTCACCCATAATACCGGGAGAGACGAACCCCTGAAGATCCGCTCACTGCCTCCATGTGGCTCGGGACTGTACCCAACTAAAACCTGTTTGCACGACTCCTTTGAGCCGTGGTAGGGTAGTAATCAAAGTACAGTGGGAACTCACACGAGACAAATGACGATCCCCAGGTCGATGAACTAACCTGTACACATGTCACCTGGGAACTGCTATCTGACGTCAGGTATAAGACCAACTAGCAGGTTCCCGGCGAGTCCTGTCCGGTGTACTCATAACCCAATGAGCACCTGTATACATCTTAGGTGATCCAACTGACACCAGTGGCTTGTGAGACCGGCCACCGCCCCTCGTCGGGGTCTTGACTGTATACACTAGTCTACTCTGGAGTATCGATGCCCTGTCTCGAAACTCCTACGACTAGGGACCTTTTAAGGATGTGCTTATAGACTACCAGCTCCCACGTGTATGATCGCCCTCATACTGCCGGTAGTCAGGCAAGAATCCTAGGGGCTCTATCAACGTGCAATAGCGACATGTCAGGTCACCTCAAGCAGTGCACGATGATAAAGGTAAACCAGATAGCATACTATCATCTCGAGTAAGACTGTCCTACCGGGATAGGTCCTCCCTCAATCATTGCAATCACGTGCCTGTGATCCAATAATTGACTCTGAGGGCACTATCTCCAACACCCTTGAAGTCTAACATGCATGCCCTCAACATATCTTCAAGAGTTTGGATCGTTCTCTCCGATTGTCCATCAGTTTGAGGATGATAAGCTGTGCTAAACTTCAATCGAGTCCCCAAACTTTCCTGTAAACTCTTCCAGAAGTGTGACAAGAACCGAGTGTCCCGATCGGACACGATGCTCACCGGTACTCCATGCAATCTTACAATCTCCTGCATGTACCGCTCTGCCAAAGTCTCCGTTGATTGACCAACCCGAAAAGGAATAAAGTGAGCTGCCTTGGTCAACCGATCGACAATCACCCATACTGCATTGTTGCCCTTTGGACTCCGCGGTAAAGCCGTCACGAAATCCATGGTTATATGTTCCCACTTCCACTGAGGAATCGGAAGTGGTTGCAACAAACCAGCAACCCTTTGGTGTTCAGCCTTGACTTGCTGACATACCAAGCACTTAGCCACGAAGCGAGAAATCTCCCGTTTCATGCCTTCCCGCCAGAAATGCTATCGAATATCTCGGTACATCTTTGTACCTTCCGGATGTATAGAGTAAGCTGAACTGTGTGCCTCCTTCATAATCTCTTCACGTACATCATCCTTTGGCACACACAAACGGCTACCATACCTCAACGAACCATCTTCGTGGACCAGTAAATCTCTTCGTAGTCTAGCCTCAACCTGCTCTCGAAACTTCTGCAGTCTAGGATACTGCGATTGTGCCGCTTTAATCTTCTCAACCAAGGACGACTGTACTTGCAACTGCATCAACTGTCCCGTAGAATGTGGTAGCACAACCTCCAAGTCGAATCTTCGAAAATCTGCAATGATCTCCTTCTGCGTAGTTAATACCTGAATTGCTGGTAACCGACTAAGCGCATCCGGTACAACATTAACCTTCCCCGGATAGTACTTAAGATCAAGATCGTAGTCAGCCATCAACTCCAACCATCTATGCTGCCTCATGATAGGCTCCTTCTGCGTGAACACGTACTTCAAGCTCTTATGATCTGTAAAAACTTCGACTCTTACGCCCAAAAGGTAGTGTCTCCAAATCTTCAAAGCGAAAATCACAGCCGCAAGCTCCAAGTCATGAGTTGGATAATTCTTCTCATGGGTCTTCAGTTGTCTTGATGCGTATGCTACGACCTTCCCATGCTGCATCAAAACACATCCCAATTCTTTCCCAGATGCGTCGCTATGAATCATCAGTCCTCCGGAATTGTCTGGTACGGTCAGGATAGGGGCGGTTATCAACTTCTGCTTCAACGTCTCAAAGCCAACGCACACTTATCCGTCCATACAAAAGGTACCTCCTTACGCATAAGCTTGGTCAGCGGTTCTGCCAAACGAGCAAAGTTCTCCAGAAATCTCCTGTAGTATCCGGCTAATCCAAGGAAACTTCTTATCTCAGCTACATTCCTTGGAATAGGCCAATCTCGAACTGCTGCAATCTTTTCGGGATGGACGGCGATTCCATCACCCGACACGACATGTCCCAGAAATTTCACTTCTTCCAGCCAGAATTCGGACTACTCATCTTCGCATAAAGCTTCTCCTGTCTCAACATCTGCAGGACCTAATGATATCCGGATCGCAAATCCAGTTTCGAGAATACTCTCGCGCCACTAAGCTGCTCAAAAGTCCTCCAATGCGAGGGATCGGGTACTTGTTCTTAATAGTCGCCCGGTTCAATTCTCGATAATCAATGCACATCCTTCTCGTGCCATCCTTCTTCTTTACTAAAAGAACTGGAGCTCCCAAGGCGAGTTGCTGCTTCGAATCCCACCCTTCTCAAGTAATTCACCAACTTGCTTCTTAACTCCTTCCAATTCCACTGGTGCCATTGGATAGTAAGCTTTAGACACTGGCGCTGCACCAGGACTAAGGTCAATCGTGAACTCCACGTCTCGCTTCGGCGGTAAGCCCGATATATCTTCAAACACGTCCATAGAATCATGAACAACAGCCGGCTCTTTACTTTCTTCACTTCCATTGATGCAAGAACATTGTTTGTCGGCCTAGCCCTAAACTCGACCGGCCCGACAGAACTGCTTCCTTACCGCAACTGCTGTCTGCTATGAACTCCCAATTTTCTTGATATGCTCTGCTGTTCTCGAGCTGCCATAAGAACCTGTGAGAAAGTGGTCAAACCCAGGGAGACGGTTTGCCTTTGGATGTCCACATCCAAGCTGCGCATGGACCTTCATGCCCTGTCTGCATCGTTGGCGACTAAAGGTCTAGCGAAACTGCTGAGTCTCGTCCACTCTGCTGCATGCACGTCCACGGGTGCTCCATTCTGCCTCAGCCCAATAAATTTCTCTTCCATTTCCTCCCGTGCAGTCCGCGGAAAGAACTTCTCCAGGAAACTCTTAGAGAAATCCGCCCAACTGCTTGGCTTGGGCAAACGGTTCTCCTCCACAAGCCACCACTCTCGGCGTAATCCACTAGTTGAATGCGCACCACATCAACTCCTTTGTCCTCTGGAATCTGTGCCGCAATCAGAAAATTCTCCGTGCTGACTAGCCACTGCTCGGCTGGCACGGCTCCTCCAAACCAGTGAAAGTAGTAGGACCCACACGTCTGAACTCTGCCACGGTCCCTACTCGGTCAACTGGTCTAGTTCCAATCTGGTTCACAGACTGCTGAACGATCTGCAAACCTTCCTGAAACGAGTCCGCTTGCTGCTGGATCAGCTCGGGCTGTTTCTTTGATTCCCAGCATTCCTCTTATCACTCCAAGCATGGCGGCTTCGTTCACACGCCTCTGGTACGTCTTCAACTTCTTACCTGTCATAATCCTGAACTTAAAACACCCAATATTAGCATGATGATAGATTCTGAATATGGATCAAGGCTAGAACTCCAAGATACTTAAATAGAGTACCGCATTGTAGCTATGCCGCGGTATCATAGCCGCAATTACTTAACTCCACCCAAGTCGCCTAAGTCCTAGAGATAACAAGGAATTAGGTTTTCGAATTGACAATGCAAAGTAAGTTTGCATGTCGACATGATCCGGAAGAATGATTCAAAGATGGTAAAACGGTCAAGGTGGCTGGACATGTTTCCTAATCACGGGTGTTCTGATTCGTGTATTGGGTACAATACCCAACTACAAAAGAATCAACCCAACTAACCCATGGCTCTGATACCAAAAGAACCATGTCACGCCCCGTTTCCCAGAGTACGCAAGATTGGGTACGTGACATAGCCAACCATGCTACCTATGGGTAGAAAATATCCATCCACAGTCACATTACGGTTGTAGAGATATCAAGAACAAAATAAACAAACTATCTAACACATGTCCAAATCCATAATAACCAGAGTCAATGATAAATAAGTGCGGAAGCAAATGATCCAATGCAATAATAGAAAGGTACGTCCCGTAATGCGGGATCACACCTGGAAATAAAATGCAATAAATGAACTAACCACTACAGAACTCACAAATCAGCCTGTTGGCTGAAGTACTCCTGCTCAGTCGTCGACAGTGGTAAAGAATCTGGGCCATGCAAAACCCAGACGTCAGCGCGTCATGTCAACCAACAATATAATATGAACATGGTAATAAGCAATGCAGGTATGAACATGAATAAAGCAGTACTAAGAAATAACAGTGCAGGGTAATGTGCAGTGGTAACTAAACTGTCCTATCAGGTTTCTACTCTATAGTCTTTGAAATCAAATTGATAAATCGTCGATGTAACTCAATAGTATCCCGTACATACCCGGGACCACGGCCACAATATTCTCGGCTGCAACCGAGACAAGCCGTTAGGCACAGAATAGGAAAGTGTACACTCGGTATTACCCCGTACATACCCGGGATCACGGCCACAATATTCTCGGCCGAAACCGAGACATGCCGCTGGGCACAGAATAGGAATGTGTACACTCGAACGGTAGTGAACTGTCGAGTTACAAGTCAGGTTCATCTTTGATTTCCCCATAACCCCAAGTTATGTATGTCAGGTCAGGTATTCAGTACTCAAGGATCAATGCCTACATATGATCAATAAAAGTAGGTCTGTCTGGATAGACAACAGGAACGGTCCATGGGGACTACATGTTATGTTTGTTGGCATTAAACACAAGATCAGGTAACAGGTAAAGCCATGGTACATCAGGACAAGCCAGGTAATGTATAAAGGTGTCATGTCATGTCAAGAGTGCACGGTACCATGTCATGTCAAGTAGGAAGTGTAACAGGTCATGTCAGGAAGCACAAGATGTCATGTGGGTGCTCATAATCAAACTAACATAAGCATGTGTATAAATATACAAGCATGAGTACTATCAGAACAATAAACTGGAACATATAATATGATATGCAAATAGATATAATTTCAAGGATATGGATGCACAGTTATCGATTAGGGTTACATTTATAGTTCCAATATTAATTAGGATGCAATTTATTAAACATGGAGTGTTAATATCACATTATTATTTAGTAATGTGATCTATGGATGCAATTATAGGTATCTTAAATGCGATGGATGCAAACGGGTATCCGAAAAGTTATAAAACTATAAAATGGTAATGTGGGATGTATAACTAAACAATATGTGATATAAATATTGATATAATAATATTAATATGGATAGCATATTCAAAGCGATTAGTAACTATAAAAGATGTATTGATTAACCATGCATAAGAAGGTTCCGTTCAGAAATTTAGCGTCACCCTAATTTGTAAAATAGCTTAAAAATAACAAATGTTCTCCAAAAGAGACGTATCTTATACCAAAACAAAGATAATTCAATAAGGTTTTCAGTTTTATAAGTATAAGCATCTCAGGTTATCCCTACAAAAAGTTATGAATAGTCAAAGTTGAAAGTTTGCTGCTGGAATTTCCCTGGACAGCAGTTTAGAGACGTGTTCATTTGCATTTTACGTTAATCAAACAATTTATTTTGCAAGTAAATATTTCATAGAGTTGTAATATTCTGAATTAGCTTCGTGACGAACTAAAGAACGTATACTAATGATTTTTCTATGATATATAATGAATTTTATAAGATAAGGTGTACTGTAAATTTCAGATTTGTCATATCCGATTTTTCAACGACATTTCATATGTAAACTATAAGATTTTCAAATGTATAACATTATAAAATGAAGATTATAAAAGTATATAGCATGTAGCAAGATTAACTTGCCTCGATGGGTCGCTAATCGGGAAAACGGAACGTTAACCGTCGGCGGGGAAAATTCGCGACGGCGCACGGTTCACGGAATGAACCCAAACGACGAACAAAGGAACTACACGGGTCGGGGTATCTCGCTGGAACGTCGAGAAACGTCACCGCCACGACGGAATTCCGATAACAAAAGAACAGTTAAAAGAAATGAGAAACGAGACATGAAGCAAGAAGAGAAAAATGATAAAGAGAAGTATGAGAGAATATATAAGGGGTAGAGAGAGAGAGAAAGTGGAAAGAGAGAGAAGAAGGAGAGAGAGAAAGTGGGGCCCACGGGGTTAAAAGGGAGGTTGTGATTGGCTGAGAGAATAAATTGAGAAGGATATAAAAGATTGTAAAAATATTATATGGTTAACTTAAAAATTTAAAAGATAGGTAATGAACAGTAAGATATCAGGTTAGTTAGAAAAATATATGTGATGGTTTTAATAATATTAAAATTTGGGATTTTGGCGCCAAATGAAACATTTCCAAATTGCGTCCGGGTTGGATCCAAAAATTCGAAATTCAAATAATAGGATTTTAAGCGGGTTCCAAATTTTAAAATGAAATGTTTTATGATTAAAAAGCATACTCTCAAAACGGACACACGCACGTGCACGTAGCCATCCAAACTCGCCCGTTTCACTGAACGGGACGAGAACACAATGCACGGACGCTACCACGAGGCTAAGGATGTCAAGTAGGCCAAGATGAATATTTTCAATTTCATTTTAGATGCTAAAATTTGTTATATGTAGAAATAACTTTGCCGGGTAAATTTTATAGTAAGCAACAAACAAGTAAATTAAATGAAATGAGTACCACATTATGCTCAAACAGTAACTGAAAATAGTAGCATTGGGCTCGGGTGTTACATAATTTCTTCACGATTTTTCCAGAATTTCTATTGAACAAAAAGTGATGTGATGTGGATCTTTTTGTCATGATTTCCTCGAGCTCCGCATAGATTTCTTGGATCTTGTGTTGCCATTGAGCCTTGTGCATGAAAATGACATTGATTTGTCATTTTGTCTCTTAAACTGATGTGCGGCAACATACGGATAGAGAGCGGAGACCCGTGTTTTATCTGTGGTTGTTAATAATCCGGATTTTGTCGTGCTTTTCCATGAATTTCACCGTTTAGAGCCGAGAACACGTATCCTGCAATTGACTAGCAAATACGGCTCAAGAGTACCTACCGATAAGCAATGTGATAAAAATTGGGCGGTATAAAAATGCAAAAATCTGATATGAACAAATACCCCCAAACTTATCATTTGCTCGTCCCGAGCAAAGCCAATTTATTCACAAAAAAATTCCTAACCTCACTTTCGCAGGAAACGCGATTGCACTGAGCAAGTGCAACAAGCCGTTAAACCTCTAGGTGTCCCTAGTAGGAGGAGTGTTGTCTCCTGAGGGTTTTCAGCGGATACTACCCACAAAATCCGGTCAAGCTAGTTTTGTAAAATAACTATGATTCAAACCCTAATGTTTTGTTTCAAAAAATAACAATTCTATTATCCTAAGTCTAGATTATCGAACCTTTATTTTTCACACCTCTCTTCTTATTTAACTTAAGATTTTATTTGTCTTTACGTGCAGTGTAAATAGTTTCGTTAAGTTCCTGAAGGATCGATTAAAGTTATCATGTCACACAATAAAGCCCAGATAACAATTTTAAAAGGATCACATAAGTTTTATAAAGAGTTAAGTATTTTTCAAGTTTCGTTTTCCAGTAAGGTTTCAACTTCAGAATTTCTATTTTCCTTAATAGGAAACTAGGTCTTATTTTTCACTCCACCTTTTTCTTGTTTTCATTTCATACACACCTCTGTGAACGTGCAATAGTCTTTATCATAGAATAAAACCTTCATATCTCCGCTAGAAATATTTTTTTATAAAATCCTGTCTTTTGTCAAGATTATTCTCACACAAAGAACCGTTAGGAATTTTAACTCGGAGAGAACACTTGCTTGACTTTGTTTTAATCTGGACTTTCTAGGCTTCTTAGCGAGCTTTGGGCCAATGCACCCAAACCAGTTGGTTTTAGGGCATTAGGTATAGAAACACCCCAGCGGACTTAATTACTCAAGTTACCTAGGTCCAAAAACAAAAGACAGTTTGGCGTGAAAATCAAGATGATTTAATACGAACGGAGATATAATCGGCAGTTCAATTATTTTTTTGGATAAAAGACGTGTTTAGTGGGTTCGGTGTCTAATCATTCCAATCAAGTTCCAGATGGGTTATTTTTCAGACTTAGTTCCAATTAAGGAATCAATAACATTACTTCATATTCACTTCACTTCATAAACTATTCTTGGTATTACTTATTTCAGAACAAACCTATTTGATCCTTAGAAAATCATTTATCTATTTAAAAGTTTTTAGACATAAAAGACTTGTTATCTAATTTCCAAAACTCACGACACGTGTAGTGTGATGTAAAGACGTACATCAGCTATAGTTAACTTCAAAGAAGAGTTATCTTTCAGGTTTTCAAAATCTAAACATAAGATTTAGTTATTCTTATTTTATCAAACAAAACCGTCGAAATGTTGAATCAGAGTCCTCCCACTAGCTAACTTGACAGAAAAGATTTTATGTTTTTAGAAAAATTTTAGATTTTTATGGATTTTAATATGCAGATGCAAAATATACATATGAATGCGAAGGTTAGAAATGCGTACCGAGCGTACCCCTAAACTTAAACTGGACAGTGTCCTCACTGTAATCGCATGAAGAGATTATTTGAAGGGTCAAAATTGTCGGTTATATATACACAATTTTTTTTTTAATGTTTTTAAAGAGTAAAGAAAAAGGAAAAGAATATCCACAAATAAATACAAAAATGTATATACATACCCCCAAACTTATTTGGAACAGCGTCCACTGTTCTTGGCTGGATAACCGAAGTTTGGTGGTAGGCAGAGGAAGATTATGCAGGGTAAACCGGCTCCTGTAAGACCAGGAGCTCCTCTGTTGGTTCGACGCTAAGGTACGGTTTTAGTCGGTGTCCGTTCACTTTGAAAAATGAACCGTCCTTTGGATTCTCCAAATCTACAGCGCCCTGCGGATACACATTCCGCACAAAATACGGCCCTTTCCAGCAAAATCTGAGCTTTCCTGGATGGAAGTGTAGCCGGGTGTCGTAATGCAGTACCTGCTGACCAGGTACGAAAGTTTTGCGCAAAAGGTGTTTATCGTGAAACACTTTCGTTCGGTTCTTAAAGACAACCGCGTTATCGTAAGGCTCATCCCTAAGCTCGCTCAATTCGTTCAACTGCAGCTTCCGATGGCTGCCCACATCTTCGAGTGATAGATTCAGCTCTTTTATCGCCCAAAATGCGCGATGCTCTATTTCGACAGGTAGGTGGCAAGCCTTTCCGTACACAAGACGATAGGGAGACATGCTAAGATCGGTCTTATAAGCGGTTCGAAATGCCCAAAGGGCATCAGTGAGTTTCAGCGACCAATCCTTACGGTTCTTGGAAACCGTCTTCACCAGTATCTGCTTGATTTGCCGATTTGAATCTTCGGCCTGCCCACAGGTTTGGGGGTGGTAGGGCGTAGATAGCTTATGATTAATGGAATATTTCTGCATCAAGGCCTCGAAAGTCTTATTGCAGAAATGAGTTCCATTGTCGCTATTGATCGCTCGGGGGTGCCCAAACCGGGAGAAAATGTTTTCTTTAAGAAACCTAACGACAGCCTTGTTGTCGTTAGTCCGGCTGGGCACAACCTCGACCCATTTAGAGACGTAATCAACAACGAGAAAGATGTATAAGTTCCCGAAAGAGCTGAGTACGGAAGCAGGTTAACACTGGCACCAAGATCTAATAGTACGTGATTGATGTTCTTATCCCCAATGGTAAGAGAAATCGTAGGACAGCCAGGGTCCTTCCGTTTTTGTGGTAAAGATTGGGTAAGAGCATCACTCACAGTACTAGCCATGAAAACTTTCTTGGGTACCTGAGACTTCCTCTTTTTTGTGCACAAGTCCTTTAAGATTTTCGCGTAGGACGGGGCTTGTTGGACAGCATCTAAAAGAGGAATGTTAATGTTAACTTGCTTAAATAACTCCAGAATCTTCTCTATTTGTGGATTTTGTTTATTGGACCTCAACCGGTTTGGAAATGGAACGTTTTTAAAAGTGGTTGAGTCCAATGCTTGTGGAGGAGATTGTGGAGTTGGAACGGATCCCAGAGCTGGTGTTTTCATGGAGTGAGAAGTGGGTCCGTTCAGAGCAGAAGAAGAAGAAGAAGAGCCTTTTGAAGAATGAAGAATAGGCTCAGAAGACGAGGAAGGAGAAAAAGAAGAAGAAGAAGAAGAAGAAGAAGAAGAAGAAGCGGCCGGGGTGTCATTATCCTCCATTGTTGTGCCGATGTTGTTGTGCAGCATCCTTCCTGATCTCAACGTAGTCACGACACTCACATTATAGTTCTGTTGTTCAAAAGCAACATGTACATTATGTGGGTGACCGAGATTTGGGAGTGGTTGAGATGGAAGCTTTCCCTTTTCTCGCTCGCTTAACGCCGCATTCATCTGTGCATTCTGGGCTTCGATAGTCTTGATGCTTTGCCCGTGTGCAGCAGTGTGTTGCACCAAAGACTGAATAGACGACTGGATGTTGGCGGTGGATTGTGTCGATTGTTTAACGAACGCCTCCAGACTTCGTTCTAGCGAGGAAACCGTATTGTTGTTTGACGGAACAAAGTTTTTTGGGGGAAAAGAATTGTTGGGTGCAAAGTTGTTCGTCTGATTTTGAAAAGGTTGGGGTTGGAAGGGCTGCTGAAACTACTGTTGAGTTTGTTGTTGCGCTTATTGTTGCGGAGGAGGAGGCCTCTGGAAATTGTTGCCTTGGAATTGATTCTGATTCTGATTCCAGGAGAAATTGGGGTGGTTCTTCCAACCGGGATTGTAGGTGGAAGAGTATGGATCATTCCTCGGTCTTTGCTGAAATGCAGCATTAACCTGATCATGTCCTTGAAATGGTGGATTGTAAGGACACTCTTCGGTTAAGTGAGAATGATCGGAACAACAAGCGCAAATGGTACAAAGGGGAAGAACAGGGGCAGGGGCAGGAGAAGAAAATTTCTCTCTATCGCTTCAAGTTTTCTCGTTATTGCAGCCATTTCAGCTTTCATCACAATAGAGCCATCAAGTTGGTGAATTCCTACCCTAGACTGACCGGTAGAAGTGGAGGTAGAAGAAGAAGTCGGTCTGGTGCTCTCCCATTTTAGCGTTTGTTCCACAAGGTCGTCGAAGAATTGCCACGCTTCCTCGTCAGATTTCGATAGGAAGTGGCCCTGACAAATGGTTTCCAATAATTGCTTGGTTGCTGGGTTCAGGCCCTCGTATAAGGTTTGGCAAAGTTGCTGTCTCTCGATACCATGGTGAGGAAACTGAACAAGAAGGTCTTTATACCGGTCAAAGCACTTCCAGAAGGGTTCAGAAGGAAGCTGAGAGAATTGGTTGATTTCGTTACGGATCCTTGCGGTATTATGATTCGGATAAAATTTCTTGAAAACGCTTTCACAAACTCGTCCCAACTGGTTATGGAGTGGGAAGCGGTGTTATACAGCCATTTTTCAGCGAGATCGCATAAAGTGAACGGAATGACCCGTAGCCGTATAGCATCGTCCGACAGCTAGGTGGTTTTCATCATGGCACAAACATTTTGGAACTTGTTGATGAAGATATAGGCATCTTCAGATTCAAGCCCATGAAATCACGGAAGCATGTTAATGAAGTGGGGCTTAATTTCAAAGTTATCCCCATTGGCCGGTGGAAGAGAAAGACAGGTGGGAAGTGCAGAACGGGTGGGATAGAAACGATCGTGGAGCGTGATTCGCTGCGGCGCTGCAACAGGCGGTGGTGGTGGGGTAGTTGCCTCTGTAGGAGGTGGAGTCAATGAGATGTTCGCGTTAAATCCTGACATCACTAAAGAAGAGGTTGGTGAAGGTGAAAGTGAAGATGTATGAACAGAATTCCGGTCAACGTCGGAGTTGGCCGGCAAAGGTAAGGGTGAAAGAGGCGTGGACGGAGTTTCGACGTCTGAGTCGATCGCATAGTCGGTAGCGACTAACGTAACGCGGACTAGGCGGGCGCTAGTGTCCCGAGTCCAAGCGGACATACACTAAACGAGTTTAGTATAGTCAAAGCGGAGAAGGTGAGGGTAAGAAACGTCAATGGAGAAATACGATAGGTGGTGGGTGAAAAAATGGAATCTGGCGACAAATGGCAAGTTTTTATAAAAGTTTTTGGTTTTATGTTTTTTTTAGAAAGAGATTTACAGAAATATGTATGGACTTACGGCTTCAAGCAATCACAAACAATATATGCACAATCACACCTAGATCTAGGGTCACCTAGGTCAGCTAGACAGCTCCTAACTGTTCCAAAAGGCTAGAAATAGGACCTCAAACCGTCTCTTCTCCAACAATTGCGGCCAGGTAAGTGCCAGGTAAGTGGGAGGCTCCCCACTACGTAAATAGTGGTCCTAATTAAGTAACCACTTGCCTTGGACACACTTGCCTAGACACCGCCAAAGTCAGGATAGGATAAATGGCCGATGCCTGTAACTAGTCCTCTGTCCTATTGAGCGCGAAGTCCTTAGGGCTGAGTCTAGTATTTTTTAATTAACAATGGTCAATGCATATGCTTTTGTGATTTCTGGGGTCCTGGGTGTAAGTCCGCGGGGGCGCCCCGGCCGTCGATCCGACGCCGGAAACGCGGAAACAAAAAAAACTTTGCAAACTAGCAAACCGGCACCACCGCGCACTTTTCACCCGGATCGGGCCATTAACCTAGCTACTAGCAGACAAGAAAAGAGTAGAGAAGTATACCAAGTGATCCGTGTCCTTCGGTCTTCGTCTCCACTCCGATCTCCCGGGGAATCTCCCTCCGTCAACTCCTCGTCGAAAAGGGCACCACGTAGCCGGAATCTTTTACGGGCTCCCACCTCTGGACCGAGGCAACTCGGGCGCGAAGTTGTCTAGCCGACGCGTCCAAGATTTGTTGTAGGCTAGTGTAGAAAGCCTTTGTCTCTTTGAGGGTATGAAGTTGCCATGGTATGTGGAAGAAAAGAATGAACTTGAGAGAAGGAAAAATGGAGCTCACTAGTTTTCAAGGCATCAGATGAGATAAATCACCACTCAAAAATAAACCTCACTCATTCTCTCCCCTCAAGTGGCCGGCCCCCCATCTCCAAAATGGTGGAGAGCAAATTCCTAATCTCTAAGAAAAGAATAAGAATGATCAAAGGAAATATAGTCACCTCAAAGTCATTTTCATTCTCATCTCACTCAAATCCCATAAATGCAAAAAGAGATGATAAGAAAAGGATCTCAGGATGAAGCCACACATTTACAATAAACCCCCTCTACAAAATGTTAATTGCAAATTGCAAATAACACCCTCCAACGAAATATCCGGCCGTGAAGAAATAAAAGAAAACCGGCCGGAACAGAATGCAAACTGGCAACTACAGAAAACTGATCCCGTAATAAATTACAGGAAAACCCCACTACTGCAAATACATGTCAACATTTGTATTCCCACTGAACACAAATGCAAAGAGACAATATCTACACTATCTAATACTACGATACGGCTTAAGCCAAAGCCGGCTAGTAAAATCCGTCCGATCACGATCCGTGCAATACCGCACGTATCTGATCGAACCCTGCCATATCTCCATACGGCCTCTACAGCATTTCGCCCGAAACCTGAGTAACTGAGTGTGGTGGACTCTAAAGACTCGTCAATACTATGGCTGTGGATTTAACCACTAGCACGTCAGAGATATAAGCCATACGTGACGGGCCACCAGCTATTGACCAAAAGGGACGTCGATGAGCCAACTCATCCTGACACCCTACTGAGCCTGTCAGTGACAATATCCGTACAGTCCGGTCCGTTCGTCTATGAGCATCGCATGGCGGGCCTAGGGGGGTGGTAAAAGTCAGACCCCCGAAAGCGGTACAAGTCGTGTCGGAGTGTAGCCCAGAACACCCTGAGATACTACTGGAATACCTACCAGTAAATCTCCTGCCTTGGCCAAGGACTTTTCATGTTTTGGCTCTCCTAGACACAGCGCGACCTCACCCCCAATACCGGGAGAGACGAACCCCTGCAGATCCTCTCACTGCCTCCATGTGGCTCGGGACTGTACCCAACTAAAACCTGTTTGCACATCTCCTTTGAGCGTGGTAGGGTAGTAATCGAAGCACAATGGGAACTCATAAGAGACAAATGACGATCTCAGGTCGATGAACTAACCTGTACACATGTCACCAGGGAACTGCTATCTGACGTCTGGTATAATCCCAACTAGGAGGTTCCCGGCGAGTCCTGTCCGGTGTACTCATAACCCAATGAGCACCTGTATACATCTTAGGTGAACCAACTGACACCAGTGGCTTGTGAGACCGGCCACCGTCCCTCGTCGGGGTCTCGACTGTATACACTAGTCTACTCTGGAGAATCGATGCCCTGTCTCGAAACTCCCACGACTAGGGACCGTTTAAGGATGTGCTTATAGACTCCAGCTCTCACTTATATGATCGCCCTCATACTGCTGGTAGTCAAGCAAGAATCCTAGGGGCTCTATCAACATGTAATAGCGACTCGTAAGGTCACATAAACCAGTACACGATGATAAAGATAAACCAGATAGCATACTATCATCTTGAGTAAGACTGTCCTACTGGGTTAGGTCCTCCCTCAATCATTGCAATCACGTGCCTGTGATCCAATAATTGACTCTGAGGGCACTATCTCCAACAATCTCCCACTTGCACTCAAGGCTAATTATTGCGATGTCGCATACTCACAGCCCGTGTGATACCGAACACCCAACTCCTCTACTAGTCAGTCTCACAAACCTTGTTTGCGAAACTATTGCGTTCGAGGAATAGCCTCAGTGAGTGGATCCGCTCTGATGTTTCTTTCTATGTCTCTTTTTATCTCAAGTTCGTGGAGAAACCCATCTCCCGAAATGAGCAATACCTGTCTTAGAATGTGTCTGGATGTCTGATGGGACCTAGCTCATAAGTGAACTCCAAATCCAAACTTCTTAGACTGTATCGTCAACTGAACTTAATCAGTATCCTGCGCCATGCCTTCCCTCAGTATCCACATGGACCACCTGTCTAAAATACTGCCCCTCGTCAGAGGGAAAACTATAACTTTGACAGCCAGTCTGCCATCCAGGTCACCTTGGAAGCCTGGAATGATAACCGTCTCCTAAAAGAGGCTGCCGTTATCATATCCCTAGAACATCCACTTATGTTCTAAAAATGCTTCCGACTGCTTCTCCAGGATTGGATCAATATCAACTTATTGCATCTAGTACAAGAACAACATCTGGTGTGGTACTTGACATCTCATGATTGACTCAATTGCCAAAGCAAGTGATCTGTCAATCATGCGCATCCCTCTCCCCTTTAGTCTGTAAGACACCTTTAGAGAGGGTGACTCTATTACCTGCAGGTACACCACCATGCCAGGAGTCGTCCATTCTAAATACTCATAGAATGCTGTCTAAGTACCCAGATTGGGAAATCACCCAAATCTAGATCTAAAACCATAGATCTAGTAACCAGAATGTCTGATATAATATCCAAGTCCTATGTGGAGAAATCACTGTGTGACGACCAAAGTATAACCGATCGTAGTATAGGAATATCACTTCCTACTCTGTGTATGTCATTAAATACCAGGACATCACACCCTACTACCATCTTAACAGATCCATCCCCTATTCTGATGAAGTCAAACCTATGACTGTCACATCAGAAATAGATGATCTATCTCCGCTATATCTGCTTTAGTCTATAAATAGACATAAGCCACCTGCCCACCATGCTTCCGCTGCTCCCACTGACTATGACAACCCTCTGGCAGAGTCATATAGACGTACACTTATAAAGCTAGTTTAAAACGACGCTATGCTCATCCTCCTGGCGGGTCTCACAGTCTGGAACAACAGCAATGGCAAGTCTGGGTAAACAAGAACCTCCCTGTCTCCGTCCTTAAGCATACCGAAGTACCTCTCGAGTGCCTGAGGTTACCCACCATACCTGCGGAGTGGCCAATGGAATGTCAAACCAGATCGAAGTAAGTGCACGGCGGCGCCCCGGCCGTCAATCCGACGGCCAAACGCGGAAACGGTGATAAACTTAAATTTTGCGGACTTAGCAAACCGGCACCACCGCGCACTAAACACCCGGATCGTAACCATTAACAAGTCTAAGCTAACTAGAAGATGGGTTAGAGATATACCGACTGATCCGAGTCCTCCGGTCTTCATCTCCACTCCGATCTCCTCGCGGGATCTCCGTCCGTCTCCTCCTCGCCGGAAGGGCACCACATCGCCTGCGTCTTTTACGGGCTCCCGCCTCAATACCGAGGCAACTCGGGCATGAAGCCGGCAACTCGACATGCTCAAGATATGCTGTAGAATGTGTAGTAGATTGCAAGTCTCACTTTGGGGTTATGTTGCCATTGATGGAGGAATCAAGGAGAACTTTGGAGAGGTGAGAAGGTTTTTGTGTAGAAGGCAAAATGAGATGATAAAAATTGCAACAACTAAAATCAACCTCTCTCTTTCTCTTTTCTTCTTCTCACTTTTCTTATGAAAACTCTCATACTTAGAAAATGGTGGAGCAAAGATTATGAAGCATGAAGGGAGGTGAGTGTAGGAAGTGAAAAGAGGTGACCACATCCTAGACATAATCATCACAAAACTCAAATCCAAATCAAATCCATTCTTATCACAATAAATGCATGAAAAGCAAAGATGCTTATCATATCAATCCTTATGCAAATAAATCCTCCACAAAGTGTTATTTGCAAACTTTCAAATAACCCCCTCCATCGGAAAAGTCCGGCCGGGAAAGAACAAAGGAAAACCGGCCGGAACGGAATGCAAACTGGGAACTCCAAAAAACTGGTCCCATAATAAATTACAGGAAAACCCCGATACTGTGCATACACACCCGCATCTGTATTCCGTCCGGATATAAATGCAATGAGACAAAATCTACACTGTACTAAACTAGGACCGGCTTAAACCAAAGCCGGCTAGTAAAATCCGTTCGATCCTGATCCATGCAATACCGCACGTATCTGATCGAACCTTGCCATATAACTATACGGCCACAAGTACAAACCGTCCGATCCTGATTCGTGCAATACCGCACGTATCTGATCGGACCCTGCCATATCTCCATACGGCCTCTACAGCGTTTCGCCCGAAAGCTTGAGTAACCGAAAGTGTGGTGGACTCTAAAGACTCGTCAATACTATGGCTGTGGATTTAACCACTAGCACGTCAGAGGTATAAGCCGATACGTGACGGGCCACCAGCTATTGACTAAAATGGACGTCGATGAGCGAACTCATCCTGACACCCTACTGAGCCTGTCAGTGACAATATCCGTACAGTCCGGTCCGTTCGTCTATGAGCATCGCATGTCGGGCCTAGGGGGTTGGTAAAAGTCAGACCCCCAAAAGCGGTACAAGTCGTGTCGGAGTGTAGCCCAGAACACCCTGAGATACTACTGGAATACCTACCAGTAAATCTCCTGCCTTGGCCAAGGACTTCGTGTAATGGCTCTCCTAGACACAGCGCGACCTCACCCCCAATACCGGGAGAGACGAACCCCTGAAGATCCGCTCACTGCCTCCATGTGGCTCGGGACTGTACCCAACTAAAACCTGTTTGCACGACTCCTTTGAGCCGTGGTAGGGTAGTAATCAAAGCACAGTGGGAACTCACACGAGACAAATGACGATCCCCAGGTCGATGAACTAACCTGTACACATGTCACCAGGGAACTGCTATCTGACGTCAGGTATAAGACCAACTAGCATGTTCCCGGCGAGTCCTGTCCGGTGTACTCATAACCCAATGAGCACCTGTATATATCTTAGGTGAACCAACAGACACCAGTGGCTTGTGAGACCGGCCACCGCCCCTCGTCGGGGTCTCGACTGTATACACTAGTCTACTCTGGAGAATCGATGCCCTGTCTCGAAACTCCTACCACTAGGGACCTTTTAAGGATGTGCTAATAGACTCCTGCTCTCACTTATATGATCGCCCTCTTACTGCTGGCAGTCAAGCAAGAATCCCAGGGGCTCTATCAACGTGTAATAGCGACCTGTCAGGTCACCTAAAGCTGTACACGATGATAAAGGTAAACCAGATAGCATACTATCATCTTGAGTAAGACTGTCCTACCGGGATAGGTCCTCCATCAATCATTGCAATCATGTGCCTGTGATCCAATAATTGACTCTGAGGGCACTATCTCCAACAATCTCCCACTTGCACTCAAGGCTAATTATTGCGATGTCGCATACTCACAGCCTGTGTGATACCGAACACCCAACTCCTCTACTAGTCAGTCTCACAAAAACCGTTTGCGAAACTATTGCGTTCGAGGAATAGCCTCAGTGAGTGGATCCGCCTAGAAGTTTCTTTCTATGTCTCTCTATATCTCAAGTTCGCGGAGAAAGCCATCTCCCGAAATGAGCAATACCTGTCTTAGAATGTCTGGATGTCTGATGGGACCTAGCTCATAAATGAACTCCAAATCCAAACTTCTTAGACTGTATCGTCAACTGAACTTAATCAGTATCCTGCGCCATGCCATCCTCAGTATTTCCTTGGACCACCTGTCCAAAATACTGCCCTTCGTCAGAAGGAAAACTATAACTCTGACAACCTCCTTGTCGTCCATGTCACCTTGGAAGCCTGGAATGATAATCGTCTCCTAAAGGAGGCAGCCATTATCATATCCCTAGATCATTCACTTATGCTCTAAAACTGCTTCCGACTGTTCCTCCAGGATTGGATCAATATCAACTTAATGCATCTAGTGCCAGAACAACATCTGGTGTGGTACTTGACATCTCATGATTGACTCAATTGCCTAAGCAAGTGATCTGCCAATCATGCACATCCCTCTCCCCTTTAGTCTGTAAGACACCTTTAGAGAGGGTGACTCCATCACCTGCAGGTACACTACCGTGCCAGGAGTCGTCCATTCTAAATACTCTTAGAATGCTGTCAAGGTACGCTGATTGGGAAAACACCCAAATCTAGATCTAAAACCATAGATCTAGTAACCAGTATGTCTGATATAATGTCCAAGTCCTTTGTGGAGAAAACACTGTGTGACGACCAAAGTATAACCGATCGTAGTATAGGAATATCATTTCCTACTACCTTCTCAACAGATCCATCCCCTATTCTGATGACGTCAAACCTATGTCTGTCACATCAGAAATAGATGATCTATCTCCGCTACATCTGCTTTAGTCTATAAATAGACATAAGCCTGATATCCACCAATGCTTCCGCTGCTCCCATTGACAACGACAACCCTCTGGCAGAGTCATATACACGTACACTTCTGAAGCTAGTTCAGAACGACGCTATACTCATCCTCCTGCCGGGTCTCGCAGCCTGGAACAACAGCAATGGTAAGTGTGGGTAAACAAGAACTTCCCTGTCACCGTCCTTGAGGTTACCGGAGTACCTCTCGGGTGCCTGAAGTTACCCACCTTATCTGCGGAGTGGCCAATGGAATGTCAAATCAGATTGAATCTTTAGGTTCCTTATCAAATCTTCAATAATCGTTTGCGGTTCTGGAATAACTTCCAATTCTACCATACTCCCACTACTGTTTTTGAAAAAATCCATTTTTAATAAAACTGTGGCGAGTCTAGAACAATATTTCTATTGATCTGCCAGATGGAAGAAAATCAACCCTCGTCATAGCCTGGGTCAACCCACAAACAGCCATTACAGAAACGTGCCTTGAGTTATCCAGTGTCTGGTTTTAATCATAAGCCGGACAACTCCCCGTACCTTAACAATGTTAAGATATGAACTGTACTATATCCAATATAGAACCAGAGGCACTGATTTAATTGAACCAGATACAAATCATGCAACTATCTCCAGTGCATGTCAACTAAATGGAAGGAGGCCGATCAGCGTTACTCAACTTAGGAATGCTTCCAATTATGAGTAACCTGAAAGAGAAGCAATTTCTCTTTATCATTACTATCAACTGAATACCATACACAAGTATCTACATCTTCGATCACTTTGAAGAATCCCGATACTTGCTACACCTGGTTCTCTACTCTATTCAAATACCCATAACTCCTCAAAACTTAGACCCTGTGTTTCTACGAAACACATGTCTAAGACCTAGAGAAGTTAAAAGTAAACAGAATATAGTAAGATAAACCAACCCCTCTGTCCTAATGGACACTGGACAACATACAATACTCTGTATAAGTCCGCTGAGTTTAACAACTCTTTCACTGTGTGTCGTAGGTTGAAAACTGTACTTTTGGTTAAGAAGAATTACACCGCTGTTTAATACTCCTTACCTAACCATCCACTGATATAGGTAAATGTTATCGACATAATATCAAAAGGTATATCTCACTCTATGAAAATAGACGTACAGATATATCAATTTGAAATTGGTGCACAACAGCGGATATTCAAAACCAAATATTTGCCGACCGGCAAACAGCCCAGATGATCTCCTCAAATATCACCGATTACAACGAATCCCGATATAATGAGGATGATCACCCTATTCCCAATAACTTACTCCCACTCATCATCTGTAAAACCATACAGATGTGAGAATCATACCTGGTAAATACATACCCTGGAGTAAGTATCTAATCGGGAAATCAGTTTTCTTTTAACATTACACAGTGAAACTGAAACATTGAAATGTTTCGGTGGGGTATCCTGGTATTCCTAGTAATGCCTCTTCCATTATCCAGATTCACAACTATAACCGTATAATTCTTTGCCACCTCTCTAAATCCCTTCATATGTCTTTAGTCATTACCTTCTGTACACCCCTTTAGGCTAAATGGTTTTCTTCCTTCCCTACCATTCGGCACCAGCCTATGGTTTGGAAGAAGACTATCCAAAAAGCATAAAGGGTGTACTGTCCTAATCCTAGGAGCACTCGCAATGCGAGAGAAGGTGAAGATAAAAGACAACCGAATAAGCCTTATTCCTATTTCTCCTGAACCAGGATCCATCCCCGAACTGGAACAAGTTCCTTTCGAGTTCGTATATAACCATACGATGGATTATCCAATAAAATGGGATCTTCGTAGTGATACGGAGTGTTCTGGAGAAATACAAAGGTGATTTAGGATTGGCGAAGAAATACTTGGTTTGGTCGTGAATAGCAGTCGCAACTTACTTTGCCCTCTTACTAATCCCTTTCTTTGTCTTAACTTAATACCTTCTGTACACCGTTTAGGCTAACTGGTTTTCTTCATTCCCTACCGGTCGGCACCAGCCTATGGTTTGGAAGAAGACTATCCAATTTGCATAATAGGTGTACTACTCCTAAACCAAGGAGTACTCGCAACCTGAGAGAAGGTGAAAAGAAAAGAAAACTGAATAGTCCTATCCGTTTTTCTCCAGAACCAGAAACCATCCTCGAATTCCTTCGAGTTCGTATCTAACCATACGATGGTTTTGTCCAATGGAAGTGGACGTTCGTAGTAATACGGGGTGCCCTGGAGAAAAGGGTAAATGTAGGAGTGGCAATGAGGTTTGCAACTCTGACAATCCAAAAGCCAGTGTTAAGAAGGTTCGGTCAACTTGGTCACTGAGTCATAGTCTTAGGGTCGGGTCAATGGTCGCTGCGAGAGAGAGAGAGAAAAGAAACACTCAGCGTGTACTCTATCCTAGATCAGAATGGTTACCAATTTATCTAATCTGGAAACCTCCCACTGTACCTCAAATTCTCCTCCAAACCTGAAAGAAGAATTAGTCGGGGTCACCCGAGGAGTAAACTAACTCATCAGTACGAATCGGGATCCAACTCTCATCGCATGACAACGTGACGGAATCCGCTCACGTTATCACACTCCAGATGGTATGCGCATATCTGGCAAGTTTCAGTACTTTTGAAACTCCCGATGTGATTTTTACCCCATGCTCTTATGACCTTGACTTTGGCCAACATATCATAAGTCACATGTCAAGTTCTACCCGTCATTCTCCAGGATAATTTGAACCCACCCGTACATACCCTTGACTTTGGCCAAAATGGCAGTACGACTGTCCCAAACCAACGCATCTATCTATGCTGCATATGAATACCCCAATAGCTACCAATCACCGTGCCTTGACTTTGGCCAACATACACAGCTTGAATACTATTGACTACCCATATGAAACGACGGAGGGCTACGAATGGTTTCTGGCGAAAACCTTTAACGTAATGAACTTGATATTGTTGAAGGAACGGATAGCTTTTTAGAAAATATAGTGACGAAAACCTTTACTAAAGAGGTCACTCCTGGTGAAGGGATCTCGGCTCTTTCCCTGTAGAATGAGGTGCAGGATATTCCAACTGAATACCACGATGCAAAGCAAAAGTAATCGGCTATAGTAAAGTTAATGCCCTGACGCAAACTTCTGTCCAAGGGGTCACTCCCGGTGAAGGGATCTCGGCCCTTGCCTCGTCGACTGAGGAGCAGGATATTCCAAATGAACACCACGATGCAAAACAAAAGTGAACGTCCTTGCAATAACAGCTTTTAGAAAAGTGTTCCAACAACATCAGAATAGGTTTGTTTAACTTGCATTGATCCGAATCAACGCAGTCCCATCAATTGATCACACCACAAAGAACGAAAATATACTGACGTACGTATATGCCATCCGCATTCGCCACTGGGTCCCGTCATCACCCGTTAGGTTAGCTAACTAACGGCAGAGCGGGGACTGGACTAGCGCGGATGAAAAACATATACAACATCTACTAATATATATACCAATATATTATATTTCGCTCAAGGCGTGATAAAAATGCAACATCACTGAAATGTACAGCATCACAGAACAATACAGATATCTGGGATCCCCGGGTTTCACAGAGCCACTACAGAAACCCGACGTTCCCTTGGTCGTGTGGATAGCCCGTGCAATGAAATCCTAGACCCCTACGGGCGCGGCAAGTTGCCCGCCAAAACCTGAAGCGAGGCAGCCCCCTTCAGCTACGTGAATGCACCACCTAGCACTCCACGGAATCCGGCAACTTGGGCACCCCTCCTGGGTCAACCTGTACCCCCTACGAGTGCGACGAATAGCCCGCCAATCCTAGAGTGAAGCCCCCTCCGTCTCAATGCCATGAGATGCGGGCTTGTTGCCCTCCAGAACCCGGCTATCCGTGCACCCCACCGCGGGGTAATCCTAGTACAGAAAGTAAAATATACATACACCGGGTACATCGACCGCAACCAGGTCGTGCCCCAAAAGAATAATACAATCAGGCAGTGACGGCAGTCCACATGTCGGACGCTCGCCCCGCAAAATCAAATGTACATAATGCACCAACACTGTACTAGCATTGCATCCAGGCTATCCCCACGACCGATCCGCAACATCACAGCAAAATCACAAAACATCAACGTGGAAGTCACGTTCGCAAATCCGTCTAACCGGGCTATAGCAGTTAGACCGGATTTACCGATCGAGTGACATTCACGGTCGCAGATATAATGTAAATACTGTGAAATATGTGTTTAAAATTTTCCGATTGACCAAAAATTAACAAGTGGGCCCCCAAGCAATACTGTAGCACTCACAGAAATAATTAGCCCAATTTTAATATTCCAAAACCCCTAAAATTAACCAAGAAAGAAACTGGAAAAATATGATAACATGATGAAGCTACAGTGCGGCGGAACCGCGGCCAAGTGGGGGTTTGCGCCGCGGTTCCGCGCTCGTACAGAGGAATCACTATATCGTATTTTTGCAGAATTCTTATATCTTTTGGTAGATCAATTTTCTGTCGCCTGAAAAATTTTTGGACACCAAAAAATCTTAAAAGAAAACTGATGTAAACTAAAATTGGGTTTTTGAAATTTTGGTCGATCGGAACTGAAAAACACATCAAACGAAGCTAGACGAAGTTAATGGCGAGGCTGTGATACCACTGTAAGTGCACGGCGGCGCCCTGGCCGTCAATCCGACGGCCAAACGCGGAAACGGTGATAAACTTAAATTTTGCTGACTTAGCAAACCGGCACCACCGCGCACTAAACACCCGGATCGTAACCATTAACAAGTCTAAGCTAACTAGAAGATGGGTTAGAGATATACCGACTGATCCGAGTCCTCCGGTCTTCATCTCCACTCCGATCTCCTCGCGGGATCTCCGTCCGTCTCCTCCTCGCCGGAAGGGCACCACATCGCCTGCGTCTTTTACGGGCTCCCGCCTCAATACCGAGGCAACTCGGGCATGAAGCCGGCAACTCGACATGCTCAAGATATGCTGTAGAATGTGTAGTAGATTGCAAGTCTCACTTTGGGGTTATGTTGCCATTGATGGAGGAATCAAGGAGAACTTTGGAGAGGTGAGAAGGTTTTTGTGTAGAAGGCAAAATGAGATGATAAAAATTGCAACAACTAAAATCAACCTCTCTCTTTCTCTTTTCTTCTTCTCACTTTTCTAATGAAAACTCTCATACTTAGAAAATGGTGGAGCAAAGATTATGAAGCATGAAGGGAGGTGAGTGTAGGAAGTGAAAAGAGGTGACCACATCCTAGACATAATCATCACAAAACTCAAATCCAAATCAAATCCATTCTTATCACAATAAATGCATGAAAAGCAAAGATGCTTATCATATCAATCCTTATGCAAATAAATCCTCCACAAAGTGTTATTTGCAAACTTGCAAATAACCCCCTCCATCGGAAAAGTCCGGCCGGGAAAGAACAAAGGAAAACCGGCCGGAACGGAATGCAAACTGGCAACTCCAGAAAACTGGTCCCGTAATAAATTACAGGAAAACCCCGATACTGTGCATACACACCCGCATCTGTATTCCGTCCGGATACAAATGCAATGAGACAAAATCTACACTGTACTAAACTAGGACCGGCTTAAACCAAAGCCGGCTAGTAAAATCCGTTCGATCCTGATCCATGCAATACCGCACGTATCTGATTGAACCTTGCCATATAACTATACGGCCACTAGTACAAACCGTCCGATCCTGATTCGTGCAATACCGCACGTATCTGATCGGACCCTGCCATATTTCCATACGGCCTCTACAGCGTTTCGCCCGAAAGCTTGAGTAACTGAAAGTGTGGTGGACTCTAAAGACTCGTCAATACTATGGCTGTGGATTTAACCACTAGCACGTCAGAGGTATAAGCCGATACGTGACGGGCCACCAGCTATTGACTAAAATGGACGTCGATGAGCGAACTCATCCTGACACCCTACTGAGCCTGTCAGTGACAATATCCGTACAGTCCGGTCCGTTCGTCTATGAGCATCGCATGTCGGGCCTAAGGGGTTGGTAAAAGTCAGACCCCCAAAAGCGGTACAAGTCGTGTCGGAGTGTAGCCCAGAACACCCTGAGATACTACTGGAATACCTACCAGTAAATCTCTTGCCTTGGCCAAGGACTTCGTGTAATGGCTCTCCTAGACACAGCGCGACCTCACCCCCAATACCGAGAGAGACGAACCCCTGAAGATCTGCTCACTGCCTCCATGTGGCTCGGGACTGTACCCAACTAAAACCTGTTTGCACGACTCCTTTGAGCCGTGGTAGGGTAGTAATCAAAGCACAGTGGGAACTCACACGAGACAAATGACGATCCCCAGGTCGATGAACTAACCTGTACACATGTCACCAGGAAACTGCTATCTGACGTCAGGTATAAGACCAACTAGCATGTTCCCGGCGAGTCCTGTCCGGTGTACTCATAACCCAATGAGCACCTGTATACATCTTAGGTGAACCAACAGACACCAGTGGCTTGTGAGACCGGCCACCGCCCCTCGTCGGGGTCTCGACTGTATACACTAGTCTACTCTGGAGAATCGATGCCCTGTCTGGAAACTCCTACGACTAGGGACCTTTTAAGGATGTGCTAATAGACTCCAGCTCTCACTTATATGATCGCCCTCATACTGCTGGCAGTCAAGAAAGAATCCCAGGGGCTCTATCAACGTGTAATAGCGACCTGTCAGGTCACCTAAAGCTGTACACGATGATAAAGGTAAACCAGATAGCATACTATCATCTTGAGTAAGACTGTCCTACCGGGATAGGTCCTCCATCAATCATTGCAATCACGTGCCTGTGATCCAATAATTGACTCTGAGGGCACTATCTCCAACAATCGAATCTTTAGGTTCTTATCAAATCTTCAGTAATCGTTTGCGGTTCTGGAATCACTTCCAGTTCTACCATACTCCCACTACTGTTTTTCTGAAAAAATCCATTTTTATTAAAACTGTGGCGAGTCAAGAACAATATCACTATTGATCTTCCAGATGGTAGAAAGTCAACCCTCGTCATAGCCCGGGTCAACCCACAAACAGCCATCACAGAAACGTGCCTTGAGTTATCAGGAGTCTGGTTTTAAGCATAAGCCGGACAACTCCCCGTATCTTAACAATGTCAAGATATGAACTGTTCTATATCCAATATAGAAACAGAGGCACTGATTTAATTGAACCAGATTCAAATCATGCAACTGTCACCAGTGCATGTCAACTAAATGGAAGGAGGCCGATCTGCGTTACTCAACTTAGGAGTACTTCCAATTATGAGTAACCTGAAAGAAAAGCTTGTTCTCTTAACCATTTCTATTAACTGAATACCATTCACAAGTATCTACATCTTCGATCACCTTGAAGAATCCCGATACTTGCAATTCCTGGTTCTCTACATTATTCATACACCCATAACTTCTCAAAACTTGGACCTTGTGTTTCTACCAAACACTTGTCTAAGAACCAGAGAAGTCATAAGTAAACCGAATATAGTACGAGGACCAATCCCTCTGTCCTAATGGACACTGGACAATATACAATACTCTGTATAAGTCCCCTGAGTCTAGTGACTCATTCACTGTGTGTCGTAGGTTGAAAACTGTACTATGGTTATGAAGAATTACACCGCTGTTCAATACTCCTTACCTAACCATCCACTGGTGTAGGTAAATGTCATAGACATAATTTCAAAAGGTATATCTCACTCTATAAAAATAGACGTACAGATATATCAATTTGAAATTGGTGCATAACGACGGATATTCAAAACCAAATATTTGCCGTCCGGCAAACAACCCAGGTGACTTCCTCAAATATCACCAATTACAACGAATCCCGATATAATGAGGATGATCACCTAATTCCCAATAACCTACTCCCACTCATCATCTGTAAAACCATACAGATGTGAGAATCATACCTGGTAAATACATACCCTGGAGCAAGTGTCTAATTGGGAAATCAGTTTTCTTTTAACAGTACACAGTGAACCTGAAACATTGAAATGTTTCGATGGGGTATCCTGGTATTCCTAGTAATGCCTCTTCCATTATCCAGATTCACGACTATAACCATATAATTCTTTGCCACCTCTCCAAATCCTTTTATATGTCTTTAGTCATTACCTTCTGCACACCCCTTTAGGCCAAATGGTTTTCTTCCTTCCCTACCGTTCGGCACCAGCCTATGGTTTGGAAGAAGACTATCCAATAAGCATAAAGGGTGTACTGTCCTAGTCCTAGGAGCACTCGCAACGCGAGAGAAGGTGAAGATAAAAGACACCTGAATGTACTTTATTCCTATTTCTCCTGAACCAGGATCCATCCCCGAACTGGAACAAGTTCCTTTCGAGTTCGTATATAACCATACGATGGATTATCCAATCAACTGGGATCTTCGTAGTGATACGGAGTGTCCTGGAGAAATACAAAGGTGATTTAGAATTGGCGAAGAAATACTTGGTTTGGTCGTGAATAGCAGTCGCAATTTACTTTTCCCTCTTACTAATCCCTTGCTTTGTCTGAACTTAATACCTTCTGCACACCGTTTAGGCTAATTGGCTTTCTTCATTCCCTACCGGTCGGCACCTGCCTATGGTTTGGAAGAAGACTATCCAATTTGTTAAGTCCACGTTACCTCTCCCGGTACTTTCGGGGTTGCGGAAACGGTAAATCAAAATTTTTCTAAACTTTGTAACATGGACCGTAAAAGCCGGATCTTTGCTAAACTAAACTAGCATACTTGCAAAGAAGAGTTAACTACTCGGCAAAGTGGTTATACATCAACTTGAACTCCTTCTCTTCTTGTTGTTCTTCTTCTTTCTTGCTCTTTGTAGTAGCTTGAATGGCTTCCCCTCCTCGTCTCCTTTTTGCCGAAGATAGATCCACCTGAGGGCTTCATCCTTGGGCTCCTTTCTCGATCTTGAGAGAACTAAGGTATTCGTCTTGCTAGACCTTCTACCTTAGAGTGAGTAGAGTGTGCTTTGGGGTCTTATATCTTCAAGGAGATGATTCTCAACACATGAGATTTGCTCTCCTTGAACAAGAGGAGGAAGAAGATGAAGTGAAGAGAGAGAAACCAAATGATAGAATGAGCTATTTTCCTCTTGCAACCATAACAAAAGGAAAATGATTTATCTAATTAATAATAATAATTGAAATGAGAATAGTTGATGGTTGTTTTGGAATGACCACTATCATCACTTCATTAAATGAATGTTGGCAAGAATCAAGGAGCATCCTTGCAAAATAATGATGATGGTCAAACATTCAACCATGGTCAACAAGTCAACCATGGTCAACAAGTCAACAAAACCAACCATAACATAATTCCATTTAATTACTATTATTAATAGATATCTCACAAATTCATTAGGGTTTAGAAAAAATGACTGTCAACTATGCATGCGCACCCGTTCCGAAACCTTAATGAAAAACCTCTTCTTCCGCCTCAAACAACTGTGCATACACACCTGCATTCTTGTTCCGATGAACATGAATACTGAGAGATAAAAGTGACCCCAAAACATATACCAGTATCCGGCTCAAACCAGAGCCCGCTGGCAATATCCGTCCGGACTCCAAACGTGCACAAGTGCGCGGATGAGAACGAACCCTGTCGCAAAACCATGCGACCTCTACTCAGTTTTGCCCAAAGGCGAGTAACCCTCTGTGTGGGACTCTAAAGACTCGACACTATGCTGGCAGTGGGGTTAACCACAGACCGCAAGCGGCAATAGCTGTACGTAACGGTCCCCAGGTAGATGCCGATAAGAAGACTGATGAGGTGAACCCATCGAACTCCTACTGAGTCTGTATGTGACATTCTCCGTACGGTCCGGTCTGTTCGTCTGATACATCGCATGTCGGGCCTAGGGGGCGGCAAGCGTCAGACCCCTAATAGCGGTACAAATCGTGTCGGAGTGAAGCCCAGAACACCCTGAGATAACACTGGAACCTACCAGTATATCTCGCTTGCCCTGGCCAGGGACTACTCGTGTAATGGCTCTCCTAGACACAGCGCGATGTCAACCCCCAATACCGGGAGAGAAGAATCCTGTCTAACCGTCACTGCCTCCAAGTGCTTCGGGACTGCTCCCAACTACTACCTGTTTGCACGACTCAGCAGAGCCGTGGTAGGGTAGTAATCAAAGAACAGTGGGAACACACTCGAGGCGAAGTGACAGTGTCAAGTCAGCGGACTAAGCTGTACTCATGTCACCTGGGAACTGATAACTGACGATAGGTATAATACCAACCATCAGTTCCCGACGAGTCCTGTCCAGTGTACTCGTAACCCAACGAGCACCCATATACTATCTCAAGTACGACGTACCGACGGCTGTGGGACAGACCGTCTCCCGTGCTGGGATGAGAAGCGCATACGCTAGTCTACTCCGGAGTATCGATGCCCTATCTCGGTACTCCCACGACTAGGGACGTGTATAAGGATGTGCTTATAGATTACCCAGCCCCCACGAGTGTGATCGCCATCACAACGCCGGTAATCAAGCAAAGATCCTAAGGGCTCTACTAATGCGTATAGGTGATATAATAAATAAACACACATGTACACATTAAAGCAGAGACAAACCAAGTAGCATACTACTATATTGAGCAAGATTGTCTGTACAACTGTGAATATCCCAAGCTTCCATCAAGTAATATACATACTAGTATGATACAGTAATGGCCTCTAGGGAATATACACTAACAATCTCCCACTTGCATAAGGCCATGTACTGGCGTATCGAAGACCTATCATCTCGATCAGCCGCTCGAGCTGAGTCTGGGGTAAAGCCTTCATGAATGGGTCCACAGTGTTGTCCTTTGTATCCACTCTCCGCACCTCGATCTCCTGTCGATCAATGATCTCCCTGATCAGGTGATACCGCCTTAAGATGTGCCTGGATTTCTGATGGGACCTTGGTTCCTTCGCTAAAGCTATAGCCCCATTGTTATCGCAATACAAAGGTATTGGGTCAACAATGGACGGAACCACCTGAAGTTCACTAATGAACTTCTTTATCCAGACCGCCTCTTTTGCGGCATTGCTTGCAGCAATGTATTCAGCCTCCATCGTCGAGTCTGCGACGGTATCCTGCTTGGAACTCCTCCAACATACCGCCCCTCCGTTGAGGGTAAACACAAAACCCGAGACAGACTTGCTGTCATCTTTGTCACTCTGGAAGCTTGAATCGGTAAAGGACTCGACCCGGAGGTCTCCATTACCGTAAACCAGGAACATCTCCTTAGTCCTTCTCAGGTACTTGAGAATGTTCTTCACTGCTGTCCAGTGGTCCTCCCCTGGGTCTGACTGATACCGGCTTACCGCGCTCAACGCGTAAGCTACATCTGGTCTTGTACATAGCATCGCATACATTATAGATCCTACCGCCGAAGCGTAGGGTATAGTGCTCATGCGAACCCTCTCCTCGTCAGTCTTAGGAGACATCTTCTTGGAGAGGGTAATTCCGTGCAATGCGGGTATGTTACCGCGCTTGGAACCCTCCATACTAAATCTCTTTAGTACGGTCTCTATGTACCTGGACTGCGAAAGTCCCAATAGTTTCTTGGATCTATCTCTATAGATCTTGATCCCCAGAATGTACGAGGCATCACCCAGGTCCTTCATGGAGAACCTTTGTGACAAAAATAGCTTGACCGATTGTAGCATAGGAATATCATTTCCTATCAAAAGAATGTCGTTCACGTACAAGACTAGGAATACGACAGTTCGTCCTACAATCTTCTTATATACACAGGGTTCATCTTCGTTCTTGATGAAATCAAATTCCTTGATTGCCTCATCAAAACAGATGTTCCAGCTCCGCGATGCCTGCTTTAATCCATAAATGGATTTAAGCAACTTGCACACCCTTCCGCTGCTCCCACTGTCTACGAAACCTTCTGGTTGATCCATGTAAACGCACTCTTCCAAACAACCGTTTAGGAAAGCCGTCTTAACATCCATCTGCCAGATTTCATAGTCATGGAAGGCAGCAATGGCAAGTAGGATCCGAATGGATTTGAGCATAGCCACCGGAGAAAAAGTCTCGTCATAGTCCAAACCAGGTCTTTGACGAAAACCTTTTGCAACGAGTCTAGCTTTATAGGTTTCCACCTGCCCATCTACACCAAGTTTCCTTTTGTAGATCCATTTGCATCCAACGGGTTTTACCCCAGGTGGAGCAATATCCAAGGTCCACACTTTATTGGCGTACATGGACTCCATTTCGGATTGCATTGCTTCCTGCCACTTATCAGAGTCCCTACTGATAATGGCCTGCCTGAAACTGGTAGGGTCATCTTCTTCCAAGATGCAATCCTCTCGATCCCCGTCTATGAGAAAACCGTAGTATCTCTCGGGCGGATGAGTAATCCTACCAGATCTGCGGAGTGGCTGAGGTTCGTTTGGGGTCACTGAATTTTCTGGTTCTGCTAAATCCTCAGTTTGAGTTTGTGGATCAGATATTTCATCCAGTTCTACCGTGCTCCCACTTATTTCTTTTGCAAGAAATTGCCACTCTAAAAAGGTGGCACGGCGAGCAACGAACACCTTCTGTTCCTCAGTGTGGTAGAACAGATATCCCAGAGAATTTCTAGGATATCCCACAAATTTACATAAAACTGACCGTGCCTCAAGCTTGTCTGGTTTTTGTACTTTTACATAGGCCGGACAGCCCCATATCTTAATCCGTTCTAGATATGGTTTCTTACCACTCCATATTTCATATGGAGTCTTAGGCACGGATTTAGACGGAACCTGATTCAGTAAGTATGCCGCTGTATCTAGCGCAAGTCCCCAGAATGAAAGAGGTAACTCAGCATCACTCATCATGGATCGAACCATATCCAATAGGGTACGATTCCTTCTCTCCGATACACCGTTGTGATGTGGTGTATAAGGAGGAGTGAGCTGAGAGAGAATACCATTCTCTTTTAAGTAATCTCGGAATTCCGTGCTTAAGTACTCCCCTCCTCTATCAGACCGGAGGATCTTGATACTTTTGCCTGTCTGGTTCTCTACTTCGTTTCTGAATTCCTTGAATTTCTCAAAAGTTTCAGATTTGTGTTTCATCAGATACACATATCCGAACCTAGAGAGATCGTCAGTGAATGTGATGAAGTACGAGAACCCACCCCTTGCAAGTATAGACATCTGACCACACACATCACTGTGTATGAGTCCCAAGAGCTCTCTTGCTCTTTCTTCATGTCCGGTGAACGGAGATTTGGTCATCTTCCCTTTGAGACAAGACTGACAAGTTTCATAAGATGAAAACTCGAACGCATTCAAGAGTCCATCTTTATGCAACTTACTCAGTCTTTTCTCTCCGATATGACCAAGTCTACAATGCCACAAGTAGGATTCATTCGGATCTGAATTCTTCCTCTTGCGTGTGTTTTGTATATTGAGAACTGTATTCTGATTTAGAACGTAGATACCATTAAACAGTGTACCCTCTGTAACCAGTACCTTATCAAGGTAAATGTTCATGATATTCTTTTCAAGAACAAACTTATATCTATCTTTATCGAGCAAAGAAACTGATATGATGTTGCAAACCATGGAGGGTACATAGTAGCAATCGTTCAAAATCATAGTCTTGCCATTTGGCAATACCAGGTGATATTCACCGACGGCTGCCGTATTAACTTGTGCTCCGTTCGCTACTCTGAGCGACATATCACCCGGTGCAACTTTCCTACTTTTTCTCAGTCCTTGCAATAAATTACAGATATGAGATCCTGATCCGGTATCAAGTACCCAGGAGGTAGGGCTGACCGTAAAACAGTTTTCAATTACAAGAACACCTGAAGTAGATGCAAAACCATGCTTCTTCTTCAACTAGGTATCCTGGAAATCCATACTTTCCTCTTTCCCATTCTCATACTCATGACTGTTGTCACAAGTTAGAGCTGAACCAACTTTCCCCAGTCCCGAATAAGAATTCGGATCGGTCAAGCGATACATTTTATTATCTTGATTAGGGCGTGAAAAGGTTGCTACCTGGAGAGAGAGAAAAGAAACACTCAGCGTATGCTTTTGCAAGATTAGATTGGTTTATTAATTTATCTAACCAGGATGTCTCCCACTGTTTCCTCAAATCCTTCTTAAAACCTTTTAAAAGAAGAACTAGCCGGGTTTTAATTCACGTCACAATACTTGCTTTAACCTTTCAGCCAGGCTAGTGTCGGTACTTCGAGGGAGGTTTTTCCAACGCTTTCGCGAAGTTCCTTCATTAAAGAACCTCTTTTCCCTGGGGGCGTAACCCCGCTAACACCTTTCTAGACACCTACTAGGTTTATAGCATTGATCGTTAAGTGAAATAATCTCCCGAGAGTAAACCAACTCATCAGTGGGATCGGGATCCAACTGTCATTGTGTGATAACCTAGATGGAATCCACTCTAGTCATCACACTCCAGAAGGTATGCTAAATCTGCAAGTTTCAGTTCTTTTGAAACTCCCGATGTGGTTTTTGCCCCTAACGATTCATGACCTTGACAATGCCAACATATCATGAACTGTTAGTCAAGTTCGGCCCGTCATTATCTTAATTAACTTAGACCCACCCATACAACTCTTGACAATGCCAACATAGCTATGCGACTGTCCTAAATAATCTGAAAAATAAGGTTGCAAACAAGCAATACTTAGCTACCGATCACTACGCC